>LPNX010472527.1:20021-49739 GCA_001517045.1 Pseudotsuga menziesii
TGGTACTCTAGTTATCACAGTAGATGGTAGTTGAGTACCCAGGTTTGAAACCACACTCTCCAAGTAAACCCTGCAACCATAAACATTGAGTTGCTGCATTAACAACTCCTCTGTACTCTACTTCTGTAGATGAGAGTGCAATGGCACTCTGCTTCTTGCTTGACCAGCTGATTGGCCCTTCTACAAGCATGAACACATATCCTGATGTGGACTTTCTGTCTGTGCTATCACCTTCCCAATCACTGTCAGTAAATCCAATCAATTCAAGATCAGATTTTGCTTTATAGAAGATCCCATGTGTCCTTGTTCCCTGAACAAAGTTAAGGATCATTTTGGCTGCTTTCCAATGGATATCTTGAGGCTGATCCATGAATCTAGAAGCCACACTTACTTCATAACAAATATCAGGTCGAGTATGTGTCAAATACAACAAACAGCCAATCAATTGCCTATACAATGTATTGTTTACAATCGGTGAAGAATCAGCTTCTTCCAGCTTTACTCCTGAAAGGAAAGGAGTTTTTCTTGCTTTGTAATCCTTCATTCTGAATTTGTTCAGCAATTCCAAGGCATATTTGGACTGGTGCACCTTGATTCCAGCTTTGGTTTGAGAGATCTCAAGCCCCAAAAATTGACTTAAGAGCCCCAAATCTGTCACGGAGAAGGCTTGGTTCATAGCTCCTTTTAAGGAAGCAATCTCAGCCTGTGAGCTTCCTGTAATGAGGAGGTCATCAACACAATGATCATTAATGAACCATTAACTAACTTCAAATAGACATTTGGATCTGATTTACACCGAAAAAAATTCAGTGATAGCAAGAAGCTATCAATCTTGGCATACCAAGCCCTGGGGGCTTGCTTTAGCCCATACAATGACTTTCTCAACCTGCACACAAGAGAAGGGTTAGTAGAAAAACCTTGAGTCTGATGCATATATATCTCCTCAGTTAGATCTCCATTCAGGAAGGCACACTTTACATCCATGTGATGTACCTCCCATTGCCTTGACGCTGCAATGGCTAGAGCTAGCCTGATGGAGTCCATTTTTTCCACTGGGGAAAAGGTCTCATTGTAATCTATGCCATGAACCTGTGAGTAGCCTTTGGCTACCAATTTGGCCTTGTACTCCAGTGGTGAACCATCAGCAGCAAATTTTGTCTTATAGACCCACTTACACTGTACTAGTTTTCTCCCTGGGGGAAGATCCACTAGCTCCCATGTGTTGCTCTTCTGGAGTGAGATGAACTCCTCCTTCATGGCTGTTTGCCATCTTGGATATCCTACTGCTTCTTCATATGTTTGAGGATCATACTCCACCATCAAATAGAATTTTTCAGCAAAAAAAAGATCCTTCATGCACATACCATTCTCAAATTGAGATCTAGTCCTTCTTGGGTCATTGTGATCCCCAGCTAGCTCACCTGCTGGATGTAGTGTCTTGGCTGCCCATTTTGGCCTTGTGGGGCTGTTAGGGTCTGAAATAAACTCATCTCCATCAGAAAAATCAGAATCAACATGTTCAACAAACTCTTTACTTACTTCTTGAGGTTCAGGTGGTGAAGAGGCTTCACCAACTTCCACTTCTGCAAGGGGTTCTTCTTCAAACTGAACACACCTTTAGATGAAGGATTTATTTGTGCTCAAATTTATCAACTTGTACCCTTTTGAATATTCAAAGTATCCAACAAAAATACACTATTGGCTTTGGGGCTGCAAATCCTTCCTCTTCTCTGTCGGGATTCTATCCCATGCCTTTGAGCCAAAAAATCCTGAAATGGGTCACATCTGGCTTGTGCCCACTCCATGCTTCGAAGGGAGTCATACCATCAAGATTTTTGTGAGGCACCCTATTTTGAATATAGGCTGCATAGTTGATAGCTTCGGCCCATTACTTTGGTGGAAAAGTTTTGGCCTCCATCATGCATGTTTCCATCTCCTTCAGTGATCTGTTCTTCCTCTCAGCAACACCATTTTGTTGTGGTGTGTAAGGGATAGAATGTTGCATCTGAATACCTGCATCTACACAATAGTTAATAAACTAAGACTTGACATACTCACCACCATTTTCAGATCTGAGGGCCTTGAGTTTCCTTCCAGACTGGTTTTCAACCAAAGCCTTAAAGACTTTGAATAGGCCAAAAAATTCAGACTTGTGTTTCAGGAAGTGAACCCAACAATACCTGGAAAATTCATTAATGAAATTTAATGCATACTTGGCCTGAATCATGGACATATGAGGGAATGGACCAGCAACATCACTGTGGATCAGCTCAAGGGGTGCAGAGGTTCTCTCATGACTAGCTCTCTCAAATTTGTGCTCTGGGTGTTTTCCTAGGATACAGCCTTGGAAGACTCCTTAGGAAAATTTTATCTTGGGCAGCCCTATGACCATCTCTTTTTCACTAAGATCAGAAAGATATTTGTAGTTAAGGTGGCCGAATCTCTCATGCCACAGCTTGCTGGCTTCATTAGCATGAATGAGAAGAGAAGAGGGGTTTGAGTAAGGTAGGAAGTGTGAGAACATGTATACCTTTTGAGCATGATTCGCAACTCCTTTTGCAATGAATCTACCAGTTGAAATCTCTGTGATCTCAATTTCATCGAGGGAGAATATGAACTTCTTAGGAGACCCAGTGTGGGTCATCTGGTACACTGACATGAGGTTGGAGGTGAGACCAGGGACATATAGCACATTGCTGAACTAACCATGATCAAGATCTATCCTTCCTTTGCCTTTACTTTCAGTGAGAGAGTCATCTCCCAGTACAATAGATGGTCCTTTCGACATATCCAGTGAGGATAATTCCTCCTTAGTCGAAACCATGTGTCTTGAAGCTCCAGAATCTATGATAAAATTGGGTGAGCTTGATGTGCCAGCAACTAGAGCATGAACTCTCTCTGTGTCATCGGAACTTGATCCTCCTTCTCTCTTCTTGGAGCTTTCTGGAAGGGAGATGCCATTCTTCTCCAGGAGATTGGTCAGCATGTCTATCTGCTTTTTCATACAAGAGCTTTCAGAGTGATTGCCCTTATTACAGTATGCACACTTGTTCATTTCACCTTCGTTCTTCTTCTTCTGGTTATTCTTCTTGGGACCTTGTTGATCCTCCGAAGACTGTTTCTTGTCTCTCTTTTGCTTAGGTGGCTTTTTAGATTTCTTTTTGCTTTTTGAATCCACCCTCAAATCTGCGGCAATCAAATCTTGATCTTTGGATGGTTTGATGGTGCCCATCATCACCAGCTTGTCCTGTTCTTGTGTGAGAGATTCCATGAAATCTACAAGGCTAGGAATATTCCAGGCTTGAGCTATCAGTTTTGTGGCATAGAAGGTCGAAACAAACACTGAATAATCAGGGCCCAGCTTCGAGAGGATGGCCAGTACGAGCTGATCATCTTTCTTTTCAATACCACACTGTTTCAGCTGCAAAACTAGTGCTTTGAACTTGGAGAAATATAGCTGCAGGGATTCAAAGCTTGTTGGACTCAGAGAAATCAGCTCATTCTCGATTTGATGTCCCCTCATCTCATCTATATTTCCAAAAATATCAGCAAGATTCTCCCATACTTCATTTGGTGATGTCAATCCATCGAGATGGAAAAGGAGGTCTCTGGAAATACTCAGACACAGGAGGCCATAAGCCTCATCCCTCCTGTTGTGCCATTTTATCTTCTCTGCAGCTGCATTGGGCTCTGCTTCTGTTGCCATAGTCACCCTGTAGAGGTTTTTCACTCTCAACAATATCTCCATCTTTGCTTTCCATTCAAAGAAATTGAAAGGAGTCAATATAGTTTTCTGTGATTGATCCATAGCTCTAGAAAATATGTCCCGGCTGTCAGTAGAAGGCTCCCAGTCTTGATGTCGAACCTGCAAAACAAATTTTGAAGGAGAGAAACAACCTACAATGGCTCTGATACCATGTGGAAATTAAGGCCAGAAATATATTAATTTTACTCACAACAATTATCAATTGATCATGCAAAATAGCTAACAAGAGAGACTGAATATGGAGTTGTAACACTAAATTGTATTAAATGAGTGTACAATAGCCAACCCTGTAATAACATAGGTTGCTGAATAAATAGAATACATCAAGAAATTGAATGCATGAGGAGGAATCCAAATCTAGCATAAAGCAGGCTTACCAAAAATAAGCAAATCCCCCATAGGTGTAAAAAGCTGATCCCAAATCTGTCATGGAGCTCACGAATTGGAAAAAAGGCATAGGAAAGCTAAAGAGTGGTGGAATGGCAGCTCATACATGATTTTTCATGGAGAAAAGAGAGGAGGATGTGTAGGAAAAAAAACAAGTCAACCTCACCTAGTCTAGATTTTCCTTTTGCCTTAAAACACTGAAAAAGCAGGCAATAAAGCAGAAAAAGTAGAAGGGCGCCTAGGAGGCCAGGAATAAAGCAGAATTGATTCCTTTAGCTCTCCCATGTGCTACATGAGTCAAATGTGGCAAGTTTGACCTCTATGGATAGGCAAATAGTAACTTGCACAAGGTGGGACACATGAACTAGGCAAATAAGACAAAAATAAATGAATTAATGTCTAAGTGGGTAAACTATGGGTTGATTATTCTAACAAAAATTGTGCATCTACCATCTCAGTGGAGCACAATTTTGGATCTGATATGAAACTATTTGGATCTGATTTATTTTCTGATCTGATAATATTTGGTCCAGGTTTTAAGATTCAAGAGCTTTCAATATTTCTTGTAACTGGTTTCATCAGTTTTGGCGTGACATATCAAGCACCACAAGTCTCCTTCAATTTTGATGTTGAGGATTCGATGTTAGTTCTCTCTTATGAGTTTGCTGATATTATATTTTGTGATTTATTGGTTATTTATGAATCTATATCATATTATGGAGCTCAAGAATTCACTCTCCACATTCCCAGGGCTTCTCTACCTATCTATTTTATCACATGCTCATCTCCTCATAGAACTAGTAAAGTTGGAGACATTCTGCATCCGCCTGGACACTTACTCCTAACAGTTGGGGCTGATCTTTCCTCACTTGGTTTGATGTTCAAGGATGAAATATATCAGTTTCTTGGGTGTTCCTCACATGCCTCGAATTCTCAAGCACCTTTGCTCTCTCATAAGTTGGTTTCAACTTCTCTACATGGGTCCATTCTTCATCATGTAGCTAGCTATATTCCTGATTCACTCGAGCACATTATTCTTCTTCCAAAGAGGAAGATTCCTCCAGACATAATAACTTTGTTTGTATTCATAGGTTCACATGCACAGATTCAGGATGATGCTGCATAGAAGAACCAGAATACTACATTATTGCTACAAATTGCAACAAAATATTTTGCAATTTTTTAACTTGTATTTCCTGATTTCTTCTTATGTTGAGGTGGGGGGGGGGGGGGGGGTTCCGCATGAGGTTTTCCCCTATTTCCTCGGTTGTCTTAAGCATAATTTTATATTTTAGATTGTATAAGGGTGACTTACAGACTTGTTTCCAGGGCCCATAGTTGTCCAAGTTAGGATTTAGGGGTGGTGTTGGGATTTATAATCCCCCCTTGATCAAACTATCTATTAGATTATTTATCCTAACTTAGGAGTTTTAATTAATTAATTAAGTCCACTAGTACAATTGGGTCCACATGGCCTAATGGGGCCACATGTACCAGTTACTATAGTGTGGGGAACACTACTAGAGGCTAACTGACATTGAATGCACTTGCATGCATCAGTTTAGGTGCCTACTAGACCAATCCCTACATTTTAGTAGCCACTGGGAGTCCCAGCACCAGCCTCCTTCAGTTAGTTGGAGTTGGAACTAGTTAAGCTTAGTTAAATTCTAGTTGCATTCAGTTAGATCACAATCATCCCAGTTAGCACTAGTTATGCATGGCTGCATGTGGATTAGGCACCTTTTCTCACCTACCACTTCAGTTAGACTGAGTTAACTATTCATTACTGATTGCGTGAGTTGTTTAGACATTTGGAGTTAACCATTTGGACTCCGATATTGATTGAGAGATCCTGAGTTAGCTAGTTAGTTAGGTACAGTCACATCCAATTGGTATATTTGAATTCCTCCCTAATGGATTCGAATTCTTCCTTATGTAAACTATTGTAACACCAGATTTAATTAATGACAATGATACTGTAATTATATAAGCTATACTCATCCATTTCCTGTGTGGTTTGATTTGTTCAATGTGCATCTTCATTCTCCTTTTATTGCATCAATAATATTGGACTCATTGCTTGATGATCTAAATGGCACAAAATTTTTAACACCACTATGATAAATCAAGATCCAAAAGTACTCTCACGTGAATCATGATCATTGAAAATGACATTGATATATCTAACGTTATGTCAGACGTTTTCCAAAAACAATTCCTAGCGCAGTTCCTTTCAAAATTTATGGCATTATTCCAGGCGTTATACCTAACTCTATACTTGGATCTATTTGGGATCTTTTCTAGGTGCAATTCATGGCTCTATAATTGACTCTATGTTGGATGTTTTTCATGCTGAAACTCATGGCACAATTACTATCGCTAATCCTGGATTAATATATGGTGCTATGCTATTCATGACGTTTTTTTGGAGGCTATTCTAGGCGTTATATGGGATTCTCTTTTGGACACTAATTGGGATGCTAATTGTGATGTTAATTGGGATTCTCAAAATATTCAACTTTCATCTTTGATTTTTAAGTTCAAAACGTTGTGATGCTCAAAATTCAGATATAAAAACATGTAGAACAAGTAGGATGGGTATCTAAACTATTTTATGGTAGGGATATCCTCCACCTGAGCATGAATTACTTGGGAAAAATATCTATAAAATTGATAATTGGGGGGAATGTCTCTAGAGGTAGGAGTAAGGATATATAAGAATCCTAGGATGATGTTGTCAACTTGGTTATCACTATCATATCTGAGGATGGTGCAGATCAAGGATATAGATTTATTATAGTTCTCAGAGAAAACCATTGTATCATAGGGAACGATACAAGTAGGGATTTCCATTCCTTTCTCCATGTATTGGGTTAAAAAATGGGTTCTTTCCATGGGTTTGAGAGACTAATAGGTTGTGGAAGAACTCTACTCATTTAACTCTTGCAGGGATAGGAAGTTAGTGATGCACAACATTTTTTAAATTTGATTAGGTATTATTATGCATAATATTTTTCTATAATATGAGCAGAGGATGGTTCTTTTATTTCATGAGTATGTAATGGAACACTAGGTTAGAAACTCAGGGAAGTACACTATGAAAGGGAATACAACTTTGGATCATTTCAATTCCCACATGTGGCATGGGTGTTAGCTATGTATGACCAGGGATTTAACTTCTTTGATTGTGGAGAGTAGGTATGAGAAGGTAACAAAATGTCAAAGAGATTGGAATCGTGGTAGTAAACATGTTTTTCACCCAAAAAATATCAACTTAAGGAGCTTTACTTTGGATGAAGAATCCATCTTGAGTGAATTATCAAATCGTAGGTTAAAAATGGTTTTATAGGGTTAACTAGGGTAAGAATTATGTATGGTTTTATCTAATGGTGACAACAAGAATGGGTACATAATTCGATACAGTAAATACCCAAGGTGTACATATTGAAGGCGCACTAGGACTCCTGGTCATCGATGTCAACTGAACGGGTACAGTGGATGCTAGCCTCCGAAGTATTTCATCCAGATTTTGAATTTTTTCCAAAAGTTTCAAAATATTCATACATCCTGAAACTTTGAGTATTTGGACAACTGTCTATATGAAAAATTTACACTTGTATTTCCCTTTGAATGGAAATTTCCATCAACTAACATACCTGTATTTTTTTGTCAATTAACCTAAACTCTAATTCCATGGAGTTGGTTCATAATCACTCAAATTTTTTCAAATACAACAATAATTCTGTTATGTATTTTATTACATCACCGTATCCCATAATAAACATAATAATATCATATGGGAATTAATAACACAATTTTCATAGGTACATTCTTCCAAACACTTTGTGCACCTCTGATTCTACAGGTATAATCAAATTTCATCCTATTCAGTCCTAGTGCTGAAAAATTTGGCTCTGATACAGCCTAACTGTAACGTACCTAGTCCCCTCTTTTTATCATTGAGAATGTTAGTCCCTAAGATGTACTAGGATGAATTTATTACATGGTAGGGCATTGTGAGGCTCAAAATTTAGAGATTTTAGAGCTAATTATATTGTTGAATGATATATCAATCTTGTATTTTATTGAAATTATTTGCAAGTACTCGATTATAAACTATCTTGTATGCAGAAGGTTATTTCACAAGAATCTTATGGATTGTATTCACCACAGTCATGATATATGAATGGTGACTTTTAGAAAATGGAACAAATTATTTATGGAAGAGGTTCCTTCAAGAAAAATCTCTTGCACTCAAATGGAAGCAAAACATACATATATTTTATGAAAAATAATTCAATAGTTAATACAAAAAATGCAAACAGTTCTTGAGTTTTTGTATCTCAATTGACAACATGGACATACATTCATGACATAAAATAGAAAAAAATCTTTAAATATTATTACATAAATAGAATTCATACAAGATGAAATCTCTACTTCAAACTCAACATTCTTCCATACATTCACATCACTGATACAAATATAGGAGAATGGGCTACTCAAGATTTTATTAATCTCTCAAGAAATATTTACACAAATAAAGGAATTAGATATGGTAATAACTGGTGGAAAACATAGATAGATAGGAAAACATCTCAATTTAATAAATAATGATAAAACGATAGATTGCAATAACTTAATTGTAGGAGACACCAATCTCCAATGATGGTGTGAGAAAAATAATATGTGCCGAGCTTTGAAAAATAATTTGCAAATAGAACCACCTACCATATGATAATAATGTAGTATGAAGAAGAATCGACAAATGAGGGTGTTCCGTTAGAAGTTATGTCCTTCAGGACTCCATTACTAGAAGCGTGATTTAATTCTATCCTTTGATGATAAACTCCTTGTGTTTGAGGTAGAATCCATGTGTACCACTAAACAAGTGACATGTGTCAGGTTGGGGGGGGGGATAGAGTGATATTATGTGATGTCATCTCAAATTCAGAACAATTTATTAGTAACTCATCTTCAGCTTGCTGGAAAGAAAATTCTCAAAGAAACAGCATTCACTCTTTCCTCAAGGGGTCCTATTTTGTTGGTGGGGAAAGTATACCTGGGTACTTTCACCATAAATTTCATAGGAACTTTTCTTCAAATAGTTTGTCATCAAACATAAATTTTATCAAAGAAAGAGTGGTCACTCCTTCAAGGAGTTTTATTTTGGTGTGGGGAACATTAGAGGAAATTTGAGGTCTAAAATGGGCCTTATAAGTAAAGATTCCATCATATAAGAAAACAAGCCAACAATAATATTTGATGGCTTGGAATTAAAGAACAAATAGAATTTCAATAAAATGAGTCAACCATAATGGTTGACTTGACAGATTTTCCATAAAAAACCTGATTTTTTCTTCATATTTTCAATATATATCCCTTTTTTTTACTCAAATTTCGAGTGGAAGTAGTCGTTGGATGCGGAAATAAATTCTGCATCCAATGAGTACCTACACTGCATACTTTTAACTAACCCTATTTCCCCAAACATAATAAATACCTGAAAAATGTGACAATTATGTCATCATCATGTTTTTTCAGGTATTTCTTATTATGGGGCAGTAGGTATTTCCCTAAGTAAGTCCATTGTGGAGTTTTGGTAATTTAGTAGATCCTATGTGATTTAGTAGATCATGCAATCTAGCCAAGTTTTCCAATGAATGTCCTTATATCTATGGACCCTTTGAGAAAAGAATCATCTCAGAGAAAAGCAGTGGTTGATCCTTCCTTAAGGGGTTCTATTTTGGGAGTAGAGAAAGTAGATGGTAAGGAGAAAGAGCATCTATATTTCCCTAAGTAGTTCCATTTTGGAGTTCTGGGAATTCCGTAGGTCATATATGATTTCGGTGATGATGACAATCGTTTAAAGAGAGTCCACCCCTTCAAGTAATACGAGGGTTGGAAAAAGTAAAAAATCCCATCCTTTCTTGGTACATCGAATAAAATTCATAATTCATAGACATAAACAATTTCATATATATATATATATATATACATTATCATCATAAATATTGCAAAGCTTTATGGTCCAAGTTACCCTCTTAGGAAGGAACAAGCGCTCCTTTATCAAAGAGACTTATCTTGGGGTTTGTTAATGATATTTTCCTTTTATGATTAGAAATAAATCACTCATGCAATCTATCATTTTTAAACAAAGATCCTTATATGTATAGACCCTTAGAGAAAAAAAAATTCTCAGAGAAAGGGCAGTCACTCCTTCCTCATTGAGTTCTTTTTTGGGGGTGGGGATAGTACATGGTAACGAGAAAGAGAAATTGTTATTTCCTCATGTAGGTCTAGTTTAGATTTCTGGGAATCTAGAAGATCATATAATATTTTGGTGAAGATGAAAATTGTTTAAAGAGTGTCCACCCCTTCGAGGAATATAGGGGCTATATATATATATATATATATATATATATAGAGAGAGAGAGAGAGAGAGAGAGAGAGAGAGAGATACATACATACATACATACATACATACATACATACATACATACATACATACATACATACATACATACATACATACATACATATATATATATATATATNCACTATATAGATGTTAGGAAGGAACAATCACTCCTTCTTCAAAGAGTCCTATCTTGGGGTAAGTGGAAGAAATGTTCCTTGTATGATTAGGATTTATTCACTTATGCAATCTAGACCTTTTCAATGAACACCCTTGTATGTAAGGACCCTTTGAGAAAATAATTTTCTCAGAGAAAGAATGACCCCTCCTTCCTCAAGGAGTTCTTATTTGGGGTGGGGAAAGTAGATGGTAAGGATAAAGAGCAACTGCTCTTTCCCTAAGTATGTCCATTTTGGATTTTTGAGAATGAATTAGATAATATATGATTTCGGTAAAGGCCATAATCATTTAAAGAGATCCCACCCCTTCGAGGATTATGGGGGATATACAAATGAAGAGCACCCATTCTTTCTTGATACTATTGAATATAACTCATAATTCACAAACATAAGTGAGTTGATATATTATGTGTGTGTGTGTGTGTGTTTATAACTAAAACATAAATAGATTATATAAAATGCTAGTTGTGACCAAATCATGCAACCATAGATGTTACAAAAAAAAGAGGCAATAGGTCAATATTCCCAATTTCAAAAATTATAGCTTCTTTGTATTTTATCCACCTAGTCTTGTTTGTGTATTCTACTTTTTCTAGCTTACTAGTATAAATCCTTGTAAATCCATTACAATAAAATTGACAATTGCAACGCATAAATACATGGTAATTAGAGAGACCCATAGGTCATGAATCCTAATGTGGTGTTGCGAATTGGTTTATGTTGGGTTGGGGATGCAGGAGCTAAGCCACATTCTTGTTCACTAAGGGTTCTTCTCGATCAAGACCTGGAAATGTCTTCAGATATCCCACTGATGAATTCATTGAGTTCTCCACTCACCTCACTATGGGTGTCAGTTCCCTTTTCATCTTGCGAACATCCTCCTAAATATTTTTTATTTGCTCACCCTATTCGTACCCTCTCCCATGAAGACAACTGACCTCGCCTTCCAACATGGATATATTGTATTTCATTCGTTGCATTGCCACCCTAATATATTCCTCCTCTCATTGTTTCACATCATTTTTCACCTTTATATATTTCTTATAATAAATCCCACCATTTCCTGTAACTTTTCAATACACCACTTGTGCTACAAAGGAGATACCAAGGAGTGAATGTTGGATCTAGCCATTATGACTCCAGTTTTATCCAAATAAGAACCATGATCCAGACAACCACTGCCAGTTAAATTCTACTGTGAAACAAGAGTAATTCACCCTCAGATACTCATTCTCTTCACATACCCTCCATTAATTTTCAATTAGTATGAAATACTTTCCAACCTCCTTCAATGGCATCTTTGATAAATTCCCACACACTTCAAAGGAGGAATGAGGGGACTTGTACTTCAATATCTGTGGTTCATTAACTAATTGCTTTCTTAAGCTATCTTAGAGAAGGATGATGTCACTCCAACATCTTGCATCATGATTTTTTATTCGATTCACACTATTCATATCACTTTGAATGGGGTGTACATCAAGAATTTCTGAAGCACCTTGAGGGGATATGGGTTGGATGGGTGGCCCCCCTAATTTTGTAAAGTCCTTGTTTTTGGGAACAAGCAAGGTTGGATTGTGTGTTCTCCGCCTTGTTGTGTTTCCTATTTACATGATAATATTGCATATCATCAAAATTCTCATATCTTATAAGAACTATAGATATTAGCCTTCTAAATATGGGTCTTTACAGGGGGTATTATGAATCAAGCAGAGAATTAGTATTTTTGAATCCCCAATGATGGTGATATTCTTGGATATTTTTTCCACTACAATCTCTATTCCCTTCCATAGGGATAATGCTTCCACTTGATTGTTCAAAACTATTCCTAATCCCCATGCCCTTCTATTTATTTAGGTTCTAGAATAACCCCCCACCCCAATTTCCACTCCTTTTTAAATTGGAGGACATGGGGGTGGGATTTGATCTACTTATGTATGCACATGTCATGATATTATTTAATAAAATATCTCTGGGTAAAACGACACATTCGACAAATACCCTATAGTGACCCCATGGATTCAGGATAAGCACTCATTTGAATTGAGCCTTGTTACTAATAATATACTATCACGATAAATGTTTCCTAGCTTTATGGTCCAAGTGACCCATTTAGGAAGGAATGATTGCTCCTTCCTCAAAGAGACCTATATTTGGGTTTGTGAATGACATGTATCCTATTTGAGTAATGATTAACCATTCTTTATCCAATCGCTTCATTCCCTTTTAGGAAATATTTATTTTTTCGTTATCGCATTGATCATTTTAGAGAGAACGATTGCATACTATCATATAATTCTCCAAGAGAACATAGATATAATTGATAATATATGGAGGAAAATATTATTCTCTTTTTAAATTGTGATTGTTTTTTTACATTATGTGTATTTTTTGTATTTTAGAAATGGATTCTGAAACAAATATTGGTTCTAAACAATGCATGGACCTAATTTTGAATGGATTAAAAGTGTTGAAATATTATAATCCCACTCCATACTTAGGAGAACAATATTTAATCATTTCTTATTAATCTCCCATCTACTAGCTTAGATTGTTTGCATCCACTTGCACCACTTGGTTAACACTTTCCATATATACCCTCAGAGTGCCTTTATCATGATTCTAGTTAGATAGTTCCTACTTTATTGGCTACCATATTTATCAACCATGCCTTCCTACAAATTCTGTCTTTATCCTACTTTATTCCTGCCTTGGATAAGGTAAATCTAGTCAACTAGGAAATTGCTATCTTTTGTTTCCAACCCATCCTCCATGATTTTCTCTCTAGATTCCATGATTATCATGTTTTTCCATCACTCATGAAAAATCACTCATGATTCATCCAATTCATGAGGTCCTTGACATATTTGGAAAGTGATTTAGTCACCTATGGGGGTTTGCCATATTTTATTAAGTCTGATTTATAAGGTAGCATGAGTTGTCTCCTAAGCAACTTGATTTTATCTACTAGGGATGTATTATTTATGTACATTATGGTTATCAATAATACATAGAAATATATTGGATCATTATCTACTTCTCTTGTATTCAGTCTCATTATTATTCTCTCTATTTTCCTTATGCATGTTTGTGAGAATGATCTTGTTGCTAGATCTACATCTTGTTCTTCTTATTAGCATCAAGGATCTATTTCTTCATAGTATCAGAGCTTCTATTTCTACATGGTATCAGAGCACAATGTTTCTCAAGTTATACAAAGTTGAGGAGCTATATGTTCTCTACATCGGAGCACATCCAGTCTCTCATTCCTCTTTGAAGAAGAGCTTGAATTGAGCTTGCAAAATTTTCTCCTAGTTTTTATTTGTGCAGGTTGCAGAGAGTATCTTCTTCAATGCATCAACTTCTTATCATGGATTCCTCTTCAGCTATGATCCTAAATCCCTCCAACTGTCATGAATGGAAATCCAAAATTGACATTCTATTGCGTAGTAAGGGACTATACATAGTTTCTTTGTCTTTAGAGAATGAAGCTAATGCTATTTTTGAGAAATATAAGTGGCATAATAGGTTGGATGAAGCCTATGGATTGCTTTTCCTCTCTATTTATCCTGATCTACTCTTTCATCTAGATGGTTTGACCACTCTGTTCGTGAAAATCTATGATAATATTTACGACATTAAATTATCGACCGAGATCCATAGAATTAGAGGTGCTAACACTATATGTGAAGGATCAAATTCCGGTCTAGCCTAACCTAACCTAGTTTATCCTAATCCGATGTCGACAACACACTTTAATGCTAACAAAACAATTAAACTAACTCAATCACTTTGAGAGGAAACCCATCATAAGGTGACCATATATTCCTAGTTAGGTCATTAATCTTTTTGTTAGTACTTGAAGCTATTAAATTGCAAGGAAACCAAATAAAAAAATCCCATCTAAGTTTGTATTGCAAATCTAAGTGTACTAAAATAGGGCAGACTGGTACAAAAACTAGTGCAGTAATTAAATAAACTATAGGAAAATAAAAGAAAACTATACATTTCAAATATTCATCCTTAAGATGCTTTACCTAAGAAATGAAGAAAGAAAGGTGATGAAATAAAAATAAAAGTGATGCATGTCAATATGAAGTAAAATGGAAGATGTTAATTAGTTTGTTATTTTTTTCTGAATCACATGTCAGGAGTAAAATCTCCTTGGAATAACAATCCACCCAAGCACTTTATTTATTATTTTAGGTTAAAGAAAAGATTGTCACGAATTTAGTTGCACAACAGAAATTCAACCCAAAATATGATACCTTGCATGTCTGAAATTCGACACTTCTCTGTCGCATCTTCGACACATGCACTTTTTTTTGCCATTGATGGCATAATGTTGGATATTCAACGTGATACCAAAGTCGTTCGAAGATCCAACACAACCATGGTGTCTCCTTTTTGACAGTTATCTATTTCAAAGTGTCACTAAAAAATTGCACAAAACGTCGAATATCCGACGCTGACCGACACTTGAAGGGTCGGCGTTTTGACGGGCTAAAGTATCGGAGTCATGGCAACACCGTTGATGTTTTTCTGGAAAGCATCGAATATTCGACGCCTATCGAAACTTGAAGGATCGGCCTTCCGACAGGATGAAGTGTCAGAGTCATGGAAATTTTGTCGGTGTTTTTTTGGAAAGCATCAAACATTCAATGGGAAAGGTGTCAAAGGTTCAATAAAAGGCATCAGTTGACCGTCAGTTGAAGGTGTCGGATCTTTAACAAAATCTTCGAAACACCGTCGAAAAAGCGATGCTTGGTTGTAGATTTAACAAAAAAACAATTGATAGTTCACTTAAACATGTAGTAACAGTGGTAACATTTGAATGTCTTGAACGCATGAATCTTTTGTGGTTGGTAATAATGAGGAATGTATAAGTTGATGAATTCCAGAGTACTTACAGTTTTGCATCAAATTTGAAACCACCAGGTGCAAGGCCACCCTGAATAAAAGGTAAAGATGTTTTGTAAGTTGGATTTTGCAATTTTTATGACATTCATAAACATGAAAGTAATTAGAGACTTCTCTGGATAAAAATCAAGTAAAGGATTACATTCTAACAGTCAACATGATCAAAGTTGCTTCACTAATATCTGTGAGAAATTGATTAGTATCCCAACCTAGACATGTTGAATACAAAATATAAAATATTAGCTCAGAAAGGGATGCGATCCATTCTTTGAAAGTGGAAAGTTATGAATTCAATCAAACAAAACAGGACTATAAGCCCCATTACTTGTTAGGGAATCTCCAGTGTTTGCATCAATATTACCAAACTTCCCCTGATTCATTCAGGGATGAAGCTCTTAGATGGTTTCACCACCTAGCACTAAATCTATTAGTTACTTTCTACAAATCATAGATGCCTTTGTTGGACATTTTGACATAGCTAGACCTATGATATTGTCATGAAACTTTTGTTCAACATAAAATAGAGGGATGATGAATCACTGTTTCATTATTACTTCTGAATGTGGCCTCAAGTTGTTCCCTCATCCAAAACAAATATTGATTATTGTAAACTTGTTGATCTCACAAATTCACTTAAACCATGAGTACATCTTTACTTGCTTACAAAACATCTAAAGTGATAATAGAATGTCATAGAAAATTGCCTTGCATATATGAAGCTTTGGATATTCAAGCTATTCTAGACTTGCAACAATACCAAACAACTATTATTCGTGTAGATAGAAAAATTAGCATAAGTGGAGATAGTGTGGTTGAAACTTCAAACACAGACAAACAGACGTGATACAACTCTTCTGACAGACAATGTTGATAATATGTTTTCATTTACAGTTCTTTACTTGACAACTCTTACGACATATCAGTATGGTATGCTTTTATATATATTTTTCATTCTAGAGCACACACTCTGCCTGTGATCATTGAATTTTATGCATCAAAATAATCTAATTAGTGTTTTAGATATGAAATATTTTCACTCAACATGTCCAACTGAGTGATGATATAGAATCATTTTGTCAAACATATAAATAAAATGCATGCTCAAGTCCAAGTCAACCGAAGGACTAAAATGTAAAATATAAGTAGTTTGTGGATGCCCAATGGAGATATAAATCACTTGAGAAGAACTCAGGACATTATAAAGGATAGAAAAATAATTTAGTTGTCAATTAAAGATAAGGGCAAGAGAGAAGTTTTGTTATTTACAAAGAACTTCATAAATGCAATAAAGGATACCAAGGAGTGTTATGAAATGGTGAAAATAAGAGTCCTAGATGGCATAAAGTCCAATAATGTTGAAAAATGTGACACTATGAAGGAAGTATTAGTATAATTGAGTAGAATTCTAGAAGGATATGTTGAGATTACACATGAGATTCCAAGCAGTTTTCCTCCAAAGAGGAATATTGGGAACAAGATAGACTCTAATTAATTCATCCATGTATGTACATAGTTCAGTAATTACTCTTCTTCATATTACTCCATTTATCCTTCAAGTTAAATGGCATACACAACTGGTTAAGTATTTATTTCCCATGTTCCAATATCCATTTCCATGGGATTACATTGGTTATCTGATTGGAAATATGATCTGCATACTTTTCTTTGTGAAGAAAAACTTCCCTCAAAATGAGCCAATTGGATTCTATAGCATATTACTGAGTTTTTTGGTAAGTTGGAAGGGCTGTTTTTTAAGAACATACATGGAAATCAAAATTTTCACCTAGAATGGTAGATGCCTATAATTTTAAATATGCATCATGCATGGAAATCACACATTGCAATAATACAATGATCACACAGTGCAATAGCATATAAGCATCAGATGTGCCACACCCCTGTGCAATAACATATCATGCACAGAACTAGAAAAAACCACTAACTTATACAAGAAATTTCCAAAAGATCAAAGGTATGCAAGCTTTACCGATGGACTAGCTAGCAAAGAAGTTCCAGAATCTGCAATAGAAACACAACCTCCAACACATAAACCTGCAACTAAATGTTCATAAAATGCCATCAATATTTTCATAAGATTCCTTAAGAAGCAATCATGTGCCCAATTGAATAAGATGGACTATATGCTGACCTATTGATTGATCATCAATGAGGAAGTCTCCCATGTTAAACTGAAGGAAATAGCAAAATCGATTTATTAGAGTATATTAATCCCATGACGTACCTACTAGTAACTATGACTCATTCAAAGAACATGGTATGCATGTGTTTATCCTTAAATACAGTCAATCTTAAACTTGGAAAACTAACATGATTCTAATACATACCTTCCAGTAACCCTTTTAAGTAACATGAGCATATTGATTTTTACCCTTGAAGTGATTAGGATCAACACCACCAAAATTCATGGCTGCAAATGGGCTTTCTTCAATAAAAACATTTTTCCTTGGGAAAGAACCTCGAAACTGTTTCCAACAAATGTGAAAATGTTTCCTTTAGCGAAACGATGTCATACCAAATCTAGTGATCTATCATTGTAAATCAGTGAAAATGACTGATACTCTTTTCTAGGTCATGGATACCTCTGGAAGATTGCCTGAAAACAACAAAAATAAACCGTTTTTATAACTTAAGCATTCAAACAATGCCTTCCAGAAATAAAGTAGCAAATATATCTTTATTTTTTCAAGAAGATCTCAATACTTTGTTACAATAATTATCAATGTAGTCATTCTTCTTTTGTATTCCAGATTTGAGATGTTTTCTCTAAGTGACCACTTTAAACTCGGTGATAAATTGGAAGCAATACAGAAAGATATAAATGCCTAATAAAATATTTGCACAAAGAAGACTTTGTAACAAATTAGCAATTATGAGTAATAAAGTGCACAGTGATGTTGGGGTGAAAATTTACAATGGAAACTGAAAATACCAATGTGTACCATGCCCAACTCACAACCTACAGGGATAAGCACAAATATAAACATATGTTTTCCACTGCACAATCAAACATGAAAGTTGAACAAGATATGAGATTAAGAAACAAATTACAAAACTACTGGAGAAAGATAAACTGGGGAAGATAACAATATACTCATGCGGAATAATAGGGAAACAATGCTTCAGATACCATTTTCCTCACAAGTCTATCTATATTTTTCTGTCTTTTGACCTTTCATATTCCCATCAAACTCAAATACCTATCATATTTATTGTAATGAAATGCCTACATTTAATTTTGTTGTCCTAGCTATATGGAATTGGTAAAGTATTACCCAGGGGCCAGTTATCATGATAAATCAAACTATTTAAGGTAAATGTTTAGATCATATAAAAAAAAGTTCACCCCAATGTATGGTAATCATCATCATCAACTAAATGTATGTGTGTGCACATGCATAAATACCCAATACACAGCTCAATCAAACAAAATAAAACATAATTATACCTTGATTTGTGGATCTTCACACTGTCTTCTTATGCTTTACCTTTCAAAACATCATCCAACATACTTCATTTCTTGTCCTGTTGCAATAGTTTCATGTTAGGACCCATCAAATAAATTTATGTTTTTTTATGAAAATAACAAAACCAATCTAAGTAAATACAATTCTATTACAATGTAAATTACAATACTATTAAAATATTCAAGTAAATTAATTGTTAAGAATAGATCACCTGATAAAACATGGATAACAAAAAATACTATGTATATAAGTCCATCGATCTAATCAAAATTCCATTTCTTTCCTCTTAACTATGGAAATGTTTCTCAACACTATCTGTAACAAGTTCCAATGGAGGAGACAAATAGCAATAGTGAAAATTATAGAAATAGATGTTTTTTAATGTATTCTTCCTTACCATTCATTGAGCTCCTCTTTGTTTTGAGAATAATTTTATATTCTCTACTAAAAAGGACCAACCACATGAAGGTGGAAGCTCTTATGGCCCCTCCCCCTCCTCACATCACTCTCAACTCCCCAAGCCGAATGAATCTACTTGCAAATAACAATTTATTTCACTATTTCACAATCCAAATAACAATGCATCTACTACAAATTATTTCACTCAATAGTTGAAAGATGCTTTCATTAAATCATTATTTAAATAATTCATTAAACCATTCAATCATTCAATAGCCGAAAAAACCATTCATTAATTCATTCATTAAAACTTTCATTTAGTCAATGGCAGAAAAAAAAAATTAGTAAACCATTCATTAAAGCATTCATTCAAACATTCATTCATGAAACAAAGGAAAAAACCATTAAATGTTTTTTTTATAAATAAGAATTACTCAAAAATTGTTTAGTCACTTCCTTTTAACTTTTCTTCTCTTTAAATATTTAGTTAGATTCACATCTCCCGGAATCTGATCATCGGTATCCCTACTAGTCTGCTCGCAAGGTTGAACTTTAGGCGAGGGGCGATGAATTTATGCAATAATATCAAAATATTTCATTAATATATTTATATTTTGATAAATACGAGTAATTCATTTAAAAAAACATTACAAATGTTTGTTTTTACCTGCCATGGACACATCAACATGTTCAACATTATCTCGTATAGGCCCAACCTGTTATGTGTTATCTGCATCTACATGCTCTACAGTTGAACTGTGTAGAATTAGAATTAATGTTCATAATATGCAATGGTCTATAAAAAATAGTAGCACATTAATAAATTCATTACCAAGATGAGAAGCATGATCTTCGTTTGGTTGGTCATGTACATCCTCGACATGAACGAGATCATTACTTTCCTGCACAAAAAGGAATAAATAATTTATGTTAATTTATTTATAAGGAACAAATTGCATGAGAATTAATAAATTATCATTAAACTATACAGTTTTTACATACATGGGCACCAGATGGATCAATAGAAGATCGTGCAGTATGCCCAGACAAGCTTCTTCGGTGTTCAACAACGACGTCAAATCCCTATTCGAAGCCAAGCTTCATGTAATCTGCACTGGGAAATTCTTTGAACCGATCGGCCTTCATATTTGCATGATGTCATTAATTTTACATTTTTTTCTTCAGAACAAAACAAAAATAATAATTTGTATGATATTTGGTTGCGGATTCAGGTTTTGCGATATTTACATATCGAGCTGCCAAGTTGGAGTAACCACCAGGCCCAAGGTTGTGTTGGCCAATTTTTTCAATGCTTTCCTTGGTTTCCTTAGATGTGTCCAAGAGCCTAATTAAGTTTTTAAATACATTAGTCGATGTACCAAAATTGATATAAAAACTAGTAATAATAAGGCTTACCACTACATTTTGGAATGTATTTCATACCTCCCTATTCCGGCTGGTGGTATCTTTCTTGATTTTCTCATGCCCTTCTCTTTTCCATCTTCTACCAAAGATTTCCACTCCATAGATGGAATCATTGGAGGGCGCTCATAACTAGGGTTCTTTTCTAGGTGAACCCTATACTGGTCTCAGACAATCTTCAGATGTTTTCCAGCCTTCTGTAGGACCTTCGATGTATTGAAGGTATCTTTTTTGAACAGACTAACCAAGCGATTAGTCAGATAATCCTTCAAATATTTTGGATACTTGTTCCACATTGTACGGATGGTGGGTCCAAAGATCTCCAAGGCCAAATCATTCATATGTTTATAAAATATATCATTTCTTGCAAAACATTAATTCCATCATTAGTCAACATTAAAAAATATTATTGGTATATTAGACACAAATTATAAAAACTAAATTGAACAATCTATAATGACCTGGAATCCTCTCTATCTTTATTGGAACCAGTTCTTCATTCATAAAAAATGTACACACTATTGAACCAGTGCTAGTCACATGAGAAGATCCAGTAAATGCTTCCACATCTCTATCTAACCCTACATCCACCCCTTCTTTTGCAGCATCTGTTGTGGGTGGGGCAGCATCAGCTGCACCCTCTCGCTGCCCTCAGGGGTGTCGCAGAGCATGTTGCTGACTGTTTAGTGGACAATATGGGAGCATTATGTGGTGTACGTGGAGTGGTTTGGTCACTGGGACCAACATCGCCTTGACCACCATTGATAATATCCATAGTGCATTGTAAATTCAAACCATTATATTATAAGTTCAATAGCATATAAAATCAAATATTATAAAGTTTTTATAAATGAATTTACATTATTATTCGATAACTTACATCCACTTGTTTACATTGCTGTAACCACAATTGAATCCTTTGTTCGATCCCTTCTGTTAGTGGAACTTCCAATGTCAGACGAATCAATTCCTCATTTTGTTTGTCCCTTGTATTTTGTAGCACCCTCAATGGGTCTGTAGACTCTCTAATTTCACTATCTCTCATCAATCGAGAGACCTCATTCTGTAAAGAGTTTTGAGATGCTAATTCATAAACCGAATCCCCTGTCTGCAATTGAAATATATAAAAAATTGATTAGTCTTTGAAGCAATAGTGTGAGCAAATAATTATATTAACAAAAATTGTCTATCATGATAGAGTCATAGTATTACATCTAGGATTACTTGATGCCTAGATGAGGGTGTGGTCTAATCAACAGATGGGGATTTACCTCAATCAGCCACCTGCAAAAAAAGTAGAGAACATTATCACAGTGAACGAAATATGTAAAAGATAACAAATACAGAACAAAAATAAACACTATGCTACATGTTTTATATGTGTACATTTTTGAAGTATTTAGAATGTGGAATTACATTTAGGTTTACTGGTTTCCTCGATGCTCCAATCATCTGATCAACAGCTGGGGATTTTCCCCATTCAATCTACAAAAAGGTAGACAACATTACCATCATGAACGCAAACATGAAAACGAAATAATACATAACAAAATAAACATTATGCGTCACAATATACATGTTTACGATTTTAAAGTATTTGAAATGGAGAACTACATTCATGTTTGGTTGTTGCCCCGATGCTGTAGTTGGTTGATCAATAGCCGGTTGGCTTCCTTGATCAACACTCTGCATGGAAAATAGATAATATTACATAAACAAACCTAAAATACTACTGAAAATACATAACAACGTATCTGTATGTCCATCCTAAATTTAATATTACATTGGCAATATCGATGTATACCTGCTGCCTTGACTCGGGTCGAAAAACATCTATGGACATGGAGGTGCCCTTGAGAGTACCCTGGATCAAAAAATACTGAAAGTTACCTAAGGAAACATGAAAAGTAGAAAATTACAATTATATGCTAACAAAAATTCCTATAGATGTTAAAATAATTAATAAAAGGTTGGCTAAATTGTTTGTTGTACCACAACCATACTAACCGTGTTTGTATCTACACGATTCAAATTGTAATCAATAAGCAATTCTTCACCAGCATCTATTGATTTAATTGCACATACAAAGACACGGTTTCCTTCATGTGACTCGAATATGCAGTTGGGTTGCTTTAGTGTAGACCTCGGTTGTGTACTGTTTATAAACCCCGCAATATTACCAGTTGTTTTTGGCCTTCTGTCCATGTACAACATTGCTCCTTTTTTTTAGCTTTGTCTTTAAATTGTATATAATTCACTGAAAACCCATATCTATGCATACTTTGTGTATATTGGGCCAGGTAAATCCAATCACTATAGTTGTAATAGGGTCCAACATACTCCATCAATTATGTACATCTACAGTATCCAACATTTATGTTGTCCATGCAAAACAACCCCAATCCATGTAATGACGATGGTGCAATTCTATATATCCTCTCATTCACACAAAAATCAGTGTTTACTTGAGGAAGATCACTAGGCACCCATTTTTTCACTAGGTTTTTGTACCTTAATGGCATGTTGATGTCTCCCACTATCTCATCATCATAGGAACATGACCCCCCTCCTTTGAGAAAAACATTCATGTGTTTGTTGAATTTTCGTTTGATCTTCTAACATCTAGTTGATCTAGCCCTTGTAGACCTACTGGATGTCTCACTTTCCTCTAGCCTTCCCAAACTCCCTTCGCTGGAGGAAGACAGATCTGACAAATACCTGTTTGGTTCTACCTGCACCATGGCTGGAAAAAAAATTGGCATAAGCATAGCAAAATACTAGCAAAAAAATTTGGAAAGACTTATAAGCAAAAAATTTGTTAATGAAAAATCTTTTCAAGAATGAGTTTGGTTAATAGGTGTGGAAATTTGGTAGCCCTAAAAATTCTAATGTATGCCCCTCTTTTAGTTACATACAAGTCTCCATTCTCACTTATTGCTTGCATTGCCTTTTCCTAACATGAATTGGGTAGGCTTCATAAGCTTCATATGTATGCTTGTGGCCATTGTACTTTGGCCTTTCAACGTTCTCAAGCTTGAGACGATATGTTATGCATATGCATCAAATATAACACTGCAATTTATGCCAATATATGTTTGTACAGGGCCTGGAGGTTCTCCTCTAATGGACTATCTCCTTAAAAGAACATATCTTCGCATTCATCTACATTTACTTCGGATAGAAGTGATATGGAGTTGGTATGTTGGTCACTTCCATCAAAAAGAATCTTTGACATGAGTTCCTTTTTCAAGGAATCTTGATTAATATCCTCTTCCAAACTTCTAGCTGGTCACTTTTCCACTCTACATTGGAGTGATTATTCATTTTCCTCACCACTCCTCTCTCCTTACTCTACACTCGTTCTTGTTGTAACCCTTACTTTTGATGGTTGTAAGTGGTTTTTAGTTTTCCCATGAATGATGTTGTGATAGTTGTAGATGATTATCCATTTTACCTAACATGTTTTATGATCTTTTCCATCTTTTCTAGGGTTCACAAACTTGTTGTTTATGGATTCTTTTGCTTGAAATCTGAAGGGCCTAAAAGTGCCCAGATCTCATCTAGGATCCTTTAAGAGTCACAATAACAACTGTTGTTATAGGATGTTATTCTCCAAATGATACACCAAAACCATACTTATCGGTTAATATTTGTGTAGGGATGTTTTTCTGATCTCTCCCATAATTTATCATACTAATGGGATTGTGACTATCAATTCAATGCCTTATTTGCATAGTGGAAATCCTACAACAGTACACTGGAAATTCTAAAAAATTCTAATGTATGCCCTAAAAATTATTATCTATGCCCCTCTTTTAGTTACATACAAGTCTCCATTCTTACTTATTTCTTACATTGCCTTTTCCTAACATGTATTGGGTAGGCTCACAAAATATCATGTTATACATGGGCACTATGATATGCTCACAAATATTTATATAATGTATTATAAATGTGTGTTCCTAAAGGATTTGGAAATATGTTTGAAACATACATCACATATAGCAAGTATGATGACATCTAGAATGTTGGAGCGATTATTGTGGTTGTGTATTTGGATGTGTACGTGTTCTTATTACTGGCCTACCCCCTTTTCAACAATAATATTTGCAGATTTAATCAAGTGTGTTTCTATATACAATATAGAAACATATATAATAGTCCTTAATTGATAAAAATATTACAATGAGCCTCGTGACTCAGACTCAAACTCGGTCGAGTCAACCGAGTTGACCCCCAACCGAGCTGACTCGGACTTTGAAACAATTCAAGTGATAAGTTTGGTATTGAACCAAGAAAGTCAATGTATGACTGAATGGATCAGTAACAAAATGGTTAATTCATCCCAATCAGTACTAAATCGACCAAGTGAATGTGGGACTGCACAGGTCACACACATGACACTTAAATTCAAAAAAAAAAAAACCTAGAAATATAAACATTGAGACTCTAAACCTACTTCATTGTCGAGTCAATTAGCTTTGTAGGATTCCTATACATCATAACACTATTTGGAGTAAAACACAACTTGCTTTGTAGACCCTAGATGCCACCCATGTGCAAAATTGTCAATCTATAAAGAAGCCCCCAAATACAAAAACGTTCTTCACAAAATAGGGCATGAACCATGTGAACAACCTTCCAAGTGGACCAGCTCAATGAGTAACCTCCAAGCATGTAATATCTCTCATGAAATGGTGTATAAAAGAGTGTAAGCATGCTTCAAATGATGACTTTCTCCTTTGGTAGGGCTGAACACTACCCTTATGCATGTGTCTCCAAGGGTGAATGTTCCTCAAATAATGAGAGAAAGCCTTCCTCTAACAATAAACTAGTACACCAAGGTGAATTGGCCCTCTTTAGGGCTTCCATTTTATGCACAGGGGCCCTTAATGTAGATCAAACTTGGTATTTTAGGGCCAAATGGGGTTGCTACTCTTGTGCATACGTCCAGAGATTTTTAGGGTTGTTTTGTGACCTACGGTTGCAAGGAAAGCCACCAAAGACTGTTATTTTCTATTGATCTCCTTCAAGAGACTGTCGAGAATCACCTAAAGCACAATCCAACTTGGTTTATAGGGTCTGAAATTAAATGATATTTTTTTTATTTAGGTTTGTTTTCCCCCCTTTTGTGGAGAAAAAACACCCAGAATTCATGATACTACTATAAATTGTTGATTAGGAGGTTGGAACAACCCTTATTTATTCCCAGAATGAAGGTTTGAGGCTGTTGGAGTGCCCATGCCTACTCTTTATGTCCATATCTATGCCCAGAATTGTTTGTTAATGTCAATTAAACCCTCAAATTCAGCCCAACATTTCTCAAAGCCTGTTTTTTTCATTGTCCGTCACTTTTCATAGGGCTATTCATGCCCAAAACTGCCTTTTAACCCTCCAATTTGGTCCATATTTAGAGGTACACCTGTTTGGTGATGGATAAGTGCACAAGGGTGCCCAAGATGCTGAAATAGGGTTGCTTCATACCCTTTTTTAGTGTCAAACAGGTTTGTTTGTGCCCAAAATTCATGTGGATTCTGCTATAAGGCATATGAATGAGATTTTAGGGTTGATTTCACCCATATATTTCTCATTTTCATAGCTATAATTGCAAAGGCCTTCTCCTATTTCCATTGATCATCATATTTTATTGCTGCAATGTGCCCAGATTTGAACGTTGGCATAATTATAGCTGATTTGAGATGCTTTACTATTTGTTGTGACCTTCAGAATGCTCCCAAAGTGCTCATATTTGTCCCTTTGATGTTCATACTTGATTCTAGAGTTGTTTATTCCCATAGTACTACCCAACATTGCTCCTAGTGTGCTCATAACTAAAAATGAAAGGGCTCACTGCTGTTACACTCCATAAACTATCCAAATTTCAAAACCAACTCAGAACTGCCTAGATTTGATTTCAAGATTACAATCATGACAACTTCACCCCTGGAGAGTGTGATTACAATGCCTTTTTTACATGTTTGCAAATTTGTAACTGTACACAATTTTTTTTATTTGAATGCCAATATTTTCTACCTGCTGGTATGTTTTGAAATATCTTAAACCTTGTATTTTGTAGTTTGCAGCAAGAGTTTGTGGTAGGTGTTTTATTCATTGTGGTCAAGGCAAGAAGCTTTTGGTTGGTAAAGGATTTTAATTATTCAAGAAAAGGTCATTTCTGAAAGTGATTTTTGACTCCCTGTCAAAGATATATCTTTTAATAATGTTGGGTTTAGCCAGATCATACCTAGTGTTTCCCTACTGTTGGGGGATTTATAGTGGGTATGAAACGTTTCTCTGTTAGTGCAATGATTCTTCCCAATGTTTGATAGTTGCCCTGTGATTGCCATTACATGATTGCCATCTATAAACCACTAGTGTGGTTTCATCATTGCTCCCATTCAAGATATTAAAAAAAAGACATGACTTCTCTCCCTACATTAATTCCACATGCACATAATGACTAGCTTTGGTACTTCCTAACTTTTCAGTATTCCTTTTGACAACAAAAGTGAAACATGAAACAATATCCTTACTTTTGGCATCTTGCACAGTTGATGGCTATGATCGAACTATATAAGTACTTTGTTACCAAAGTAAATATTTTGACACCTACAAATGAAGGGGAGCGAGATGAATATTTGAAGGAATCCAATGGAGGATGAATTGATGCCCTGTTCTGCCTACCCAAAGGTCCTTTTATAATGAATAGTATCCCTAACTTATCATTGATTTGTAGTCTTCTATTGTTCACCCATACAGCTCTAAGAAACAAAGTTTTATGTCGATCTAGTATGTATATTAATGATGATGCTTGTTTTCCCATATTAATTTTCAACCCTAAGGCAACGCTAACTTGTTTTCCCATACTAATTTTCAACCCTAAGGCCACCCTAAGGAAATCCCATAGTAGAAAGAACCAAAAAAGATTATTCCACACAAATCAAAAGGCTCTTAAATTAACCATATCATGCCTTCCTCAATGATTTGATGAAACCAAGGGGATGGAAAAATGGAAAGGAAACATCAAATATCACTCACACCAGGGAATAATTCTAAAGCTAACCAACTGTCTAAACCATAAAGGTCATCTTATAGTGTTAATTGTAAGAGGACAAAAAAAATCAAACACGGTGAAAATTGACATAAAATGTTCAAATAAAAAATAGATGACATCAAAATACCTAGTATTTGCTTCAAGACCCAAACAATAAACCATAAGATTCATGATTGTCCATTAATGGCCAAGTATTACCTAACCTAATTTCCAGTCAACTAACCACCTCACGGCGGAATCATGATATTGCAGCAGTCTGCATACATACTTCACTTGAATGATGTTAGGATTGCCAAGAACTAACATCATTCAAGTGAAGGATGTATGCAGACTGCTGTAGACATTATATCTCTGCTCATTCGATTTCCTACAAAGTGTTGTATCTTGCTTAGTGCTCCTCTTTGTTTATCATTTACGTTCAACATCACGGTGAAATCAACAAGTCTAGGAAAATCTTCTAGTACATCGCCTTTACAATAATGGACAAATAATAATGTTGAGTTCTTAGAGATCCTATAGAGTGGATGTTTTAACATCTTCAGTGCTACACTGTAGTGCATAACCCAGCAATTCAGAGGCATATTTCCCAGTGGTAACCTATAGCAATCATATATATATATATCTAATCCATGATGGTGAAGAGAAGACATTTCCAGATCTGCTACTTTGCACATTTAGGAATGAAAAGAATGTTTTAAATACATTTATATCAGTCTGTAATATTTGCTGATTTATTCCTTTTAGCTTTTCATGATGATGCTTGTTTTCCCATATTAATTTTCAACCCTAAGGCAATGCTAACTTGTTTTCCCATACTAATTTTCAACCCTAAGGCAACCCTAAGGAAATCCCATAGTAGAAAGAGCTAAAAAAGACTATTCCGCACAAATAAAAAGGCTCTTAAATTAACCATATCATTCCTTCCTCAATGATTTGATGAAACCAAGGGGATGGAAAAATGGCAAGGAAACATCAAATATCACTCACACCATGGAATAATTCTAAAGATAACCAACTGTCTAAACCAAAAAGGTCATCTTATCATGTTAATTGTAAGAGGGACAAAAAAAATCAGACACGATGAAAATTTACATAAAATGTTCAAATAAAAAATAGAGGACATCAAAATACCTAGTACTTTCTTAAAGACCCAAAGCATAAACCATAAGATTCATGATTGTCCATTAATGTCCAAGTATTACCTAACCCAATTTCCAGTCAACTAAGCACCTCACGGTCGAATCATGATATTGTAGTAGTCTGCATACATCCTTCACTTGAATGATGTTAGGATTGCCAAGAACTAACATCATTCAAGTGAAGGATGTATGCATACTGCTCCAAACATTATATCTCTACTCATTCAATTTCCTACAAAGTGTTGTAGCTTTCTTAGTGCTCCTCTCTGTTTATCATTTATATTCAACATCACGGTGAAATCAACAAGTCCAGGAAAATCTTCTAGTACATCGCCTTTACAGTAATGGACAAATAATGATGTTGAGTTTTTGGAGATCCTGTAGAGTGGATGTTTTAACCTCTTCAGTGCTACTCTATAGTGCATAATCCAGCACTTCAGAGGCATATTTCCCAGTGGTAACCTACAGCAATCATACACACACACACACACACACACACACACACACACACACACATATATATATATATATATATATATATATATATAT
>LPNX010472539.1:0-123943 GCA_001517045.1 Pseudotsuga menziesii
TTAAGTTAATGTGAAATATGAGTTGATTAAAATTAGACGAAGGGGTGGACTCCAGATATACCCGAGAGTACTTGGAGTATGTCCAAAACTAAACCTTCATGGCTACTCACAAGGAATATGTGGGCTGAATGGAGTCTCTGGGGCTATTGTTCATAACGCACATGTTAGGGTGTGATAGAGATCGACGCCCCGAGGTCACTTTTTCAAGATTTCCCGCTTCCTTTGGGTATTTTTCCACCGTAATGGTTTGATCTAGGTGTTGGATTTTCACCTGATGGTTTGTCAATTTGGGAGAGTGAATCCTAATTATTCTAGTCACTCAAGTGATTTTGATACAGCTTGACTGATTGGACAAACTGTAGCCAAGTGCAGAGCATACACACCGGAGTCTTGTCAATTTTAGTAAATTTTGAGATGGGTGTTCTTGTTAAAAAGAAAACCCTCCAGGAACCTCTTTCGATCCAAGTGGATCTCAATCAGGGAATCAAGGAGGGGTTAATTTTATAATAGCTAATGAAACAATTGATGAAAAGGAAAACACATATACACAATTCCGGTTTTCTAATTAGTCCTACCATGCATCTCTTTCCCCTTTCGGGTCAATCAGGAAGTCGTGGGGTAAGTATTAAGATTACTTTGAAATCTCAAATATGGAATATGGAAATGATAATAAATCAAAGTATACTACCCTGCATATTAGAACTACGCTAGGTTGAAAAGAGATGAACAAAAAGTAAAAAATTGACACCAACACAATTCCCCCAGGGGGGGATGGTGAATAGGATCGAAAGAGCCTATTCGAAAGGAAATCTTCTTTTTATTAGCAGAAACTTACAATATCAGCAAATTGAAATTGATACACTTTGTTCCTTGTTATCTGGGATCCAAAGGCTTACAACAAGCTTATAACAAGCTTGAATTAAAACACAGCGGTGGGGGAAGCTTCCGGGAAGCTCTGGTCGTCCAAGAGTAAAAAATTTGGCAGAGTCTCCTTCTCTTTTATGTTAGACCTGCTAAAAAATAGCAAGCGATTAAAATCAAATGTGCCCAAACACACTTTAAAAGTGTTTTGGGTCACCACGCTAATTACCAAAAAAAAACTAAGTAAAAATTGTTAAACAGGGTTAATCTAATTTCTGCAAAAAGGAACCAAGGAAAGCAAGCTTTCCTTCAGATCTTGGCTTGCTATTTGGGAAGCCAATGATATGTGCACTTTTATTTTAGAATTTAAATCTTTAAAGAACAAAAAGGAAGCTACCTTATGAGCAAGCTTTAGATCTATGCTTTAGTTACTTGCAAAAAGAGAATTTCCTACACCTAGATCTATCTTTATGAACTGATATACTTTATGAAATTATAGATATAAGCAGCAAACTCTTATAAAATATATCTAACAATATATATTCAATTCTTAGAACTAGATCTGATCATAAGAGGAAGAGACAGGTAACCGGAAGATTGATTTTAATAGAAAGGAGGAAGAGAAGGGGAAAGGCCCGTTGTTGGATGGATCTGTAATGGAAACTTGTTAGTGGAATATAGAGGGGCAATGCCTACACAAAGTTTTTGGATGTACAGTGGAGTCAAACTAGATCCATAGCTCATCCAATCCTTGCTACCTGAAAGCTAAACACACAATCCTGCATGAAACCTCATGAGATCTGGATATATATATGAAAAAGAGACAAGAATTACATGCAAATAAACTTATTAAACATGTATAATCTAGATCCTCAAACATATATGCTATGAGATATAGAAAAAACAAGTAACCTTACTTGCCCAACTATACTCCTATTGATTCAGCTGAATCATTCAAACCAGATAGGGTTCAGATGCAGAAATTGAGAGAAAAGTCGGCAACATCAATAGCTGTAAGACAATGCTTAATCCACACACATGAGAGCATTACACCATTTGGCATCCAAAGCTTCTTTATTCCAACAATCAAAAGATTACAACAGTATTACAATAGCAATCCCTTCAATCCAACTCTAACTAGCTTGGAAGAGGCAGCCTGAGCTTTATTTATACAAAAAAAGGATATCTAGCCCAGGGGGTGCAAATCCCAAGGAGATAGACCACTGTAGCTGAAGGAGAGTCCATCAATGCCTGATCTGTGTCTAGAGGAGCCAGATCTGAGTCGCATTGAGTGCAACTGTCAATCGGGAGGCTGATCTAACTGACACCTCAACTTGTTGACTGAAGCATCCACCAAAACTCATCCAGATGAGCCCAAACGTGTGGAGGAGAGAGGGAGGGCGAAATTCCCCATAAAGGATGTTGAAATTCAACTCTGGATCTGTCCAGATCACCTCCTTCAATCAAATATTTGTCAGATCCAATCAATTTGGTTCAGATCTAACTGATTTCAATCAAATTGGTTGAGAATCCACTGATCTAGGATTTTGAATTCGCTCAATTATTCATCAATTTAATAATTAAAATAATCAATAATTGATTCTTTGGGGCTTTCTGACCTGAGTGATGGAAAATCACTCAAAACTAGGAAATAGCTGGTCCATGGGTTTACATGGTTCTCTTAGCTTGAAAATGAGCACCTACATGACTGAAACTGATTATTTGGCCCACTTTTATTACAAAATCAATTTTTCCAATTAAACTATTAAAAAATAGCCTAAGTTTTGGAAAAAATAAATTTTAATAAAAAACACTGAAAAAACTAAAAATTTGAAAAATTGAAAAAACCTAGGAGGACTTAGACATGTTCATATGACTCGACCATGATGTCTAGCATGTTTATACATTGACACATAGACTCTAATAACCTCAATAGGCCTAAATGCCAAGCCGACCACCCTAACTTTGGAGGTATGGAGTGAAAAACTCAGAAATTATCAGTCGTTTATTCAACAACCAATAATGACCAAGGGAAAAAAAACCCTGGGCTGATCGGATTGAAAAATAAAGTCTAAGAGACCGAGTCTTTTACAGACACTATCATGCTAGAACATTTATTACAATTCCTGCATGGGGTATGAACATGCGATATAGTACAACAAGCACTTCCCATAAGTACTTCCAAAGGTCTTCTTAAGTCCGAACAAGTTATCCTTGTCCGGTTCACCAAGCTCACTTGATAAAAAACCACTAAGTACAACTTAGGTGGTAACACATTCATAGCCATGCATGATGAAGACATCAAATAGATGCCTTTGATGTTTCATGTACACATAGAAAGGTAATGGTTAAATTTTCATACCACATGGCTGAACCATTAAGTCATCAATGGAATATGTGGGAGCCTCCTGCTCCTCATGTGGCATCAATAGGAAAAATCCCTTCACCCAATTTTCATCCCTATGTGTGCCTGCTGAACTAGGAGTGTGGACTGATTTATAGTAAAACAAACCTCTACAAAATGTGCCCACCAAAGGTGTGGATGCATCAAACCCATCATGGGCTGGTCCAACAGAAGGGATCTCTTCTGACTCTTCATTGAAAACATGACTCCTTCCATGAGAAAATCCATCCTTTCTCGGGTAATGGGCATGTGCTTGGAACTCATCCTCTGCATCCCAAAATTCCTTAAGCACAAAAAATTTAGAATGCACCTCATGTGCATGTGCATGGGAGGTATCCAATGGCTGCAAATTAAATCTTTGTGGCTTCCCACATGTCAAGACAATGTCAGTCCAAACAAAAACTTATTGCAGAAATTAAATTCTTCACCTCCCACATTCTTCACTCCAAAGGTGTCTCTATCCACCCAATCAATGGATGAATAAGGAATTTTACTTTCTGATCCATGAGGAATGCTATCATCCCTCTTTCTGGTAGAGAAGAGCACTTCATTCTTCCTCTCCACCTTAATGAGTGATTGGCCAAAATTGTCTTCCTTATACCTTTTCACAAGCACCTGCAAATCTGCCCCTTCCTTATGGCTGTCCTCCACATGAGGTTCCTCCATTAAACCCAAAAAATTTCCTTCCATGCAAAATAAAAGGGGTGACACCTTCAAATCCCTTTGAAGTTGATACATCTGCAACTTTGAATCTTGAAGGGATCTATGTGTGCTCTTCAATAAGTCATTAGTGATCTCTAACTTATTAGTGAGCCTTTCTAATTCTTCTTCTTCCTTCTTGATTGCACAGTGATACATTTTAGCCATTATGAGGAGATGATCTCTGTCAGAAAATAGGTTCATATAGTTCTCTTTTATCTTTTCCATGCCTTCTTTCAGTGCTAAGAACTCCTCTAGAAAATATTATCCTTCCATTTCTCCTCAAGAAGCTTTCCAACAACATCTGGCCACCAAGGCATTGATGTCAACAATGTTTTTCATGGCTTCCCTAAGATTATTTTTGTCCTCCTTTAGTGATCCACTCAAATGGTGTGGCTCACCAAGAATATCCTTCATGAAGGTTTCTTCTTCTAATAGCTGACATATATGCCCGTTTTTCTTGTGGCATGAATCCACCACATAAAACTCATCCTCAACATACCGGCCATCCTTTGAATTTTCTGCACACTCACTTCCATGATGTGAAGTGGAGGGTATCTCTGAATGTTGGAATGACATGTGATTTGTATAAAAATTAGAAATAATCTCATGCCTTGGAATTTAGCTTCATCATGCTGCAAGAGAGTCCAACATTCTGAACTGTGTCCCTCCCTTTGCATTAGATTTTTCTCCTTCAAATTTCCTAGTTCACATCCAGCTTGTGGGGGCTTTCCTACCACTTCATTAGGCAATTCAAATGATGAATTCAGATATGATATTTCTTGTTCTTTTGGATCTGATCCAAAATATTACTTCACCATATTATCACCATTGACAATATCACCCTTCTTTTCACTGATTGTGTGATCACCAACAGGGAAAATGGGAGTGAATTTATCTCCCTCACAAGTGGCCTTTCTTTTGCGGTCCTCAAATGCAAGTGAAGACTTTTTATATTTACATGGATCATATGGTTGCAGGTGTACATGGCTGCTACAAAAATTAGAACTATTATTATCCATGTTCTTAACATTACCATCTTCCTGTACGGATACTATGGTAGCCTACTCTTCCACCAAAATTTCTACTTCACACCCAAGCGGTGTGGCCTTGTTTTCATCTTCATTATGTGGCTCAAAAGGTGACCGTAAATCTGATTTGTGCACCTCTTTTGGATCTAGTCCAAAATATGTCTCACCACCCACACATGAGCCAAAACCTTGAGCAATGATCCGGAAATAACCCACCAAGAAACTTGAAGTGCATTCCTCTTCAACTTCTTCTCTTATGCAACCACATTGTGGTGATTTGCACTTCACTTCATGGATATCTTCCTCTTCCTCAGTTCTATTCTCCTCCAAGAAACTTGAGGCTTTTTAATATTTAGGGGTACTCATGTCACAATATTCTTTTTTTGAAGAAAAACCAAACAAACTCTTAAATCTTGAATATGCAGATGGCTTTGAAGAATCTTCACCTTTGGTTCCTTCTTCTTCTTCTTTTCTCGGAGAGGTCACAACAACTCGGTTCCTCTTTGGATGGCTTGCTGATCTTGAAATAATTCTCATAATCATCCTTTGGGCCAGAATCCATACTTGAAATATATATAATCTCTTAAAGAAAGGTTTGCACAAATATTCCTACCCAAAGCTAGGTAGTCCTCATAGTAGTGAGGCATGTTCTCACATGCTTCAATGATCTCTGCCAAGTTTTTCTTAACCATTGGAAAATCATATCTGATCTCTTCCCTATTTGATGTCCAATAATCTTCATCATCTTCATTTTTTAGTATGCCTCCATCAACATAGAGGATTTCTTCTTCTTCATATCTTCTGCAATATTCTTCATACTGCTCATCATAGTCATCCCCATAGTATGACATGGCTGCAAATTTCTTCAGTGAGAGATTTCTTTCCACAGGATGATCCAAGGAAAGAGCTCTGATGCCACTGTAATGTCCCAAGTCTAGTGTACAGACCTGAACACTCTAATTCTATAATTTTTTTCTTAAATATTTATGAAATTTAAGGGGTCCACACAGAGCCTTCTCGGATTGGCAAAATAATGGTTTCTTCAGGAAGATTTTGCAGAGGAAAAGAGTGATCATTGAACAGCAAGAAAAGGGATGTCAGACATTGAATTTCCTCTCCCCTAACACATTTATATCTGGTTCCATTTAGTTTTCAAAATCTGCGCCGCGGAAACCTACTACCACGCTTCTGGGCAGCCAAACCGTGCAACTAAGGAGAGTAGTTCTGCTTGCTTCAACCAAAGGATTCGAAAAATTTACAGAGGTTTTTTATAGCCTTAATTTATTATATAAAAGGTATTTAGATATTTTACTGAATTTCTGGAAGGTTATGGGTGTTTTGGATGAATTTGGGGATTTTTGGCTATTTTGGTCAAGAGAGAGCCTGCGCAGAGGAGGATGCAAAAGGGTGGTACAAACCAAACCAAAAATGGTTCTAGAGATTGATATCAAAAGGTGGGTCTGTTACTAATCTACAGGAACTGACAAAGCTCAATTTGGGTTAACATAACCTATTTTGCATCAATTTCGGTAAAACTAGTTATTAGAAACTAATAATCTAGCTAGGGTCTTAAAATAACTATTTAATCATCTTAAATCAAATTTTGTGAAACTTGAGATTTATAACAGAGATAATTATAAACTCTCTGAACATGAATATTTATTTTAATCCCTTCCCCATCATGAAATATTCATTACAACACACATATTCACTCAATTCCCCCATACACTGATAAAATAGAGTCTTTTAATGGAACTGAGATAATATCCTTCAGGGTCTGAGATATCTCGACCTGATAAATGTAATTTTCAGAAAATATTGACACTACAGAATAGAAATAACATTATTGACTGACCATTACAAGAGGCTTCCAAAATTAAGGGGCAGGAGGCTCGAATCTTGACCAGTAAGGGGTTGTGAGCATAGGTGAAGCATGGGCTTCACCGGAGCTCAACTTGAACTTCATGGAGGTTGTAATAAATTCTAGAATAAGCTTCAATGGCTGAAATTAGCGCTCCATAAACTTGAAATAGATAGAAATGGAGATGGAAGAGAAGGGAGGAGGGATTTGGGGATCATCACCCACTGGTCTGAGGCACAACACTCAGAGAGTATGCTCACATAGCATAACCACAATGTCAAATCATCCAAACTGAGTCAATGGGGTCTAATTCACCTTTAATAGAGTGTTGAGTGACCTTCTTAGCAAGTGAGGATCCAAGGTGACATGTGACAGCAAGTCAACCCTCAACAAACCCTAACCCTAGCCACATAGGCGCCTCCTTTGGGGAATTTAGCAAGTAGGACCATGTGAAATTATTTCCAAGTTCAAATCCTTCTTCATAATTAGAAACTACACCCTCTCTAAGTCAAAAGTTGCTTCTTTTGAGTTATGACACATTTTTTTCTTTTCCAGACTCATAAGGAAACTATTCTTTCCTTTGAAAACTTTCCTGCTTTTCTCTGACTGCTTTTTTGAGCTCCATAAGAGGAAACTGCACCCTCCTTTGAAAAAATTTCCTGCTTTATCCTTGAGTGCTTTTTTCCTGCTTTTTGGTACTTTCCTCTTTGTTTCCTATGACAGCTTTTGTCATAGTGTTTCCTCTTTCCTTCCTTGGCTAGTAGACTTTCCCATTACGCCCCAACTGACTAGGAAGCTTATTTACACCTCATTAAATAGCAATAATAATTAAAATGGAGAATAAAACTTAGATACATGCCTAAATTAGTTATTACAAAATTTCCCTAGGGAGCATGATTAATGTCAAATTGAGCCCCTCCTAGGAGTCCAGTATGGTCAACACTTTAATGGCCACTTTGAGGGGACATGACATTATAGATAAACCATTTTTTAAAACAAAATTTTTAATTACCATTTTTAAAATGGTGTGTAAACTTAATTTTTAAAACAAATATTCTCTACATAACTAGTTCTTAAGTTATATGACAAAGACACTTATAGAAATAAAATAAATCACAGTGATACTTCTCTATCTCCATAAGCCAACCCAAAGGGAACATGTTGGATGGGTTATATATCGAAACCCTTGGCACACTAGTTAAATTAACAATTTGAAGGCATTTGAAATCAATAGTGGAGAGACCTTGAATGGTTATCCCATGGCCATAGATGACCAACTAGCTGACATTGTCTCTTCTATGAACATAAGTTTCATTGTGTGATAACTAGTAGGCTACCTCAAGTGTTTGAGTGTTGTGAGTTGCAAGTAGGAGGCTACGAGGTCAAGTTATTGGACTAGCTATCTATGTGAATGTTGAGGGACTCACCTCAATGTCCCCATCGGGTTATGTTTCATAATATGGTTAACAATTTACCCCATTACCATCCATGAATAATGTGGAAGTACTCGGAGGTTTTCCATGAAGTTGTTCCTTGGAAAAAAAAAGTTTCACCAGATGAAAATGTCTTACAAAATAAATATATAAGTTAAATGCTAGAACCCCTAAACTTAAATTGTGTCTATAATTTAATGCTTAAAATAGTGAAAAACAAAGTTTGCAAGCTACAAGGCATACTGTAATACCCCCATGACATTACTTTTATTTTTCATGTTTTGAAAAATTATTATTTTTATTATGTAATGAGTTATAAAACTCAAAGATTGAAATAACATTTGCACAAACAAACATTTTATTTATTTATTAATAAAGAAAATGACACTTGGAGAACTCAACTACATGAGGGGACACCAACCATGGCACCAAAGAGCATGTGTAAGCAAGCTAGAGGGATTAATACCAATCAAATCCAATCCAAAGCTCAACAACCAGACAAGATCCTAAATCATAGGGATTTAGGGACCTGATTGGATATTTGATTGGGATGGTATAAGACCTGGGAAAAGCTATTTATATGAATGCACTGGAATAGCATGGGATGCCGTGTTGTGCAAGGGAAAAACGGGTGTTGAGCGTTTTTCTATTTGTTATAAGTCCATCGTGAGAACTTGTTACGGACTCGAGGTTGAGTGCCGTGAGGAAGTGTCTCACTGTTCGGGTGCATGGTTGGTGATCTAGCTTGGGGGTGGAGAGGAGTAAAACGTTGAGTTGCTGTCTCCTATGGTTGGGAGGAGTTGAATTCTCCAAGCATTATTTTCCATCATTATTTCAAGTAAGTGATCTCGGTCGTTTGTTGTTACATTGACTATTTTTTTTAAAGTGATTATGAATCTTGAGTTTATGTATATATATGTTATTTGTTTGTTTTTACTCGGCCTCCCATCAATTCTGAATCTTTTATTTTCTCATTAAAAAGAAGTAGCTAGATCAATTGTTATCTATGGATCGAAATATTTGCATACGACTTCCGAGTCATGCGCTGATGTATGATCTAAAATTTTGAAACTGGATCCGTATCAACATTGCTTCTCATACAGTTAAACTCTGAAACCATATCTGTATTTCAATTTTGTATTCGGATCGATATCTTCTTGGATTTTTTTTTCATTTATTTAGATCTGCATTTTATATATATACCATTGCATTTAAAGCACAGATATGGTCCAAGATCCGCGTGGTTTTTGTTTTATTCATCTTGATCTGTGATATATAGTTCAGATCTAATGTCTTTTGTGTTGCAATGTGTATGATATACCATGTATGCGTCCTTGGTATGTAATTCTGGTGTTAAGATCCTTTCTTGCACAACAATCGTTTTGAATGTGTTGTATAGAGAGGTATGCTTAAATCAGAGCATTTTTTTTAAACCATTTTCTTATGCGTTCCTCAACTCTGATATTTGTATTATCCAAGGCTGCGTTGGTGTTTACAAATAGATTTTGCTTGTTTTGTACTTAAGTTTAACTCAGATCCGATCCCAATGTCTATGTTGGACTTTCCATTTTGGTTTGATTTGTAAAATATTTATATTTGATTTTTTATATATATATCCGAGATCTGAACTCGCTATTGTTTGCATACTTTTTTTGCGTCGCAAGAAATTGGAATTACAAATGTTTGAAATCGAGTTGATCTATACTCTGTTCCAAACCAAATATGTGTTCGTTTCCTTTTTACCAAAACATTTAACAATCGGATATGCTTAGTGTATACGATCCTTTCTATCTGCGTTGAGGTGTCAAAAAAAAACTCTACAACGTTTCCCCAAGTTGTGTGATTAAAATTTTGTTTCTATTTATAAGGTTTGCTATGCCAGGACTTCTATTTTTTATCACTTAGCTAGCAGCTAGCTGTTAGACCTCTCTGTGTTGTTACTGTATTCGTCATTAGATTGATCATAATCTTTTTCTGTTTGGTCGACCTAATAAAATCTAAATATTATCTTATTCTTCCATAAAATTGAATGACAATTATAAAATGAATGTTATATATGTCATGATGCGAATACTGTGAAATAAGAATGTTAATTATATATTGAATATTATATTCCATGATGTGAACATTGTGAAGATTATATTCCGTGATGTGAACATTATGAAATAAGAGAAATCTTTTAGTTAAAAGTGAACATAGATTATTATAGGAAACTAATTTAATTGTTGATCTGGTTTTCTTGTTTTGAAATGGATTGAATGTTTATGAATATATATATAAGAATGAAAGCTTGAGGAATGTATATTTTCGCATCATAAAAGTTAGGGCTTTAGAATTCTAAGTATAGTTTTGAAGATATGGAAATGTTAGTGTGATAAATGTTAGGTTAATAGAGTATAGTTTAAGTTTTTTTTTTTTTAATTATTGAGAAATTTAGTAGTTTGGTTTGTGACAAATGGTTACATATATTTTTAATTCAATGAATTTTATTGATTTTGTTATAAGGTATATATATATATATTTGTAGTTTTTTAATATGAAGTTGAGTAATGGAAAATATGTTAGATGATAAACTCTCCATTCAACACATAACCTAGCGTGAGATTTTTACTATTATTATTATCAATTTAGATGATGATGATGATTATGCTTTATTTTATAGGTATGATAAATGGGTATGTTACATTGTGGTATCAGAGCCAGGTTACTACACTTGGCCCTATGGTGTCCATACACATTTTATTTTTTTCTCTCTCTCGAACACTAACAAATGTGTAAATCTTTGTTCTTATTACTTGCATAGCAGAAAACTGTCTTAAATAAATCTACAGGAAGATATGGCCGAAAGATGATCCCCTACCCCACCTGCATGGGTTGAACTTGATAATGAGGATCCCCTTAATAGGAACTTTGTTAATTTTGAGATTCTACAAACAGCGATGGACTTACAAGAAGAAATTATGAACTTTAAGACTGAACATAAAAGGGTACTGAAAACTCAAGAAGACTTAAATGAAGCCCTCCTTTTTAAACTGCATGAGATAACTAATGAAAAGAAGAAGAAAAAAACGTAGACAAGAAAACTCATCCTCTGATTGTCCTTACTCTGACGGAAGCCATTTATCTAGTGAATCAGAGTATTCTAGTGACAATTCTGAGGGTAGACATAAAAAGAAAAGAAAATATAAAGATGAGCTAACAAGAGAATTCAAAAAATTAAAGCCTCCTACCTTTGACGGCGAAGTAAAAAATGGAGAAGAAGCTGAGGCTTGGCTCTTCGGAATGAAGAAGTACTTCACTATGTACAATTACTCCAACTCCATGAAGGGCAAAATGGCCATCTTCAATCTTGTCGAAGAGGCTGAGATTTGGTGGCAAGACTTAAAAAGAGCAAAACGAATAAATGATAGGAAAGTAAGTTGGAACTGGTTTAAAAAGGAATTTAAAAAAGAATTCCTCTCAGAATATTACTACGAAGGGAAAGCTAAGGAATTTTATGAGCTAAGACTAGGATCCATGTCCATGCATGACTTCTGTACTAAATTATTATCTCTGTTAAGATATGTTCCTTACTTAAATGAAGAAAAACCTAAAATACAAAGGTTTCTAGGTTGCTTGCCTAACTTTTATAAAGACAAATTGGAGTTTGATGAACCTACAACTGTGTACGAAGCAATGAGGAAGACCAAATTAACATATGACCAATCCAAGAGTAAAAGTGAAAATCCCTTTAATTTCAAGAGAAGAGATGGAAATGGTTTTAAGAGAAGAGAGTTCAAACCTTTTAGTAATAAACATCAAAGTTTCCAGAAAAATACCTTCAAGGACAAACAACCAAGAACGGAATATAAACAACCTATGAGAATTGTTGAGTATAAAGATACTACTTTTAATAAGAAAAGTGAAGAAATAAAAAGAGAACCCTTGCAGTGTTGGGAGGGGGGGGACGTGGGTCATTTCTATTTGGATTGTCCTCATAAACTTGGATAATCGAAATATTCATACAGTTCGAGGAGCAGCTACAGTGGGAGAATTTGCTCGAAACATACCGCAGATTAGTGCAGCGCTGGACAATCATCAAGCGGATTTTCAGCCCTCCATGATTGAGGTAGATGGTAAGATCCTTGAAATACCTATTTCTATATTAATTGATTCTAGTTCTACCCTAAGTTATATATCTCGTAAGTTAGTAGATTTGTGTAAAATAAGAAAGTATGACTTTGAAAAATCGTGGTTAGTGCAGTTAGCCATCGGAACAAAAAGAAAAGTAACAAGTTTTATTTCTAGTTGTGAAGTTCTTATGCAAGATTTGATTACGAAAGTAGATTTGAATGTTTTACAATTAGGATCTTACGATGTACTAATTGGCATGGATTGGCTAGAAAAACATAAAGTTGTGCTAAATTGTTTTGAGAAAAATTTTGATTGTATTGATGAAAATGGTGAAAGTGAAATGGTTAGAGGAATTCCAAAGAAGATTCTTACTAGAAAAATTTCTGCCTTGCAAGTGAAAAAGTGTGCTAGAAAAGGATGTAGGGTTTTTGCTGTACACATCACCGAAACTAATGTTAAAGAAACAAAACCTAATTTAGAGGATCTTCCCTTTTTAAATGATTTTAAAGACGTCTTCCCAGAAGAGATACCGGGACTACCTCCGAGGAGAGATATTGACTTTACCATTGAATTGGTACCTAGAGTAGTACCTGTCTCGAAGGCCCCCTATCGAATGAACACACCTGAATTGGTAGAATTAAAATTACAATTATATGAATTAATAGATAAAGAATATATTAGACCCAGCGTGTCTCCATGGGAAGCACCTGTCTTGTTTGTTAAAAAGAATGATGGCACATTGAGGCTCTGTGTCGATTACAGACAATTAAATAAAATGACAATTAAGAATAGATACCCTCTCGCCCGCATTGATGACATGTTTGACCAAGTACAGGGAGCGTCGGTATTCTCTAAAATCAAATTAAGGTCTAGATAGCATCAAGTAAGAATTAAGGACGAGGATGTCCATAAAAATGCATTCAGAACAAGGTACGGGCATTACGAGTTCTTGGTCGTGCCATTTGGATTGATCAATGCCCCAGCCACGTTCATCTGTTTAATGAACAGTGTCCTTCACAAATATCTAGATAAGTTCGTAATAATATTTATTGACGATATATTAATATACTCAAAAAACGAAGAAGAGCATAAAGAACATTTAAAACTAGTCTTGCAAACCTTAAGAGAACATAAAATTTATGCAAAGTTTAGCAAGTGTGAATTCTTTCAAAATAAAATTCAGTACCTAGGTCATGTAATAACTAAGGAAGGTATTTCGATGGACCCGGATAAAATCAAGGCAATCAATGATTGGCCAATTCTTAAGGATGTAACCGGGATTCGATCCTTTATGGGAATCACGGGTTACTATCATAGGTTCATTGAGGGGTTCTCCAAGATTGCTTATCCAATAACCTCACTCCAAAAGAAAGGAACTATATTCATATGGTTTAATAAATGTCAAGAAAGCTTTGAAAAACTTAAGCACTTATTAACCACCGCACCTATTCTAAGGATTGTAGATCCTTACAAGGACTTTGTCGTATGTACGGATGCATGTTTAGAAGGATTAGGTGGTGTGTTATTACAAGAGGATTATGTAATAAGTTACGAATCAAGAAAACTTAAAATACATGAATTAAACTATGCAACACATGACTTGGAGTTAGCTGCTATAATACATGCTTTAAAGATGTGGAGACATTGCTTAATAGGAAGAAAATTTATCTTAATGTAGGATAATATAAGCTTAAAATATTTATTTGATCAACAAAACTTGAATGCTCGCCAAGCAAGGTGGCTAGCATTTTTGAGCGAGTATGATTTTGAAATTAAACACATTAAAGGAAAAGAGAACAAGGTGGCAGATGCCCTGAGTAGAAATGTCATTCCGTTTTGTTCAGCTGCCTTCAGTAGTCATAAAACAAATCTCGAATATTTGATAAAAGAAGCAGCTAAAAATGTTGAAGAGTACTTAAAGATTAAAGAACAATTGGAAACAGATGATAAGAGAAGTTATTCAGCTTATTCTATAAGCTCCGAAGACTTGTTAGTTTATAAAAACTGATTATACATACCAGATTCTGAAGAAGTAAAATGGATAATTCTTAATGAACTACATAAGAAACCATATTCCGAACATCCGAGATACCAAAATATGATAACTAAGTTAAGAAAAAGCTATTATTGGCCTAACATGAAGAATGATGCTATAAATTACCTAGCTAGGTGTATTGAATGTCAACAAGTAAAAACTGAACATCAACATCCTGCTGGGCTACTACAACCCTTACCTATTCCAGAATAGAAATGGGAGATAATAAGCATGGGTTTTATAACAGGATTACCTAAAAAAAATAAGCAACATGACTCAATAATGGTAGTTGTAGATAAGTCAAGTAAAGCTGCTCACTTCATACCTGTAAAGTCTACTTTCAAAGCCATTAATATAATTGATATTTTTATGAAAGAAATATTTCGATTGCATGGTATTCCAAAGGTTGTGATTTCTGATAAAGATGTGAAATTTACTGGCAACTTTTGGAAATCCTTGTTTAAAGGTCTAGATATACAACTAAATTTTAGCATTGCTTATCATCCTCAAACGAATGGACAAACTGAAAGAACTAATCAAGTGTTAGAAGATATGTTGCGAATGTACGTAATGGATAAAACAGGTAAATGGGAAGAGTATTTGCATTTGGTAGAATTTGATTATAATAATGGGTATCAAGCTTCTTTGAAAATGAGTCCATTTGAAGTTTTGTATGGCCGGAAATGTCACACTCCTGTGTCTTGGGATAACCCTGCTGACAGGATTGTTATAGGATCAGACATGTTAAAAGAAATGGAACAAATGGTGAAAGAGGTACAACAAAACTTAAAAGTTTCCCAGGATCGGCAAAAAAGTTACGCGGATTTAAAACGAACTCCAAGAGAGTTCAATGTTGGAGATCACGTATATCTAAAGGTAAAGTCAAAGAAGAGTTCTTTGAGTTTGGGAAGATGTTCCAAACTAGCACCAAGGTATTGTGGACCTTTTGAAGTGTTAGCTAAGATAGGGCTGGTAGCCTATCAGCTTGCACTTCCGCCTAATATAAAAGTGCACGATGTATTTCATGTTTCATTGTTAAAAAAATATATACATGATGCTACTCATATAATTGACTGGGATGTGATTCAGGTAGAACTTGAGGGCGAGTTCCAGACCGAACCTTTCCGCATTCTAGACAGGAAGGAACGTATGCTCAAGAATCGAGCCATCGTTCAAATACAAGTGCAATGGAAGCACTTCAGCCCTGAAGAGGAAACTTGGGAAATGGAGGATAAAATGCAGGAAGCATATCCCTCCATGTTCTAGAATGAGCAAGGGATCTCAGAATAAAAAGAACACCGAGGACGGTGTTAAAAATAAAGGGGGGGAGAAATGTAATACCCCCATGACATTACTTTTATTTTTCATGTTTTGAAAAATTATTATTTTTATTATGTAATGAGTTATAAAACTCAAAGACTGAAATAACATTTGCACAAACAAACATTTTATTTATTTATTAATAAAGAAAATGACACTTTGAGAACTCAACTACATGAGGGGACACCAACCATGTTATTTGTTTGTTTTTACTTGGCCTCCCATCAATTCTGAATCTTTTATTTTCTCGTTAAAAGGAAGTAGCTAGATCAGTCGTTATCTATGGATCGAAATATCTGCATACGACTTCCGAGTCCTGCGCTGATGTATGATCTAAAACTTTGAAACTGGATCCGTATCAGCGTTGCTTCTCATACAGTTAAACTCTGAAATCAAATCTGTATTTCAATTTTGTAATGGGATCGGTATCTTCTTGGATTTTTTTTCATTTATTTAGATTTGCATTTTATTTATGTACCATTGCATTTAAAGCACAAATATGGTCCAAGATCCGCGTGGTTTTTGTTTTATTCATCTTGATCTGTGATATATAGTTCAGATATAATGTCTTTTGTGCTGCAATGTGTATGATATACCATGTATGCGTCCTTAGTCTGTAATTCTGGCGTTAAGATCCTTTCTTGCACAACAATCGTTTTGAATGTGTTGTATAGAGAGGTATGCTTAAATCAGAGCATTTTTTTTTAAAAACCATTTTCTTATGCGTTCCTCAGCTCTGATATCTGTATTATCCAAGCCTGCGTTGGTGTTTACAGATAGATTTTGCTTGTTTTGTACTTAAGTTGAACTCAGATCTGATCCCAATGTCTATGTTGGACTTTCCATTTTAATTTGATTTGTAAAATATTTATATTTGATTTTTTATATATATATCCCAGATCTGAACACATTGTTGTTTGCATACTTTTTCTGCGCTGCAAGAAATTGGAATTACAAATGTATGAAATCGAGTTGATCTATACTCTGTTCCATACCAAATATGTGTTTATTTCCTTTTAACCAAAACATTTAACAATCGGATATGCTTAGTGTATACGATCCTTTCTATCTGCGTTGAGGTGTCAAAAAAAAAAACTCTACAACGTTTCCCCAAGTTGTGTGATTAAAATTTTGTTTCTATTTATAAGGTTTGCTATGTCAGTACTTGTATTTTTTATCACTTAGCTAGCAGCTAGCTGTTAGACCTCTCTGTGTTGTTACTGTATTCATCATTGCATTGATCATAATCTTTTTCTGTTTGGTTGACTTAATAAAATCTAAATATTATCTTATTCTTCCATAAAATTGAATGATAATTATAAAATGAATGTTATATGTCATGATGCGAATACTGTGAAATAATAATGTTAATTATATATTAAATATTATATTCCATGATGTGAACATTATGAAATAAGAGAAATCTTTTAGTTAAAAGTGAACATAGATTATTATAGGAAACTAATTTAATTGTTGATCTGGTTTTCTTGTTTTGAAATGGATTGAATGTTTATATATATATATAAGAATGAAAGCTTGGAGGAATGTATATTTTCGCATTATAAAAGTTAGGGGTTTAGAATTCTAAGTATAGTTTTGAAGATATGGAAATGTTAGTGTGATAAATGTTAGGTTGATAGAGTATAGTTTAAGTTGTTTTTTTTAATTATTGAGAAATTTAGTAGTTTGGTTTATGACAAATGGTTACATATATTTTTAATTCAATGAATTTTATTGATTTTGTTATATATATATATTGTGTAGTTTTTTTTTTATATGAAGTTGAGTAATGGAAAATATGTTAGATGATAAACTCTCCATTCAACACATAACCTAGCGTGAGCTTTTTACTATTATTATTATCAATTTAGATGATGATGATGATTATGCTTTATTTTATGGGTATGATAAATGGGTACGTTACACATACATTTTGATCATAAATAAAGGAAATGATGGATTACGATTAGTGATTAGTGATTATTAGTTTTCTAATGAGGTTTAGTTTTTGCAACAATTGCCAAGGTGAAGTTTAGAAACTATAAATATCATTCCTATTTAGGTTGGTTGGGTAGAAGGCAATTGATTCTCACACTCCCTATGATCTCTACCCTACTTGCAACCTAGATGGTATGGCCTATTCTCTCCTTGGTGACACTTCTAATAAGGGTCAAGATGGCCCAAGTGGCTACTATGTCATGGTAAAGAGGGGCCGACTCCAAAACACCAAGCATTGATGTAAATGTTCATTTTCCATGAAGATCATTTTTATTCACATGATAATATTCAAGGATAGATTAGCACATACTAGAGCACTATCAAACTGTGAGAAAGTGTGAGAAAAAGATTTATGATTAAACATGCCATTTTTTCTCATAGAAACTTATAATTGCCCATTTGGGTAAGTTGTTATGCTATGAGGGGTGTATCTTTGTGATAAAAATCATGCCTCATTTTGTTGTAGTTGAGGATTTGAACCTAGGTCTCCACACTTATACAACCCCAAACACATCATTGTGTATCACTAGACCCAACTCCCGTGGGTGAAAACAACACATCATTATGTTTCTTCCTAATGATGTAAAGCACTTACAACCAAGAATAGTGAAATTCAAGAGCCCAAGGGAGGTGATTTACTAACATAGCAACATTCCATGAATTGGAGGTAATGAGGTATTTCTACAACAAAGGTTGAGCCCAAACCCACATAGGAAAAATTATAAAATTGACATTAAAAATATTGAAAAATAACAAGGCATGAGAATTGACTATTATGCACAAGTGTACAATTTTTTTCAAGAAATTATATCGTTTTGATACTAAATCAATCTCTTAACACAAACATATGTATTATATTTTAGAGGAAAAATAACATAGCGATGTTATAATAAAGTGAATTTCTCTAAGCTATCCAATTTTTCCATAAATGAAAGTTATATATTCTTGAAGCTATTTCAATTTCCTATGTTCCATATTTTCCACCATATTATAATAGGTTGGGTATATACATATAATAATTCCTCTTATTCAACATATTGTTTTTTTTAAAGGTTTCCATTGCAACTAACATGTCATGAGAGGGAATCATCAGTTTGCAGCAACCCATCGGTTAGGGATTATTAATGATAAGATAAATAGGTTAAGGATTTTAAATGTGAAGTGATAGGGGTTATATTGGTTTCATGTTATTGGTGTTAAGGTTTAGCAACTATAGGAGTTAAATATCAGGGTTAAAGGTTAGGGATTAACCCATTACACATAACTAGATCGTTTAACTCTATGGTTTTTAATAATATGGTAGTATGCTTGAGTTTTCATTAGCAGGTTGTAATTTTCAAGTCTATTAAGTTGTTGGAGGATTGAAAAAAATTCCACAACATTGCTTCCTGTTGGCATACCATTGGAAAAAATCGATAACATTAATGCTACTGGTGATATAATTGAACCAAAATAATTACATTTAAAATAAAAAGTGAAAATTTCAATAGTGCATAACTACTACTTGAGAACAAAATTAAAAAAAATCAATTAAAAAGTATTTATAAATTATTAAAAAATTACCAACCTCTTAGGTTGGATGCCATTTGGTCGATTGGGGTTGATGGTTGACAATGGAGGATGGTGGGAGTTGGTTTGTAGCTCGGTCAAGTGTTTTGGTGTCGAAACAAACACTTGGTCAAGGGTTATACACACACACACATATACACACATAGAGAGAGAGGGAGACAGAGAGTTCGCAATGGTTAGGGTCGGTGGTTTCCAAGGTCAGTCCAGGGTCTCTGCAAACAAATTCTCTGTTGAGGGATTTGAACCATGTTTTGTTTTGTTCTATAAAAAAAAAGAGCTTGATCAAGCTTAATAACTTGATCGAGCTGAATAGCTTGATTTAGTGTTTGGTTAAGTTAGCCAAACCCTTGATTGAGTGTTTGGATTTAGCATCAAAACTGCTTGATTGAGAGCTTAAAATAAATAAATTAGGTGTCTGCAAAACTCTACTCCCTTTGCCTATCTTACCAAGAATTGTTACCTGTCTTCATGGATCAAGAATTGTTGCCTGTCTTCATGGATTCACCCCTATATAATTTGTCATCTATTTTTGTACTTTTTGAATGTACTTAGGTGTCTGCAAAACTCCACTCCCTTTGCCTATCTTACCAAGAATTGTTACATGTCTTCATGGATTCACCCCTATATAATTTGTCATCTATTTTTGTACTTTTTGAATGGAGAATTTTGAGACATTTACTTGAGGTCAATTTTAGGGGCATGTTTTATTTTGGTTGGGGTCTTAAAATTTCTAGAGCTTGTTCAATGCATTAAATGGTTGATTTTGGGGGCAAAGATTTGTAGACATCGTCCCCAATCTCTTGACATTGTTCTACACATCAAGAGTATTCTAATAGAATAAAGATCACCTCAATTGGAATTTGTATAAGTTATGCATCATGTGAGTTGACCTATGTTGTTGAGTTGACCTATGTTGTTGATTACAATATTGGTATTGAGTGGATGTCAAGTTAACTCCCATTACTCACCCATGTTGAACTAGTCATGTGTGGACTTTCAAGAAGATTATAGAGGGTTCAAAACCCTAATCCTAATCAATAGTTGAGATATGTAATTTAACCAAACCTAAACCATGTTAAACATTGCACTAGTGCTAGGAGATGAGGGGGTTCCATTCCTATTGTAATGATTAGTGTTTCATAGTTGAGAAAAATCAATAAGTGAGATATTGGAATAGAACATATAAAGTAGAAGACACTATAACAACCATGTATGCATGCATAGTCTTATTGGTAACTTCATAGGGAGTTCATTTTTATTTATATAGCATTTTCATATTTAAGAAGGAAACATCAAGGCATTGTCCTGAACTTCTTGGTGGAGTTTCCCAAGGCATTGTCATCAACTTCTTGGTGGAGTTTCCCAAATTGAATTTCTAAGAGCACATCTTGTGTTGATTAAGTAGATGATGTGGCATTTTTTCTTTAACTTTTTGTATTTGCTAAGCTAATAATATTAAAACGAACAAAACTTATATAGGACACCATATAACAAAGAGTCTATCAAATCAATTGTGATAAACTCTTAATAATATCAAAATGTGATCTTAGTTTTCAATTTTATTTAAAACCTTTATTTCCAAATTAATGATAAAAAGTTATATTTTAATTATATTAAAATGTGATCTTAATTTTCAATTTTGTTTTTAATTTTATTTAAAACTTCTATTTCTAAATTAAAAATTCTTTCAAAAATAATACTTCATTATCTCTTTTTAATTTATGTTGTTAAATAAACTTAATTTTCAATTTTGTTTTTAGTTTTATTTAAGACTTCTATTTCCAAATTAAAAATTCTTTCAAAAATAATATTTATTATCTCTTTTTAATTTATGTTGTTAAATAAATTTGTAACCATATTGTTGATAATGTTCTTATATTTTTAGTTTTATATTTTTATTAATTCTTTTTATTTTATTATTTAAAAAGATTATGATTGATTAAAAAATTTCATTGAATCAAATCATACATAAACATTTAAACAAAATAAATTATTAGAGTTATAAATTTTTTAAAAATGACATAATAAATAATAAATTCATGAAGCATGTTAACAAAATTATAGAATTTTAAAAATGGTTGATAATTTAAATTGTCGAATTATATAATTTTAAAAAATGACATATAAATTCATGAAGCATGTTAACAAAATTATAGAATTAAAAAATGTTAATGATTTAAATATTAAAATTATATATTTTAAAAATGACATAATAAATTTATAAAGCATGATAACAAAAGTATAGAATTTAAAAAAAACAGTTAATTTCATGTTAACAAAATTATAGAATTAAAAAAATGTTAATGGTTTAAGTATTAAAATTATATAGTTCTAAAAATGACATAATAAATTCATAAAGCATGATAACAAAAGTATAGAATTTTAAAAAAAATGGTTAACGATTTAAATATTGGAATTATTTAATTTTAAAAAATATTCAATAATTTTTATTGAAATATATATTAAAGTTTTAGAACAATTATAGATTAATTTTATGTCATATAAAATAAAATATATTAAATTAAATTTTAAAAATTATAATTTATATTATAATAATTTAAATATTAAATTTTTAAAATTTAAAAAATTAATTCATTTAAATCAATCTTTAGATTCAATAAAGATGAAAAAAAAACTTACATTTGGTCAACAATTTAATAATATGAACTAATATAAATTAAAATGAAAAAATCATAATCACTAAATCATTTCTATTTCTAGTATGAACTTTCATTCATAAGTTACTCCAATTATTGTAATCAGGGATAGAATTTGACGGGAATTTACTCGTCAAATACAGTTAAGAATTTGTGGAGAGCGTCAAATTCTAGCTTAAAATACAGAAAATGTTTCAAATTTTGATTATTATAGAAATTCTAGCTTAAAATACAGAAAATGTTTCAAATTTTGATTATTATAGATAATTTTGACAGGTGTCAGCCATCTGAAATTTCTACCCTTATTGTAATTCTCTGGCGCGGCCTTTCCACTACTCCCTCACCCCCATTGCAGTTTGAGACACCTCCCATTGCAATTTGAGACACCTCGAGACATAAAGATACCGTAACGATTTACAATTTTCAAGTCCTTCCAACTCTTCTAGCTCAAGGCACCCGGAAACATCCAGTGATTCAAGCTTTGTTAGGTGCCCCAAATCCCCTATGCTCTTCAACTTCACACAATCTACTGCTCTTAACCGCCACAAAGACACAAGTGTTTTAACACTCGCAGCTCCTGAAGTTCGTTACACTGTTCAATCTTTAGGATTTGAAGCTTTGAAAGACCACCAAGCGCTTCTATATTTATCATTTTATGACAACTACTCAATTCCACTTTTGTGAGTGTATTGGGTAATGTTCCAACCTTCACAAGATTACTACATGCCTTCAAGATCAAACGCTGAAGGTTGGGACATACACCTTCATCAAATGATACCTCTGATACTTCTTTGTGCTCCAGTACTAACCATTGAAGGGAAGGCATGTACTTCTGAATGGAATAGTCGGACTTCAATGTTCCTGCTATTTCTCTTTGTCCTTCAAAGGCCGGTAGTTTGATTGCCGGACAACCAACCACTTCCAACTTTGTCAACTGAATCAGCCGTCCAACCGAAGCCGGCAAACATTGCAATTCGCTGCAATCCTGGAGCCTCAATTTCTTCAAGTTCCTTAAGTCACCCAGCGAAGGCGGCAACGTGTCCAGCGAAGGGCTTTCTATCCACAAAACTTCCAAATTGCTTAGTACTCCTATTGCACTTGTAATTCTTTCAAATTTGTGCCTGTCAACTTTAGTATTTTCAAAGACCTTTGATGTGCCAGTTTCGAGAGCCATATTTCAATTTTTTCACAATGAGAAACACTTAAATGCTCAAGCGTGCTTAACAATGAGAAACACTTAAATGCTCAAGCGTTCTTATATTTCCAAGTATATCGCTTGAGATGATCAAATTAGAGCAACTTGACAAATCAAGATATTTTAAGTTACTGAAATTCCCGAAAGAGACTGGCAGCCTCTCCAACCACTTGGAGGTTCGTTAAGCTCCCCAAGGGAATCTGGCAGCCTCTCCAACCACTTGGAGGTTCGTTAAGCTCCCCAAGGGAATCTGGCAGCCTCTCCAACTTCTCGCACAGAAACAGGTCCAGGCGGTGGAGGTTCGTTAAGCTCCCCAAGGAATCTGGCAGCCTCTCCAACTTCTCACACACAGACAGGTCCAGGCGGTGGAGGTTCGTTAAGCTCCCCAAGGAATCTGGCAGCCTCTCCAACGTCCAGCACCCAGACAGGTCCAGGCAGTGGAGGTTCGTTAAGCTCCCCAAGGAATCTGGCAGCCTCTCCAACGTCCCGCACCCAGACAGGTCCAGGCGGTGGAGGTTCGTTAAGCTCCCCAAGGAATCTGGCAGCCTCTCCAACGTCCAGCACCCAGACAGGTCCAGGCAGTGGAGGTTCGTTAAGCTCCCCAAGGAATCTGGCAGCCTCTCCACCTTCCCGCACCCAGACAGGTCCAGGTGGGGGAGGTTCGTTAAGCCCCCCAAGGAATCTGGCAGCCTCTCCACCTTCCCGCACCCAGACAGGTCCAGGTGGGGGAGGTTCGTTAAGCCCCCCAAGGAATCTGGCAGCCTCTCCACCTTCCCGCACCCAGACAGGTCCAGGTGGGGGAGGTTCGTTAAGCCCCCCAAGGAATCTGGCAGCCTCTCCACCTTCCCGCACCCAGACAGGTCCAGGTGGGGGAGGTTCGTTAAGCCCCCCAAGGAATCTGGCAGCCTCTCCACCTTCCCGCACCCAGACAGGTCCAGGTGGGGGAGGTTCGTTAAGCCCCCCAAGGAATCTGGCAGCCTCTCCACCTTCCCGCACCCAGACAGGTCCAGGTGGGGGAGGTTCGTTAAGCCCCCCAAGGAATCTGGCAGCCTCTCCACCTTCCCGCACCCAGACAGGTCCAGGTGGGGGAGGTTCGTTAAGCTCCCCAAGGAATCTGGCAGCCTCTCCAACTTCCCGCACCCAGACAGGTCCAGGCGGTGGAGGTTCGTTAAGCTCCCCAAGGAATCTGGCAGCCTCTCCAACTTCCCGCACCCAAACAGGTCCCGGCGGTGGAGGTTCGTTAAGCTCCCCAAAGAATCTGGCAGCCTCTCCAACTTCCCGCACCCAGACAGGTCCAGGCGGTGGAGGTTCGTTAAGCTCCCCAAAGAATCTGGCAGCCTCTCCAACTTCCCGCACCCAGACAGGTCCAGGCGGTGGAGGTTCGTTAAGCTCCCCAAAGAATCTGGCAGCCTCTCCAACTTCTCGCACCAAGACAGGTCCAGGCGGTGGAGGTTCGTTAAGCTCCCCAAAGATTCTGGCAGCCTCTCCAACTTCGTGCACACAGACAGGTCCAGATGGTGGAGGTTGGTCAAACTACCCAAGGAATCTGGCAGCCTCTTCAACTTCTCGCACCCAGACAGGTCCATGTAGTAGAGGTTCTTTAAGTTACCAAAAGAATTTGGTGCCTGGAAGATTAGTGTTTCTATTGTAAGAACGATATAAATATGATCTCATGAAGAAAACAGTTAAAACTAGAAGAAAACAGTTAAAACTAGTAGAGACACTCTGGTGGAATATCAGTACAATAACGATATATATATATATATATATACATATGATCTCATGAAGAAACCGTTAGAACTAGTAGAGACACTCTTTGCTGGAATATCAGTATGGACTAACCACTCAAACTTTAACAAGAAATTCAAATTTACCTGCGATTTGCCTTGCCACAATGTTTCCAATACTTTTCCCTGCACCTTCAAAACCCTTAAATTCCTCATTGGAATCCAGGAAGGCAGGTAAGAGTATGGACAATCAGTCCAAGAAAGCCATATGAGATTTTGTGGGTGCACCCTCCTCAAAATGCGCTTCAGGAGATATCCTTCAGTACTAAGAAATTGCAACTTCGTCGTACCAACACCAAGAAAACAACAACGGTAACATGTCCACAGGTTCATCAAGCGGTTCCCAAACAACTTTTCGATCTTAGTTTGGTACAATGACAACATTGATGAGTTCATAATGCTTTTATCAGAGGTATCCCTGTGACTCATACTAATTCCACGAGCTTCTGTAATTACCTGTTCATTTTCAGATAACGATGGACAATAACAAAAAAATTACACAATTTCTATAGAAAAAAATGGAATATTGAAAAATGGTAAGGGGGTTCACGGAAAAAAATTAACACTTACAGATGATTGTTGGTGCAACCAATCATCAATGCTCTCTATGGGACGCCAAAGACGGCGCGGTAATTTCTCCTCCGCAATGTCTCTTCCCATGTCTCGGAGGTGATCATGCATATGTATAACATTTTCAGGGTCCACTTCTACCAGGCATTTGCCCTCTAAATTTTTAAACCCCAATAATCCTTCCAAGCCTGATCCGTCCCAGAATGTTATGGCACTACTCTTCTTTTGTCCTATGAAGAAACATGCAATATCTAAAAAGATTTGCCGTTCCTCTTCACCCAGTGCATCATAACTAATTTTCAATCTCTTTTGGATGTTACCTGGAACTTTTACTTGGTGAAGTCTGACCTCCCAGATAGATTTGTCATTATTTCCACATAGCAGTGCCCCCAATACTTTTAAAGATAAAGGCAGCCCGTCACATACCTGTAGAAACTTATATACTAGATCTTCAAATCCTTGCAGTGGATAGGGCTGGTAGAAGGCATATGAGCAAAAGAGCTCTCGTGAGTGTTGTATAGAAAGACCTGTTAACCTATAAATGGATAACGGTTCCACTCTTGACCTTTCGAGGACATCTCTGTCTCGAGATGTAATCAAAATTAAGCTATCCGAACTTAAAACATCTTTAACTGGTAAAAACGCCTCTAGTTGATCATCATTATCTATGTCATCTAAAATAAAAAAGACATGTGAAGATTTTAGATGCCTTTCAAACATCCCTATACCTTCATGAATGTTGTTTATATGCAGATCTAAGTCAGTCAAACCCTTCAGAAGTTCCCTCTGCAAGGAATGTAATGAGCTTTTATTAGCCTTTTCTCTTACATCAGATAAAAAGTAAGATTTATGGTAATTAGAACGCTTTCTATTGAAAAGCTCAAGGGACAACGTTGTCTTCCCCGCTCCACCCAAACCGACTATCCCAACCACCTGTATTTTTCCACTTCGCTGCTGCTTTAAAACTTTAGTTTCGAAATCTGCCACTTTCTCATTTAAACCGGTCGGATACGTTGCCACATGCAACCCTGGTTTTTTACTCATTTTAACCACATGTTCAACGATCTTTACTAACATGTCCCCCTCGTCTCTATATAAATTAAAAAAAAACAAAACATAGAATAAATATAAATATTCACAAACAACCGGTATAATATTTGAGATCATAGGCAAAGTATCATATACACAGTGAGGGAAATGGAAGTCTCACCCATTAAACGCGGCGTCCAGATCAAACCCACTTATGTCTGCAACACTTGAAAGAGCATCTCTCCATTTCCGAATAGTGGCGGAGCCATGTCGTGACTCCATTTTGGGTTGGTTCAAGGCCTGGGCATACACTCCAGTTTTGGTCTGATCTGTCCACCTAAGCTCAGCAGGCTTTACATGGTAAAATATCGGAATAATTGGAGCTCCAGACTCCTGCATGAGGAGGAGTTCATCCAAACACCATTGTGATTCCGCGTAATTTGGGGAAAAGATGGCAATGTGCATCGAGGCGCTTCGAATAGCGGCTTTTAGTTGAGAAGGAAAATTGAGCCCTTCCTGCAATTCGTGTTTATCTAAAAAGGGTCTTAATCCGCGGGAAAGTAGGCCGCGGTAGAGATGGCTGGCAAATGTCTTCTTGACTTCTCCACGATGGTTGATAAACACATCGTAGAGAATATTGCTGCAGCTCTTGTTGGGATAATTGGGATCATCAGCGGTGGAGGAGGAGGAAGCGTCAACCGAAGTTGCAGGAGGAGAAATCTGATTTTCCATTTCAATTTCAGAGTGGGTTTGGGGGAACGAGGATGCCATTGCCAACAATGGTGGTTATACAAACTGAAAGAAAGAAAAGATAAACTCAGATGCTATGGATGATCGATGCAGAGAGAAGAGAAGTTTGAGAGGAGCGATATATTGTAAGAGATTCCTAACCCTCTGGCAACAACTGCGTATGGGCTCCACGCGGCATAAGAACCGCGTGAATATTATCTCTTTGCGTGTGGGTTCCACACAGCATATTGTCTTGCCTTCCCTTGTGGGATGCACAATGTTTTCATTGTCGTTTACTTCTACAAATGCCCCACTGAAAAGGACATGTTGCGGACATCCACAGCTGCATGAAGAAGACGTATGCATCGTCCCAGAAGGAGAAGATGCTCTGCCCACAGAAAAAGGAAATGAAACCGACAAAATGGACAGCTGGAAAGCAGAGATGGAGTTTGTTTTTCAACCATAGCATGTTCTCCACTTTTATAGTATTCACACTTCCAAAGTCTTCACTTTTTATTATTAAATGATGTATTAAATATTATGAGGTAGCAATGTCCTTGGGTATTGTTAATTCGTTGTTGTTTAATTGGTTAATAAAAAGTTGAAAGGAATATCTATGCAATAAAGAATCTGGTATATTTCGTGCAAGCCTTATTTGCCAAAAGCTTATGGTGAGGCATCTTTTGAGATAAATTAATGATCAAAGTGATTAACTTTGAATATATAAAATATTTATCGATCTCATATTGGATTCAGAAGCAAATAAAAGCCTTAGTGTTGTGGAAAAGCTTGCTTCGTTCTCTTCCAGTTATAAAGGAGCAGCTCAATTGGAAGGCTGGTATAGGAATCTAGATTTTTTTTTATTGGTATGGATCCACTCATTGGACTCATGGGTAAACTATAAATTGTCTACTCCTTTGTTATATCAGTTGCATTTCGAAAACATTGTCAGGGCAAACGAAATTGTAATCATGATGATTCTTGAGCATACTAGCGAGTTAGGATTATCTTCATAGTTTGCTATGGATTGGGATGAATTAGTATATGACTAGAAGAATGCAAATGGCATCATAACGGCTAATCTAGCTTATGATGCAATAATTCACACTCGGATTTCAAGAATTCCTAAATGGTGGGTAAAGAAGCTTTGGAAATGGTGTTTTCCATAGAAAGTTAGATGTTTTATGTGGCTTGTCTTGGAAAATAAAATTCTCACATGGGATAATTTATTATAAAGGGGCTTTTCCAATCCTGGGATTTGTCAAATATGCAAATTGGATGAAGAAATTGTTTTACATCATTTTTCTCGTTGCTCCTTTCGATGTGGGCGGGTCTTTGTGGATATTTGAGCATTCAAGAAGATTGGGTTCATGATGATTTGCAGGAATATGTTTTTCTTTGGATACACGCTTGTCCAAACTACAAAGAAATTCCTATGTTTGTTATTTGGGAAGTGCGGAAAGATAGGAATAGGCCCTATTTTTTAAGGCACTAAGCCCTCTATGTTTCATGTTAGATCGAGGATTATCAACTCCTATTTTGAATATTTTAAAGAAAATCCTATTTCTATACCACACATTCTAATTAAGCCTGTTGAGGAGGATGGAGTAGCTTCTGGTTTTTTTCACAAATATTCAAAATATGGTTTATGTACTGCAGGTATGGTGTTAAAGATTAAACTGGATCATCGTATTCATCTTTTGATGGGAACTGGTGTTGGTTCAAATACCAAAGTTGGACTCATTTCCCTTTATGCTCTTTTATGGGTTACTCGGAAAAAAGGCATTCTTAATGTCAAGATTTGGGGTGACTCTCGTGTCATGATCGATTGGGTGATTGGTTTTTCATCCTTACATGTCATCAATTTAGAACACTGGATGGAAAAAATTGAAGGATTGAAAGACTACTTCTCTTATATCTCTTTTAACCATATTTATAGGGAACACAATGGTCAGGCTGATTCACTATCAAAGAAATCAATTGGGGTTCTAGATGGTTCTTTGTTTTTTTAGGAATACATTGATAATGGGTAGGTGGAATCCAAGAAAAATGAGCTCTTTGAATCATTTTCCGGTTCATGTGTGTTGGCTTCCATGTTTGAGGAAGGCTACTGTAGCCAGTCATTTTTTTTAGTTGTTCTTATTATGGTGTTCAGATGGTTTTTTTGGGGAGTTCGAAGGATATGGTAGAAGTTTTGATATTTGGTATGTATCTCCTTTATGAATATGATCAATTTACGAGAAGATGGTTTTATCTCACTTTGATTATATCTTTTGAATATCAAGTTGTTTTTTCTTCTTAAAAAAAAAAGACAAGATTGAGTTGAAAATGTAGAAACTATGACATTTTTTTCAATAAAAAAAATCTAGTTTCTTGATTATCATTAGTGAATCAAAGAAACTTTGCATATGCCATAGACTTCAAAAACCTATGACTATCTAAGCCAATCTCAATTATAGACAAGAGACTCTTTAACCAATTATCTGCTACAAATTACAAATAGAAAATCAACTAGTCTAATACATCAAAAATATTGTTGTAACTATGTTACTCTAGCTTATGAAAACTTCTGATACCAAAAGACCCAAAAATATCTCACTAAAAATTGTTGCACAAAAATATCAGGTCTAGTCTCATAGGCTTAATAGGCTTGAAATACTCCCAGTTTGACCATTACTTGCTCCATGTATTCCTCATACTGTAATAAACCTTCAATGGCCTCAATAACCCTTTTAGATAGAAGATTTTCCCTTGAATTATATTCTTTGTAAACATGTTTATATGAAAGTACCTATAATTGACTATGGATCTCACATGTCTTCCATGTCTAGAATTCCAACAAATTTACTTGAAGTTGTGCACGACTAGCTATCTAATCCAAGGTTACCTGTAAGTCCTCGACGACCACATATATAGTCACTATATTCCATTTTAAAGCAAACATGAGTAAAATTCATAGAACCAATAGTTCTACCCAAGAGTTGGTACCATATCCATGATCCAATCAAATTTGAAAATATTATCCTTTTTATGATAATAAGCATACCAACTCCACATCTATGATTATGTGTCACTCCATCGAAAAACCAACTAGATGAACATCTGAAAAGGTAGGAAATTTTAAGAAACGGAGGACCACTTCACAAGGATAATTATAGTATTCCTTATAAGCTCTAATAATTATTTCATAAATTTCAAATGCCAACCTCTATTGATGTCTTAAAAAATGACTCGATTCTCGAAGTTCCATAATCCCCAAATAATAAAAAGTGGAAGATTGGACTGTTCCGTGACTAATGAGATCCAATCTCTATAATTATCTTCAAAAGAGTTAAGTCCCCAACTTATTTAAATGTTAAGAACATGCATGGTATCCCTGCAAACAATATGTGAGACAACACATTTGACAAATAAATGGTTGACTGTTTCAAAATCTACCTAGCACGGTAGGCAAAAGAAGGCCATGAAAATCGTGCTTCATAAGATTATCACTTGTCAATACTATGTTCTTAAAAACTAATCAGCTAAAAAGAATGATTTCCAGTGGCTCTTCCCACTTCCAAATGTTATTGAACCATTTTTCTTTCGGCATATCATTGTATACAATGATAACCTCATATCCCGAGGAACTTGTATCTTATCCTGTTGTAGTATCCCGGTAAAGGACTAGTTGATCCTCCCCATAAATTATCCCAAGGCCGCAATTAATCAATCCTTTGATATATGAATCCTATTAATAAACACCCCTCTCTCATACCAAAATCCTTTGAATGATGCCAATAATTTGTATCACTCAAACCGACCGCAGGATTATAGACTCGTGATAGGAACTGGAAACTGTAATTTCCCAAATGTTCAATGGTATCTGAGGATAATTTGTAATTGTCTTCGTCGCCAACATAAGGATCAATCCCAATCATTACTTGGAATTTGTTTCCCACCTTCCAGACTAACCAAGTGCTAAGTAGGGGGAAGGAAGTTAAAACACCCCTCCAAATATTGGATGCATAAGGACTATATACCTTAGCACAACAAATCTAGTCCACAACATAAACCCTCTTAATATATTTTGTCATGATGATCATACTCTAAAGTCCTTCACCAAAAATATCCCTCCACAAGCTTTTCGAAGCCAATGCAGATCCAAAATAGAACAAATGCTTGATGCCCCATCCATCCATCTACTTAGGTAATGAGATCCAAGACCATTTAACAATATGGTAACCAACCCGCTCTTTGTTCCTCAACCATAAAACAAAATCCCCTATCAAATTTTGTGAATAGTAAATTTTGGAACCTTGGCCATTGAAAGCCAATACATCGACAAATTTTGAAGTACATAAATAACAAGCGTCAACCTGCCACCCAAGGATAAGAACTGAAAATCCTAGTTCCTAATTCTCTTCTCCACTTTCCTAAGTAACCATAACCAGTCTATTGATAAATAATGGTTTGGTTTTATCAGATATCCCAAATATTTTAAACCTGAATTTGTCTAATCTATCTGAAAGGGAAAGAGAGTGGAAATCACTCCAAGTATATCATCATAGATCCCACAATACAATAAGGATGACTTCTATGAGCTAATATCCATACATGTCGTTATACAAAACAATTGGATGATGTCCAAGTAAGTCTATCATTCCTCCTCTGTACCATCTCCAAATATAAGAATAACATATACAAAGGGTAAATGACTTATGCATAGGAGCCTTGATATTCTGACCCCTTTGATGTCCTCATCGCATCTGGCTTATCCGATAAGTTTGCTTAGACATTCAACTATGATAAAAATATAGAAAGGGCGAGAGAGGGAACCCCTGGTGAAGTCCCTTGGAACATTTAAAAGAGCCTATAAGAGTGTTGTTGACTAGGACAAAGAAATTAGCAGAGGTGATGCAAACCATAATCCAATTAGTTACCTCTAGACTAATCCCGATTTGAAGTAACACCAGTATCAGAAAGGTCCAATTTACTACGTCATACGCTTTAATCAAATCCATTTTTAAGACAATTGCAGACAATTTCTTCACCTTAATGGAGTGGAGTCTCTTGCGCAATCCCAATAGCATAAAAAAAAGCATGTTTTGTATAAAGCCAAACTACTCTTTGGGCATACAGGTTGCAACAAAAGGTTCTATCATGTTGGCAATGACCAAGTTGGATATTATTTTATAAACCGAGTTGCATGATAAAATTGTACATGTTTCATTGAAGGAGTTAGGAGAATTTGACTTCATGATCAAATCTATATAGGTGTCATTCAGTGCCACTGAGACCTTCCCCTTAATCCAGGATTTCTCCATCATCTTGATAAGATATTGACCAACTAGATCAAAAAACTGAAGAAAAAAATCAATTGTCCACTCGTCTAGGTTAAGGATTTTTTACTTCGCAAAATTATTAAGGATATTTTCAATTTCCAACAAGGTAATCGGAGCTCCAATACTAATAGAATCTTCTACACTAAAAATTTGAGGATACAACTATATCACTTCCATATGAGAATGAATACGATTCTTACCCTGGTTATAAATAAAGACTTAAAATGATATATTGCAACTGATTCAATTTTTTATGTCTAGTAATATCCATACCCTAACTATTCTCAATTTCCCAAATATTATTCATACTTCTGCGTATAGCAGCTACTTTATAAAAAAAAGTAGTGTTCTTGTCCTATTTCTTGAGTCAAATGGGGCGACTCTTGAGACACCATTCCTCCTCCTCCAACTTTAATAGAAGTGATTTCCTACTTTCCAGATATGTCAGCAAGGCCCTATCCAATTATGAAAAGACTCCAGTCCAATTATGGACATAACAACTGTGAATTTTATCCTATATAGAAACTAGCTCTACTTTTAGGAATTCTTTTTTATTTTTCTCCCAAGAGATAACTAAATTCCAAAATTATATTAGTTTATAGGTCAACCCTTGCATTGCAGAGTCATAATGCATGTGAGACAAGGCGAGGCACTTGTCTTTGACCACCTTATTAAATTTTCAATTCTATCCAAGAGTGGTTGAACTTGTAGGGATACTTTAACTTGGGAGTTGAACCTTCAATTTGTAGGAAAATAGAAAGGTGATATGATATAGTTATGTTAACAACACAAGTTTTGTATCTTGCAGTCCTGGATATCACATTCTTAACTATAAGAAATCAGTCCATCCTTTTTCCTCCTTCCATTTTCCAAGTGGGCATTAATAAAGTAGGAAGAGTATTAATAAATTTAGCCTCTAAAAGTACATGGTTGAACCAGCCAGTCAATGGGTTTAGATGAAAATGGGTTCCCCACACTTCATGAGAAGCACGCAGCAAATTTAAATCACCCCCTAGGATCAAAGAGGGATCCTCCAATATTCCACTATCCAACAGCTCATTCCAGAAAAGTTGTCATCCTCTGTAAGATGCGTAGCGATTCATGACCCTAATACGAATATCAAAATATCTAGTGGATCCTTCCAGCAGAATGCCAACACAAGTCAAATAAATAAAGAACTTATAATCATGAGGGTTTCAAGCTGATGATAGACCCCTGAATAAACCATGGGAATCTACTATTGCACACTCCCACCTGGGAAGAAGCTTCATAAAAACTTCTCGACTCTTGGCACCTGAAACCATCGTCTCCTCAATAAGTATGATACTTTGTTTTTCCATCTCTAACAACCTCTTGAGGGAAAGGAATTTTGGGCCTCCCCGAACCCCTCTGACAATAAGGGTTAAAAAATTTATTAATAAATTGAGCCAGAGGGATCATTTGCTATAAGGTCTCATGTAGTAGAAACTGGTCCACCATGAAGATCACCCATCCGGCCAATTTTGTCATCCAAACTTAGTGAAAATTGTTGGGAAAGAGACAAACTAGAAGACCCAATACCACCTTTAACTACCCCTTTCTATAATTTTTTTTTCTTCTTCCTAATGGTTGCATTTTGGAATTGTGAGGGACTTGAACTGGCTGAATCCAAAACCCCCGTGGAAGAGGAAGAAAACGATTTTCAGGGGTTTTTTTGAGTAATTTCCTTAAAGGAGGGTGATAAATTATTAGCCTCTTGAGAGGTAACCTTTGTATGTCCACTATTTATTGGCTTGATGACTGAAACAACTTCGTAAATCACCTCCTTATAAGATTTAGTAGTATAAACCCCTGTCTTCGATAAAGGAGGAAAGGTTTCCAAACTCGGCATTGTATCTCCTATGGACTTCTTAGTCTACCCTTCAAATAAGGGATAGAAAGTGACCCTTTTTTCATTCTCAAGTTCTTCACTTCCCTTATCCATCAATAAAGGAATTAAGGATTCCCTTTCATTCCTAGGAGGATATGCCACTAAGACTTCAATATCTCATGTACCCCCAACAACCTACCTTAGGGAGAAGGACCTAGGTTAAATCACACCTCCACCCTATCTAGAATTTCAACCTCCTCGACACTTAAAGAATCATGAAAAGAGGGAAAGAGTGTCTTTAACATACCTGAGAATGACGGCTCTTCTTGTGGATTTTGAGGCCCCAAAGCACAAAAATCAGAGGAACGTCATCTTTCACGACTACATCAACAACATAATCATTCACAACTACATCAACAACATAATAATTTGTGGAACGTCATCATCACGGAGAATCATATCTCAACACATCATCACGTCTCATCACATCATCATGATCATCACATCTCATCACATCATCACGAGTATCACACCTCATCATATCATCACAAGCATCACATCTCATCACATCATCACGAGCATCACATCTCGCTGCATCATCACTAGCATCGCATAATTTCACATCATCACAAGCATCACATCTCATCACATCATTATGAGCATCGCATCTCATCAAATCATCACACGCATCAGATCTCGTCGCATCATCATGACCATTGCATCACAACACATCATATCAGATCATCTCAAACATCATCATACTGAGGATCACTTGCAATGCTACACATGCAAACATAACAAAACATCCACACTTTAATGCGGAATCACCCACAATATAAAGAATGTTGGAATCTCATCATCTGCAAATGAATGTAGGACCACAACGTCCACCAATGAATGCAAGACCACAAAGTCCACAAATGAATGCAAGAACACAACGTACACAAATGAATGTAGGAACACAACATTCACAAATGAATGCAGGAACACAATGTACACAAATGAATACAAGACCACAATGTCTGCAAATGAATTCAAGAACACAACATCCGCAAATGAATGCAGTACCACAACGTCCGCAAATGAATGTAGGACCACAACATTCAGAAATGAATGTAGAACCACAATGTCCATAAATGAATTTTAAACCACAACATCTGCAAATGAATGCCAAACCACAACGTCCACAAATCAGTGTTGGACCACATCTCATTGGGATTCCTATTCTAAGATACAACCAACCTTCCTAACATCTTCCTTCTTGGGATTCCACCAACCATGTTGGGATCTATCCAAGAAGATAAGACCACACTCTTTGTACAATAACTAGTCCTTTTTTATACTAGATGTACCTATGTAGTGACCAACCCTTTTTCATACTGGAATCACACCTCATACATCTTCCACATAGACAACCCTTTTTCATGTTGGATGTGAAGACCATTGGAACTCAACACTTCCTTTTGTAATGGACATTGATATGCACAACTCCAAGCTTGTCCCTAAAGTACTCGAAATTAACTCTTTCGATAGGTTCGATTAGGTTGTATGTTCGTCTGTTGCAATATATTGGAGCTTGACTAATCCTCTTTAAACCATATCCCTGTAGGAAGATCCTATTATCTCTTGCATATATGAGGCCATACTTGATTGTACCCTCCAAGTAGCTCAACATGTGATTTTCTACAACCATGTGAACACATCTCGACTCCACCATGTATTGACACAAAGTGTTCTTCGCAAATCATTTATTTGGCCTCGTGTTTGTCAAGTACATCAACAAATTGATCATCTACCTATAGAATGTGACATCAACTATCTCTAATGTAGGATCACATAGAGACTGCAAGTTTGATTCCATAGGTGTAGCTATATCCCAACATTAGAGGAAATTTGGGGTCTAAAATGGGCCTTATAAGAAAACGTGCCAAAATAAGTTTTTGTGAGTTGGAATTCAAGAACCAATAGAATTTCAATAAAATAAATCAACCATAATGGTTGAATTGACATATTTGTCATTAAAAAAAACTAATTTTTTTGTTCGTATTTTCGACATATCTCATTGTGTTTTTACTCAAATTTCTATCGGGAGAGCTCGTTGGATGCGGAATTTGATTCCGCATCCAACGAGTACCCATACTGCATACTTTTGACGGACCCCGCTACCCCAAAAACAAGAAATACCTGAAAAAAACGTGATGATGACATCATCATCACGTTTTTTTTAGGTATTTCTTGTTTTTGGGGTAGCGGGGTCCATCAAAAGTATGCAATGTGGGTACTCGTTGGATGGGGAATCAAATTCCGCATCCAAGGAGCTCTCCCGATCGAAATTTGAGTAAAAACACAGGGAGATATGTCAAAAATACGAACACAAAAAGTAGTTTTTTTCTTTCTTCCTCCAAAATTAATCAATATTATTTTATTATTTTAACTATTATTTTATTATTTAACTATTATTTTATTATTTTCCTTAGGAGGCCCATTTTAGACCCCAAAATTCCTCTAATGCATATAGAACCCATTCAAAACCTCGACTGCATTTTTTCCTTGGATAAGGAAAATCTCCTTTGACTTCTTCCACACCTCTAATCTCGAGAATCATGTCAATATTCTCAAACTCTATGATCTATGGTCATCACTCCCTATGAAGTAGACCACAATCCTACCTCTTCATCTTGTCTCTCTGCATCAAGATATTTTGTATTGGAGTGATAGGTAGCCTCATATGTTGTTAATATTCTATGTATCCATCTATGTCATTTATCAAGGTCAATGTATACCAAGATCCTCCATCTCAAACTTTGTTGGAAATTCCTCTTCAACCATCTATGACCTTCTCGTCCTCTATAGTCCTCCATATTCAAACTTGTAGCAAAGGTTGAGATCTCCATCACTTTAGGTGATCCTCAAACTTTTCATGTAACTGTATGTGATATCCCATGGGTGTCTTCTGATCCTATACAAAGCCTTCTATATGCATGTGATTCTATGCTCAATATGCATTTTTAATTCACTGGATAAGTGTGTTTGTTAAATGGAGCACGTCTCACCATAATTGAATCCCTCTTTCTGAGAGAGACCATGAACCTTGCTTTGTATCTCTTGATGTTTCCATCTATTTCATGCTTGATCTTGTAGGTACATTATAGCATCCTTTCATTCTTTATTATCGGCTACTTATTTATAGATGGAAGGATCTCTCTACACCTTGGATTTCTTTTCTCGTGTCCAAGTTGATCTTCTCTTATATGTGTTCACCTTTGGAGGTGGATCTACAGGTATTTGTGGCTTAGTGATCTCATGGTCATGATGTTCTTTTGAAGTCCCCTCTTCTATAATTGTGCCTTTGATTCTGAGAGCTTCAGGTTCTTCTTCATGTGCTTTATCTGTGTAAAAAATTCTTCGAGTGTTCTGGTTGAACCATCGTAACTTGTTATTCAGAACAAGACTCCTCATTCTTCTCTTGCACATGATATTTCCTGCAAGTAAAATTCAGTTGCATGATTGAAAACGTATCGTAATTTCCAAATCATATTAATAGTGACAAATTATAATGCATAAAGCCATATGTCACACATTCATGCAACTATTTTAGCTAATACAACATTCATCCATACAATAACTTTCTAGATTCCTTCCATCTCTACCAGGACATTATTAAGAGTGTTCACTACTCCCAATATGTCAACAAAGAGGTTTCATTCTAGATAAGTAGAAATGGAATGTTGTATAGAACCATATGCTACTTACCCATCACATGCATATAGCAGTATATTTTTCATCAGTGCAAACATTCTGACATGCATAATACATTTCCTAAATCTAGGAACATAAATATGTACACAATTGAACAATATCATTTAAGCAACTAGATATGCAGGAAATGACAATTTAAACACTTATCTTTGTTTGTTTGGTAGACTCCCTCTTGATCTTTGTCACCTTGCAATAATTAATGGAGTCTCTGACAGTGTGTTTTTCTCCATCATCTGATTCTAAGGATCTATGTTTGTCTTTCTCATGATTGACAATGCTGATTAAGTCTTCTACATCATAGATATTAGTGTCCCTTATTCCTCATCAATCACAACTACATCCCTTATTATGTTAAGATTTTACAATTTGTTATACTAGAACAAAAGGATCTCTAAAAGAATAACAAGCACAACAGAACAAAAGAGAACACAAAGATTTATCCTGGGAAACCCTCGTGGGGAAGAAAACCTAGAAAAAATTCCTCTATGTAGACTTCAACCAAGTACAATGTAATACCCAAAAAATAAGACTAGACTGCTTCCTCTCCTCCAAATGGATTTTTCTTTCTCTCCGTAGTGAAACTGCTTGAGTGTTCTTCTTGTCCAAATGAGGGACATGCCTCTCATATTTATAGTAATCAGATAAGAGGACTAATAACACAACATGGACAACTTCTCCTTGCTTCCAGGGCCTACATGCCTTAGGAGACTCAAAAATTCATTTTAATAACACTTTTGTGGGTACTTGTCATGTCCCCAATTAAATAATTTCCAAATAAGATGATTTGCAAATAATCTTTCACCAACCTACTAGTTGCATAGGTTGAGACAGAGACATAAATTTCATAATAATGGGCTATAAGACCCAAAATAACAATAGTTTACCATATTCACATTTAAATGGTTCACATAAATGATTGCTAAGAAAATAATGTGGCATGGGTTCATGAAGACATTTGGAAGCTTGTGAAGACTTTGGGTGACTAGATTCCCCACATACTTGGTATGATATTCATCCAACTTCGAACACATGGGTAATGTAAAATTATTGGATGGTAATTTGGTTTCAAATATCATATAATGATCCATGGAAGTCAAATTGGTAAAGGAGGGTAACTCCCATGGAAGACGAAGAGACTAGAAGACAAGGTGTTCCACTTGGAAGGAGGTTCTATGCACTCTATGACAACAAATGATGGAAGATTCTATGACAAGTATGACAAATTCAGACCTGGTTACTAACATATAAAAAATATGACATGTCAGGGATAAAAGTAGCCACCAAGAGTTTGAATTTGGGAGTTAGAGGCATCCATTCGAATTGGGGAAAGAATTGGAGCATGAAGAGGAAGAGAAGTGTCATGAGAGTTACTAAACCACTAGGATGAGTTGTAGGAAGCTCATGGAGGGAAATTAGACCTTAGGAGGAATCATGAAGTTAATAAAAGGATTTCATGAGGAAGGAGAATAGAGTTTTATCATTTTTTTAATTGTCCTTTGGCATTTTGGAGAGCTTTTTCTTGTCCATTGCACGGTGAGTGTTCACTCTCTCTGCTTGTGAAACAATTTCGAGGGAGTTGGATTACTTGCCTAGTTGGTTTATGGAGAGGCCATTAATACCTATAATAGGAGCTTAATTAATGAGTTTTATTTGCAGGTTGAAGGTCCATACAGTCTAATTCTCATCTATCTCCCCATTCTCTCAGCCCTTCTTCTCCATTTCCCCCACACTCTCATTTGAAATTGTAATCATGATGATTCTTGAGCATACTAGTGAGTTAGGATTATCTTCATAGTTTGCTAGGGGTTGGAATGAATATGTTATAAAACTAAATATTGGAGGCATTATTTTATCAAATCAAAAGGATGAATTAGTATAGGACTAGAAGGATGCAAATGGCATCATAACCGTTACTCTAGCTTATGATGCAATAATTCACAGTCAATTTCAAGAATTCCTAAATGGTGGGTAAAGAAGCTTTGGAAATGGTGTTTTCCATAGAAATTTGGATGTTTTATGTGGCTTGTCTTGGAAAATAAAATTCTCACATGGGATAATTTATTTTAAAGCGGCTTTTCCAGTCCTCGGATTTGTCAAATATGCAAATTGGATGAAGAAATTGTTTTACATCGTTTTTCTCGTTGCTCCTTTCAATGTGGGCAGGTCTTTGTGGATATTTGCGCATTCAAGAAGATTGGGTTCATGATGATTTGCAGGAATATGTTTTTCTTTGGATACACACTTGTCCAAACTACAAAGAAATTCCTATGTTTGTTATTTGGGAAGTGCGGAAAGATAGGAATAGGCCCTATTTTTTAAGGCACTAAGCCCTCTATGTTTCATGTTAGATCGAGGATTATCAAATCCTTTTTTTAATATTTTAAAGAAAATCCTATTGCTATACCACACATTCTAATTAAGCCTGTTGAGGAGGATGGAGTAGCTTCTGTTTTTTTCACAAATATTCAAAAGATGGTTTATGTACTGCAGGTATGGTGTTAAAGATTAAATCGGATCATCATATTCATCTTTTGATTGGAACTGGTGTTGGTTCAAATACCAAAGTTGGAATCATTTCCCTTTGGGCTCTTTTATTGGTTACTCGAAAAAAAGGCATTCTTAATGTCAAGATTTGGGGTGACTCTCGTGTCATGATCGATTGGGTGATTGGTTTTTCATCCTTACATGTTGTCAATTTAGAACACTAGATGGAAAAAATTAAAGGATTGAAAGACTACTTCTCTTATATCTATTTCAACCATATTTATAGGGAACACAATGGTCAGGCTGATTCACTATCAAAGAAATCAATTGGGGCTCTGGATGGTTCTCTATTTTTTGAGGAATACTTTGATGATGGGTAGGTGGAATCCAAGAAAAATGATCTCTTTTAATCATTTTCTGGTTCATGTGTGTTGGCTTCCATGTTTGAGGAAGGCTATTGTAGCCAGTCATTTTTTTTAGTTGTTCTTATTGTGGTGTTCAGATGGTTTTTTTTGGGAGTTTGAAGGATATGGTAGAAGTTTTGATATTTGGTATGTATCTCCTTTATGGATATGATCAATTTATGAGAAGATTTTTTTATGTAACTTTTATTATATCTTTTGAATATCAAGTTGTTGTTTTTTCTTCTTGAAAAAAAAAGACAAGATTGAGTTGAAAATGTAGAAACTATGACATTTTTTTTCAGTAAAAAAAATCTAGTTTCTTGATAATCATTAGTGAATCAAAGAAACTTTGCATATGCCATAGACTTCAAAAACCTATGACTATTTAAGCCAATCTCAATTATAGACAAGAGACTCTTTAACCAATTATCTGCTACAAATTACAAATAGAAAATCAACTAGGCTAATACATCAAAAATATAGTTGTAACTATGTTACTCTAGCTTATGAAAACTTCTGATACCAAAAGACCCAAAAATATCTCACTAAAAAACTGTTGCACAAAAATAACAGGTCTAGTCTCATAGTCTTAATAGGCTTGAAATACTCCCAGTTTGACCATTACTTGCTCCATGTATTCCTCATATTGTAATAAACCTTCAATGGCCCCAATAACCCTTTTAGATAGAAGATTTTCCCTTGAATTATATTCTTTGTAAACATGTGTATATAAAAGCACTTGTAATTGACTATGGAACTCACATGTCTTCAATGTCTAGAATTCGAGCAAATTTACTTGAAGTTGTGCATGACTAGCTATCTAATCCAAGATTACCTGTAAGTCCTCGACGGCCACATATATAGTCACTATATTCCATTTTAAAGAAAACATGAGTAAACTTCATAGACCCAATAGTTCTACCCAAGAGTTGGTACCATGTCCATGGCCCAATCAAATCTGAAAATATTATCCTTTTTATGATAATAAGCATACCAACTCCACATCTATAATTATGTGTCGCTCCATCGAAAAACCAACCAGATGAACATCTGAAAAGGTAGGAAATTTTAAGGAACCGAGGACCACTTCACAAGGATAATTATGGTATTCCTTATAAGCTCTAATAATTATTTCATAAATTTCAAATGGACCTCTATTCATGTCTTAAAAATGACTCGATTCCCGAAGTTCCATAATCCCCAAATAATAAAAAGTGGAAGATTGGAATGTTTCGTGACTAATGAGATCCAATCTCTATAATTATCTTCGAAAGAGTTAAGTCCCCAACTTATTTAAATGCTAAGAACATGCATGATATCCCTCCAAACAATATGTGAGACAACACATTTGACAAATAAATGGTTGACTGTTTCAAAGTCTACCTAGCACAGTAGACAAAAAAAAGGGCCATGAAAATCGTGCTTCATAAGATTATCACTTGTCAATACTATGTTCTTAAAAACTAATCAGCTAAAAAGAGTGATTTCCAATGGATCTTCCCACTTCCAAATGTTAGTGAACCATTTTTCTTTCGACATATCATTGTATACAATGATAACCTCATATCCCGAGGAACTTGTATCTTATCCTATTGTAGTATCCCGGTAAAGGACTAGCTGATCCTCCCTATAAATTATCCCAAGGCCACAATTAATCAATCCTTTGATATATGAATCCTATTAATAAACACCCCTCTCTCATACCAAAATCCTTTGAATGATGCCAATAATTTGTATCACTCAAACCGACCGCAAGATTGCAGACTTGTGATAGGAACTAAAAATTGTAATTTCCCAAATGTTCAATGGTATCTGAGGATAATTTGTAATTGTCTTCATCGGCAACATAAGGATGAATCCCAATCATTACTTGGAATTTTTTTCCCACCTTCCAGACTAACCAAGTGCTAAGTAAGGGGAAGGAAGTTAAAACACCCCTCCAAATATTGGACGCATAAGGACTATATACCTTAGCATGAAAAATATAGTCCACAACATAAACCCTCTTAATATATTTTGTCATGATGATCATACTCTAAAGTTCCTCACCAGAAAAATCCCTCCACAAGCTTTTTGAAGCCAATGCGGATCCACAATAGAACAAATGCTTGATGCCCCATCTATCCATCTACTTAGCTAATGAGATCCAAGAACATTTACAAGATGGTAACCAACCCGCTCTTTGTTCCTCAACCATAAAACAAAATCCCCTATCAAATTTTGTGAATAGTAAATTTTGGAACCTTGGCCATTGAAAGCCAATACATCGACAAATTTTGAAGTACATAAATAACAAGCGTCAGCCTACCACCCAAGGATAAGAACTGAAAATCCTAATTCCTAATTCTCTTCTCCACTTTCCTAAGTAACCATAACCAGTACTTAACAAAATTCAATATTTTCAATTTCCAACAAGGTAATCGGAGCTCCAATACTAATAGAATCTTCTATACTGAAAATTTGAGGATACAATGTATCACTTTCATATGAGACTGAATATGATTATTACCCTGGTCATAAATAAAGAATTAAAATGATATATTGCAACTACTTCAAATTCTTTATGTCTAGTAATATCCATACCCTGACTATTCTTAATTTCCCAAATATTATTCATACTTCTGTGTGTAGTAGCTACTTTATTAAAAAAAAGTAGTGTTCTTGTCCCATTTCATGAGTCAAATGGGGCGACTCTTGAGACACCATTCCTCCTCCTCCAACTTTAATAAAAGTGATTTCCTACTCTCCAGATATGTCAACAATGCCCTATCCAATTCTGAAAAGACTCCAGTATAATTATGGACATAACAACTGTGAATTTTATCCTATATATAAACTAGCTCTACTTTTAGGGATTCTTTTTTATTTTTCTCCCAAGAGATAACTAACTTCCAAAATTATATTAGTTTATAGGTCAACCCTTGCATTGCAGAGTCATAATGCATGTGAGACAAGGTGAGCCACTTGTCTTTGACCACCTTATTAAATTTCCAATTCTATCCAAGAGTGGTTGAACTTGTAGGGATACTTTAACTTGGTAGTTGAACCTTGAATTTGTAGGAAAATAGAAAGGTGATATGATATAGTTATGTTAACAACACAAGTTTTGTATCTTGCAATCCTGGATATCACATTCTTAGCTATAAGAAATCAGTCCATCCTTTTTCCTCCTTCCAGTTGCCATGTGGGCATTAATAAAGTAGGAAGAGTATTAATAAATTTAGCTTCTAAAAGTACATGGTTGAACCAACTGGTCAATGGGTTTAGATGAAAATTGGTTCCCCACACTTCATGAGAAGCACGCACCAAAGTTAAATCACCCCCCAGGATCAAAGAGGGATCCTCCAATATCCTACTATCCAACACCTCATGCCAGAACAGTTGTCATCCTCTGTAAGGTGCGTAGCGATTCATGACCCTAATAGGAATATCAAAATCTCTACTGGATCCTTCCAGCAGAATTCCAACACAAGTCAAATAAGGAAATAACTTATAATCATGAGGATTTCAAGCTGATGAGAGACCCCGAAATAAACCATGGGAATCTACTATTGCACACTCCCACCTGGGAAGAAGCTTCATAAAAAATTCTCGACTCTTGGCACCTGAAACCTTCATCTCCTCAATAAGTATGATACTTTGTTTTTCCATCTCTAAAAACCTCTTGAGGGAAAGGAATTTTGGGCTTCCCCAAACCCCTCTGAAAATAAGGGTTAAAACATTTATTAATAAATTGAGCCAGAGGGATCATTTGCTATAAGGTCTCATGTAGTAGAAACTGGTCCACCATGAAGATCACCCATCCAGCCAATTTTGTCATCCAAACTTAGTGAAAATTGTTGGGAAAGAGACAAACTAGAAGACCCAATAGCACCTTTAACTACCCCTTTCTATAATTTTTTTCTTCTTCTTCCTAATGGTCGCATTTTGGAATTGTGAGGGACTTGGACTAGCTGAATCCAAAACCCCCGTGGAAGAGGAAGAAAACGATTGTTAGGGTTTTTTTTGAGTAATTTCCTAAAAGGAGGGTGATAAATTATTAGCCTCTTGAGAGGTAACCTTTGTATGTCCCCTAGTTATTGGCTTGATGACTAAAACAACTTTGTAAATCACCTCCTTATAATATTTAGTAGTATAAACCCCTGTCTTCGATAAAGGAGGAAAGGTTTCCAAACCTAGCATTGTATCTCCTATGGACTTCTTATTCTACCCTTCAAACAAGGGATAGAAAGTGACCCTTTTTTCATTCTCAATTTATTCACTTCCGTTATCCATCAATAAAAGAATTAAGGATTCCCTTTCATTCCAAGGAGGATATGCCACTAAGACTTCAATATCTCATGTACCCCCAACAACGTACCTCGGGGAGAAGGACCTAGGTTAAATCACACCTCCACCCTGTATATAATTTCAACCTCCTCGACACTTAAAGACTCATGAAAAGAGGGAAAGAGTGTCTTTAACATACCTGAGAATGACGACTCTTCTTGTGTATTTTGAGGCCCGAAAGCACACAAATCAGAGGAACGTCATCTTTCACAACTACATCAACAACATAATAATTTGTGGAACGTCATCCTCATGAAGAATCATATCTCAACACATCATCATGTCTCGTCACATCATCATGTCTCGTCACATCATCATGATCATCACATCTTGTCACATCATCATGAGTATCACATCTCATCATATCATCACAAGCATCACATCTCATCACATCATCACGAGCATCACATCTCGCTGCACCATCACTAGCATCGCATCTTTTCACATCATCACAAGCATCACATCTCATAACATCATCATGAGCATCACACCTTGTCACATCATCACACGCATCAGATCTTGCCACATCATCATGGCCATTGCATCACAACACATCACATCAGATCATCTCAAGCATCATCATATTGAGCATCACTTGCAATACTACACATGCAAACATAACAAAACATCCACACTTTAATGCAGAATCACCCACAGCATAAAGAATGTTGGAATCTCATCATCTGCAAATGAATGTAGGACCACAACATCTGCAAATGAATGCAAGACCACAATGTCCACAAATGAATGCAAGAACACAACGTACACAAATGAATGTAGGAACACAACATTCACAAATGAATGCAGGAACACAATGTCCACAAATGAATACAAGACCACAATGTCTGCAAATGAATTCAAGAACACAACATCCGCAAATGAATGCAGGACCACAACATCTGCAAATGAATGTAGGACCACAACATTTACAAATGAATGTAGAACCACAATGTCCATAAATGAATTTTAAACCACAACATCTGCAAATGAATGCCAAACCACAATGTCCACAAATGAGTGTTGGACCATATCTCATTGGGATTCATATTCTAAGATACAACCAACCTTCCTAACATCTTCCTTCTTGGGATGCCACCAACCATGTTGGGATCTATCTAAGAAGATAAGACCATGCTCTTTGTACAATAACTAGTCCTTTTTTATACTAGATGTACCCGTGTAGTGACCAACCCTTTTTCATACTGGAATCACACCTCATACATCTTCCATATAGACAACCCTTTTTCATAATGGATGTGAAGACCATTGGGACTCATCACTTCCTCTTGTAATGGACACTGATATGTACAACTCCAAGCTTGTCCCTAAAGTACTCGAAATTAACTCTTTCCATGGGTTCGATTAATACATTGGTTATATGTTCGTCTGTTGCAATATATTGGAGCTTGACTACTCCTCTATACACCATATCCCTGTAGGAAGATCCTATTATCTCTTGCATATATGAGGCCATACTTGATTGTACCCTCCAAGTATCTCAACATGTGATTTTCTACAACCATGTGAACACATCTTGACTCCACCATGTATTGACACAAAGTGTTCTTCACAAATCATTTATTCGGCCTCGTGTTTGTCAAGTACATCAACAAACTGATCATCTACCTATAGAATGTGACATCAACTATCTCTAAAGGAGGATCACATAGAGACTCCAAGTTTGATTCCATAGGTGTAGCTATATCCAAACATATAGAACCTCTTCAAAACCTCAACTACATATTTTCCTTGTCTAAGGAAAATATCCCTTGACTTATTCCACACCTCTAATCTTGAGAATCATGTCAAGATTCTCAAACTCTAAGATCTATGGTCATCACTCCCCATGAAGCAGAGCACAATCCTACCTCTTCATCTTGTCTCTCTGCATCAAGAAATTTTGTACTAGAGTGATAGGTAGCCTCATATGTTGTTAATATTCTATGTATCCATCTACGTCATCTATCAAGATCAGTGTATGGCAAGATCCTCCATCTCAAACTTTGTTGGAAATTCCTCTTGCACCCATCTATGACCTTCTTGTCATCTATAGGCTTCCATCTTCAAACTTGTAGCAAAGGTTGAGATCTCCATCACTTTAGGTGATCCTCAAACTTTTCATGTAACTGTATGTGATATCCCATGGGTGTCTTCTGATCCTATACAAAGCCTTCTATATGCATGTGGTTCTATGCTTAATATGCACTTCTATTTCATTGGATAAGTGTGTTTGTTAAATGGAGCATGTCTCGCCATAATTGACTCCCTCTTTCTGAGAGAGACCATGAACCTTGCTTTGTATCTCTTGATGTTTCCATCTATTGCATGCTTGATCTTCTAGGTACATTATAGCATCCTTTCATTCTTTATTATTGGCTGCTTATTTATAGATGGAAGGATCTCTCTACACCTTGGATTGCTTTTCTCGTGTCCAAGTTGATCTTCTCTTGTATGTGTTCACCTTTGGAGGTGGATCTACAGGTATCTGTGGCTAAGTCATCTCATGGTCATGATGTTCTTCTGAAGTCCCCTCTTCTATAATTGTGCCTTTGATTTTGGGAGCTTCAGGTTCTTCTTCATGTGCTTTATCTGTGTAAAAAATTCTTTGAGTGTTCTGGTTGAACTGTCCTAACTTGTTCTTCGGAACAAGACTCCTCATTCTTCTCTTGCACACAATAATTCCTGCAAGTAAAATTCAGTTGCATGATTGAAAACGTATCGTAATTTCCAAATCATATTAATAGTGACAAATTCTAATGCATAAAGACATATGTCACAAATTCATGCAACTATTTTAGCTAATACAACATTCATCCATACAATAAATTTCTAGATTCCTTGCATCTCTACCAGGACATTATTAAGAGTGTTCGCTACTCCCAATATGTCGATAAATAGGTTTCATTCTATATAAGTAGAAATGGAATGTTGTATAGAACCATATGCTACTTACCCATCACATGCATATAGCAGTATATTGTTCATCGGTGCAAACATTCTAACATGCATAATATATTTCCTAAATCTAGGAACATAAATATGTACACAATTGAACAATATCATTTAAGCAACTAGATATGCATGAAATGACAATTTAAACACTTATATTTATTTGTTTGGTAGACTCCTTCTTGATCTTTGTCGCCTTGCAATAATTAATGGAGTCTTTGATAGTGTGTTTTTCTCCATCATCTGATTCTAAGGACCTATGTTTGTCTTTCTCATGATCGACAATGCTGATTAAGTCTTCTACATCATAGATATGAGTGTCCCTTATTCTTCATTAATCGCAACAACATCCCTTATTATGTTAAGATTTTACAATTTGTTATACCGAAACAAAAGGATCTCTGAAAGAATAACAAGCACAACATAACAAAAGAGAATACAAAGATTTATCCTGGGAAACCTTTGTGGGGAAGAAAACCTAGAAAAAATTCCTCTATGTAGACTTCAACCAAGTACAGTGTGATACCCAAAGAATAAGACTAGACTGCTTCCTCTCCTCCAAATGGATTTCTCTTTCTCTCTGTAGCGCAACTGCTTGAGTGTTCTTCTTGTCCAAATGAGGGATGTGCCTCTCATATTTATAGTAATCAGATAAGAGGACTAATAACACAACATGGACAAATTCCCCTTGCTTCCAGGGCCTACATGCCTTAGGAGACTCAAAAATTCATTTTAATAACACTTTGGTGGGTACTTGTCATGTCCCCAATTAAATAATTTCCAAATAAGACTATTTGCAAATAATCTTTCACCAACCTACTAGTTGCATAGGTTGAGATAGAGACATAAATTTTGTAATAATGGGATATAGGACCCAAAATAACAATAGTTTATCATATTCACATTTAAATGGATGATTCCTAAGAAAATAATGTGGCATGGGTTCATGAAGACACTTGGAAGCTTGTGAAGACTTTGGGTGACTAGATTCCCCACACACTTGGGATGATACTCATCCAACTTCGAACACATGGGTAATGTGAAATTATTGGATGGTAATGTGGTTTCAAATATCATATAATGAGCCAAGGAAGTCGAATTGGTAAAGGAGGGTAACTCCCATGGAAGACGAAGAGACTAGAAGACAAGGTGTGCCACTGGAAAGGAGATTCTATGCACTCTATGAGAACAAATGATGGAAGATTCTATGACAAGTATGAAAAATTCAGACCTGGTTGCTAACATATAAAAAATATGACATGTCAGGGATAAAATTAGCCACCAAGAGCTTGAATTTTGGAGTTAGAGGCATCCATTTGAATTGGGGAAAGAATTGGAGCATGAAGAGGAAGACAAGTGTCATGAGAGTTACTAAACCACCAGGATGAGTTGGAGGAAGCTCATGGAGGGAAATTCGAACTTAGGAGGAATCATGAAGTTAATAAAAAGATTTCATGAGGAAGGAGAATAGATTTTTATCATTTTTTAATTGTCCTTTGGCATTTTGGAGAGCTTTTTCTTGTCCATTGCATGATGAGTGTTCACTCTCTCCGCTTGTGAACCAATTTCGAGGGAGTTGGATTACTTGCCTAGTTGGTTGATGGGGAGGCCATTAATACCTATAATAGGAGCTTAATTAATGAGTTTTATTTTCAGGTTGAAGGTCCATACAGTATAATTCTCATCTATCTCCCCATTCTCTAAGTCCTTCTCCATTTCCCCCACACTCTCATTTGATGGAACACTTGTTGGAGTGATTCTTGCACCTTGGTGAGGATAGTTGATGCCAAAGATTTTATACATGATTAATAGATATTTAATATCATATACACATTATTTTTCAGTCTAAATATCAGAAATATATGTATGAAAGGCCCGTATTCCCCATGCTCTTGAATAACTAGTTTTCATGGATTTGGCTTGAATACTGAAGTAGCTTTATATCAGATTTGTATGAGGACATTTATATGAGTTTTATGATTATGGGGAATGAATATATGATGCATGGCTCTGTAATATTATTTCCACGTGCTCTGTAAGTTGAAATACCAGAAATACATGTATGAAAAGTTTGCATACTCATGCCCTTGTATCACTAGTCTTCATGGATTTTGGCTTCAATCTTGAAGTAGTTTTATACCAGAGTTGTATGAGAGATATTATATGATTTTGAGGATGTTGTGACAGCAATATATTATTTATTACTCTGTAATTTAATTTCCATAACCTCTGTGGGTCGAAATTCAAGAAACTCATGTGTGAAAAGTTTGCATTCCCATGCCATTGAATCACTAGTTTCCATGACTTTGGCTTCAATATTGGAGAAGTATTGTATTAGATTTGTGGGAGGATTTTCATTTGAGTTTTATGTTTTTGAGGAAGATATTTTTATTCCATATATTACCACCATGTTTCATATTACTCTAAGAACCATATATTCTACCTTTCCTATGTTAAAGTCTAGCTAGTAATGCAAATTTCCCTTAAGCAATTTCTATGAAAGTTACCCTACAAATGTTGCAGATCATAATCAATTTGCAGAAATTAATAAAAATGATTAAGAACAGTAATTTATGTCTGATAATCATTCCCATACTCTGTTATTAAATTTTGGAGGATCGTAATTGATTTGGAGAGCTAGTTTGGCCATCACCCTTGGGGGGGTTTGAACACAATTTCCTGGTAATTTTGGTCTTTTTGTCATTATCCCCAACAAGTTTGCAGAGGTATAAAGTCTAATAAAAAGTATCCATAAAACAAATTGGGATGTTTTAAGACTCACCATACCATCTCCTTTCAAATTCGGTACCATTTGGTGAAAGTTGGAACCCTCTAGAGTCATGACTAGTCAAGTTCGAATTTTTCCCAATTTGTGCATTTCTCCAAAATTTCCAAAAAGGGACATTACAGTGGTATCAGAGCATGGTACTTTAACTTGTGAATTAATACCATCCATTTAATAAAATTTTTCAGAAATGTCTTGGTTTCATAATCGACCCACCAAGCCCACTTTCCTTCCTCCCCTGCCAAGGGAAGAAGAAAGTACAACCAAAGATATCGAAGCATGCTACCAGGGGTATCAAACCTTGAGATGGGATATTCATGAAAGGTATTATTTCTAGGAGTATTTTCTCAGGTATGGATTTTTCTGCAAGAAGGAAAATGATAACTCATTAAGGAATAATCAGCAATGCACAAGTATGGAGTATACCAAGGAGCTACCAATTTCTGTGAGTGGTGAATCAGAAAAAGCATTACATCAAGAGGATCGAAAGTCACACCCAAATGAATTTGAAAAAGATGAGGAAACTTCACATGATAATGAAGAAGAGTACCTTGAAACTATTTAATACCATTATGAAACACATTCTACGGTGGACATGGACCAAAGGGCATCTACTGATGGATGCTTGAACTATGAAGGAGTACCTACTGATGAGTGCTCATAGCTCTATGTTGGTGACATAGAGATCAGATTTGAAAATTTTGTTGCAAGAAAAAATTATCATGAGCATAAAGTTGAAGACCTTGTAGCAGCTAATGAAGAACCAAGGTCAACTTCCCCATCACCACTTGAGCTTCAGAAGTTGATCAAATCAAGAAGAAAGAAGAAGAGGAGGTTCCTCAACAAGAACCTCTTTTTCTTGAAGGGTATTTGAAGATGAGTGAAATGAATATCCATGAGGCAATTATCATACTCAATGACACCAAAGCATTGGTATCAAATTATTGTTGGAATTTTTCTTCATTGGAGGAGCCATCCTTCCTTGAACACATGGAGAAGATTCAAAGAGAAATGTGCACTATCAAAGGTAATTTCATGTATTTGATTTTTGATAGAAACAATTTTGTTGAGCTTAATGAATGGTTACATGAAGCATACTTGAATAATAATGAGGATATCCATAGGCTCATAAATAAAAATGAACAACTTCTTAAGAGGTTGTAAGATACTTGTTCTTCCTCCTATGTTTCAGATTTTCATATGGTAGATTGCCTGGAGGATTCTCATGACATGAGGGATCATGAGAGACGTGAAAAATTCTAGGTTCTTGATGTGTTTGAAGATGATATTGATGAGAGACATCACTTGTTATGGTGGAAGAGGAACTTGAGTTGCCTCTTGAAAATGGTTACACACTTTTTGGGGAAGTGCATGATTCCACCACCTTGGAACCAACCCATGGTGAAAGTTTTGCATTTTTAAGGGAGGTGCATAATCCTACCCCTATGGATCCTTCACATGATGATTTTTTTTCACTTTTTGATCATTTGGGTGAGTTGGTTCTTTCTCCTACATTCTATACTTCCAAATTTTGCAGCATTCATCCTAATGAAGTATGGGTGAAAGGTTTCTTTTTTATAGTGCCACATGAAGAGTATGAAATTTCTATATCTCCTTTTGATGATAATATTATTATAGAACCCTATTCTTTATATTTGTAGAAGTATCCATTTTTACATTATGATGATACACATCTACATGGATGCACCTATAGTATTCACTTAAGTCACTTGGAGACTCCTGATTTTCCTTGCTCCTTGCCTAGTCCATTTGATGTTGGAGGAACTTCATCCCACACTTGGGTGAATATACATATGATTGAAGAAAATTATTGTTGGTAGAAAAATACTCTATTATTTCATGATGATATACATATTCATGGGTGTATTGATGAGACTTCTTTGAGCCACTTGAAGTCTTCATGTTTTCTTTGCTCCTTATTTGGTTTAGATTTTGGTGGAGGTTCTTCATTCACTTCGTGGATGAAAGAACACATGGATTATTATATTGATGCACATTATATATTTTTGGAGCAGCATTATGGGACATGGGATCCTCACTGTGGAAATTGAACCCAAGAGATAGATCAATTACACTCACAAAATTGCTAATCAAACATGCAAAATTAACACAAAAGGAGACTGAAATCGGAGCATAACTTAATCCTGTATTGAATAAGTGTACATTAGATACCATATGAAGTAATAGGATGCTCAAATATATAATTACATGAGATATTCAAAAGCACTAGGTTTCTATTCAAATTGTTAAAAAAGCAGGCTTACTAAAACAAGTCAAATCCCCCATAGGTGCAAAAAGGACTTTCCAAATCCATGAAGATCCTCACGAATTAGCTAAAGAAAGTGGGAAATATAATATGTGGTGGAAAGATAACTCATTCATGATTTTGTATGGAGAAAAGGAAGGAGGATGATGTGGTCAAAAAACAAGGCAAGTTCCCCTAGACTAGCTTTTCCTTTATGCCTTAAAACAGATGTAAAGCAAGGCAGCTTTCAGAAAAAGCAGATATGCGCTTTAAGGAACCAGGAATAAAACATACATGCTAAATATGTTTCTAGGATGATTCCAAAGTGCTCCATGACCCATTTTAGCAAGTATTGACTTCTAGGAACATGTAGAAGTCAACTAGGATTCTAGGAATAAGACAAAAATGATTTAATTAATGTCAAATATGGGTAACTATGGGTTGATTATTCTAACACTCCCCCTTAAGCCTGACTTTATGATTAAATATCAGAAAATTATAGGGCCTAGCAACAAGGCTTAGTCACCCTTTTTCATATTGCATGTCCATACAACCAAGGAAAGAGGCAAAAACCCAGTGGGAAAATCTTCCCTTAAACATAGACAGGAAAACAAAATTTTGAAAACCTTGTCATCAATCAATATTCACCACATGATCAACAATCCCTAGCAGTGATTTGAGATTACTGAAGGTCTTCTCACATAATACTTTGGTGAATATGTCTGCTACTTGTTCTAAAGATGTGCAGTAGAGTAGAGCAATGGTACCATCATGCATAAGCTCATTGATATAATGCATATGGATATCAATGTGCTTGGTTCTTTGTCTTTGAATTGGATCATTGGAGATTTGAATGGTGATTTGATTGTCACAATAGATGACTATTGAAAACTCTGATTTGAAACCACATTCTCCAAGTATTCTCTGCAACCATAAACATTGAGTAGCTACATTTACAACTCCTCTATACTCTACCTATGTAGATGAGAGTGCTATAGCACTCTGCTTCTTACTTGACCAGTTGGTTGGTACTTCTGCAAGCATGAACACATATCTTGAGGTAGAATTTTTATCGTTGCCACCTTCCCAATCACTATTAGTAAATCCAACTAGCTCTAAGTCAAATTTTGCTTTGTAGAAAATCCCATGAGTCCTTGTTCCCTGAACAAAGTTTAGGATCCTCTTGGTTGCTCTCCATTGGATCTCATGAGGTTGATCCATGTATCTTGAAGCCACACTAACTACATAAGATAATTCAGGTTGAGTATGTGTAAGATAAAGAAAACACCCAATCAACTGCCTATACAGTGTATTATTTACCATAGGAGAAGAACCTGCTTCTTCAAGCTTAACTCCTGAAAGGAATGGAGTATTGCTTAGCTTGAAATATTTCATGCTGAATTTGGTGAGAAAATCTGAAGCATAATTTTACTGATGAAGCTTGATTCCATTTTGGGATTGAGCAATTTCGAGACCCAAGAATTGGCTCAACAATTCCAAATCTATCATAGAAAAGGCATGGTTGATTGCATCCGTCAAGGAGGCAATCTCTTTCTTTGAAATTCCTGTAATCAGAAGGTCATCCACATAGAGAAAAATAATCATTAAATAACCATGAATCAACTTCAAATAGACGTTAGAATCAGACTTGCATCGAACAAAACTCAGTGACAGCATAAAGCCATCAATCTTGGCATACCAAGCCCTGGGGGCTTGCTTGAGCCCATACAATGATTTCTCCAACCTGCACACTAAAGATGGATTAGATATAAAACCTTCTGGTTGCTACATATAAATCTCTTCATTCAAATCTTCGTTCAGAAAGGCACACTTTACATCCATGTGATGTACCTCCCACTGCTTCGAAGCTGCAATGGCTAGGGAAAGCCTTATGGAGTCCAGCTTTGTCACTGGTGCAAAGGTATCATTATAGTCAATACCATGTACTTGAGAGTATCCCTTGGCTACCAATATTTCCTTATATTTTAAAGGTGAACCATCAGCAGAAAACTTAGTTTTGAAGACCCACTTACACTTCACTAGCTTTCTCCCTGGGGGAAGATCAACCAGTTCCCATGTGTTGTTCTTCTAGAGTGAGCTGAATTCTTATTTCATGGCTATTTTCCATATTGGATCATGTACTACATATTCATATGTCTGTGGATCAGAATATATCATCAAATAACACTTCTCAACAAAGAGAGGATATTTCACACAAAGGGCACTCTCAAATTGAGATCTAGTCCTTCAAGTGTCATTAATAATTTCCAGCTAGTTCCCCAGCTGCATGAATGGTCCTTGCTGCTCACTTTGGTCTTGTAGGGATGTTAGGATATGCAATTAATTCATCATTATCAGACATATCATAATCAACAAACTCATTAGTCTCTTCACTTACAATCAATGGCTGTGGTGGTGAAGAGGACTCTCCAACTTCAACTGCTGCCAAAGACTCTTCTTCAAACTGAACACTTTTTTCAATGAAATCTTTGTTAGTTCTCAAGTTGATCAACTTGTACCCTTTTGAATCTTCAGAATACCCAAAAAATAGGCACGCTTGGCTTTGGGGTTGCAAAGCCTTCCTCTTTTTAGTTGGAATTCTAGCCCAAGCCTTTGAGCCAAAAATCCTGAAATGGGTCACATATGGCTTGTGCCCACTCCAAGCTTCGAAAGGAGTCATACCATCAAGATGATTATGTGGCACCCTATTCTAGATATAGGATGCACAGTTTATAGCTTCATCCCAAAACTTTGGGGGCAAAGTTTTAGCCTCCATCATACAAGTTGCCATCTCCTTCAGTGATCTGTTCTTTCTCTCAGCAACACGATTTTGTTGTGGTGTGTAAGGGATAGAATGTTGCATCTGGATACCTGTATCCTTGCAATACTGGGTGAAATCAGACTTGACATACTCACCACCATTGTCATATCTGAGGATCTTGAGTTTCCTCCCAAACTGGTTTTCAACCAAGGCTCTAAAGACTTTGAAAAGGTCAAAAACTTCAGATTTATGCTTTAGGAAGTGAACCTTTCAATACCTGGAAAATTCATCTATGAAGGTGAGTGCATATTTGGCTTGAATCATGGACATATGATGGAATGGACCAACAATGTCACTGTGGATCAACTCAAGAGGTGTAGAGGTTCTCTCATGACTAGCTCTCTCATACTTGTGCTCTGGGTGTTTTCCTAGGATATAACCTTGAAAGACTCCATTAGAAAACTTAATATTTGTTAACCCTATGACCATGTCTTTTTCACTCAAATAAAAAAGATAATTGTAGTCAAGATGGCCAAATATTTCATGCCAAAGCTTTCTTGCTTCATTAGCACGAGTAATAAGAGTAGAGGGGTTTGAATAGGGTAGAAAATGGGAAATATTACTGAGGGTTGTCGACTTCTAGGTTGATAGCATTCTGGAGGGATATATTAATGAGATTGCAGTTGATGCTATAACGTCATAAAGTGAAATGGAAAGAGTTATTCCAAGAACATCAATGTCTCTATCTGAAATCTTTGAAGCCGTGGATAAAAATGTTGGCATGTGAAAAAGGAATTTTGAGGATGGAGTCTAACATATAATTGTGCACAAAGATTCTAGGTAATGTCGCAAAAATTATTTGAATAAAATGGACTAGAGTAAGTTGAGATGTTTCTTGTCGATAGAGAAAATGAGCAAGAAGGTGGATGCCTAAGGAATGGAAGAAGATTTCAGTCGGGAAAGAGAAGAAGGACTATGACCAGAAGAGGAAGTTGCAGTGCGATCAAAAGAAGGGACTACGATTCAGTGCCACATCTTGATGGAGAATCCTATGAGGAAGAGGAAGAATATTGAATTATATTTGAAGGAAAAGAGGAGGAATTACTAGATCTAGATCAGGACTACGATATACCCATGACCCCGTGTACATATCCAGAACCTAAGGTAAGGCCTAAAAACACATCACCAAGTGGTTTTGTTGATCATAGTAACAGTAAAAGTGTAAATAGTAGTCAAGGAAGCTATACTAGTGGAACCATTAATTCAACAATACCACAAGTACACAGAATGGAAAGGAGTGATATAATGTTACCTATATTTAATTGGAATGGGTTGGAGGACCCTGAGCAACATTGGCTCCTATGTTAAGTGTTTTGGACAATGCCACAGGTCCAAGATGAGGCTATAAAAAGAACCCAAATTATCACAACCTTTATAGGTCGTGCAGTTGACTGGTATATGAAATACTTTGTGGTCCCAACAGGGATCCCTTAGAATTCATTAGATCAAATCCAGACGTGACTGATAGAATAATTTAAAAAGCCTAAATCTGAGTCACAATGCATCATAGAACTAAAAGATATCAAGCAGTTTCCAAATGAGTATGTTTGGGACTTTGAACAAAGATTTAAAACTCCGATGACTAAATTGAGTTTTTAGATGTCAGATGTCCAATATAAAGAATTGTTTATTGGGACGATGCTACAGCATATCCATGTTCCTTTGATGCAACAGAATATTGAATCCTAGAGAGAATATCTTGATATTTTTATGAAGTTGGAGGCTTCACTAGTCGAAGAAAATGGTGAGGGAATAATTCAGATACAGTCGCAACTTGACAACCTCGCATTGCAAATTCAAGATATCAAGAAAGGAAAATATGTACAGGAGGAACTCTAGTGTACATGATGCAGAACTGAATGCCACCATAAAGACTCCTAATCAGCATTCATGAATTAGATTGCATGAGGCGCACCAAATCCTATAAATTCTCAAGGAATACCTTGGTGTAGAATTTGTTAAACCAAAGGTCATCAGCCAGAGGAATTCTTTTATTTACATAAAATAGTAAATTCACCAACTAACCTATATTGTAAATGATGCCAATCAATGGGCCATGATAAGAAAGAATATAGGGAATATCAGTTGCTACAAGAGAAAATAGTTGACACTTATGTAATGAAAAATGATGAACATATGTAAGCCGAGCGAGCTCAAATACAATACCCTCAACCAAGGGGGGTGTCCTTTTTAGAGGCCAAGGACGAAGAGGAGGATTTGGTCACATAAGGGGCCAAGTCATTTATTATAGTTGTGGACATCCTAGACATTTCACTAGAGATTTCACTAATCCTACATCGACATGTTTGTATTGCAAAGCATTGGACCATTTTGTTGAAGAATGTCCACGACTGATTGCTAAGTGGCGGGCTAGAAACATGGGAAACTAGAACCCACCTCAAAATTCCAATTCAAACATTCAGAATACTTTTGTTGAGCCTCAGGAGCCTAATATTGTTGTCGTAATAAGAAGGGGTGTTGGGACTGGACTAGATAAAGTAGCACCATACAGACAACCGAGATTTTGACCGACACAAAAAAAGAAAGTGCCATTTGATGTCTAGAAATAAAAGGAGGTGTTCTTTGATGTGAGTCAAGATATTGTCAACATAAATTGAGAATTGACTCCTTCTAATGTCCCAACATCGAATGAAGGACCAATATTGGAAATGCCTCAACTATTCGAACAGTTATTTCAAAAGAAACCGACAGAATATGTCAATAAATTGAAATATTTCTTTAGTTTTTTTAGCACTAATAGAAGATAAGGATGCCTTGGAAAAACTAGCAGCTTTAGTCGAAGAACCTCAAACAAGTGTACGATTAGAAAAGAAAGCTAACCACATTGGCAAAAGATTGAAAACTGATCACAAGTTAAAGATAAATTCCTAGATAGGCGAAATGAAATGGATTATATCATTTTGGATTTAGGCTTGGATGTTAACATTCTCACCAGAAAGACATGGGAAAGTATGGGAAAACCAATACTAGTATGGTCTCATGTTCCGCTGATACTAGCCAACCAGTCGCTTAGCCGAGTTGGATCCATTAGATGATGCTTATATGGCTTGACTAAAATCTCATGTCGGTTTACGTATCTCCTAAATCAAAATGTCCCATTCGATCGGGAAGTGGGTGAATTGATGTCAATGGTCTCTCACTTATTGAACCTTATGATATCTTACAAATGTATTAAATCCTCCACCACGTTTGTAAATCTAGTTCTTGATTAGAAAACGATATCAAGAACTTCTTATGGACATTATCCAATATTTCATCATCTCTTCTCGATGGATCATTTCACTTCGCTCCTACGCTACGTGGGTTTTTTTTTTCTCAAACCAAGATCATAGGATAAGAGACCGCTCATTGTACCCTCTTTGATATATCAAATCATTTTCCGTTCCATTTCCACCACTATAGAGAATATATACGAGCTTGTGTTTATTCCTGTTTTGTATGGATTTAGGTCATTTTACAGTACAGATGCCCAAACCTATGGGATTTAAATACATACAACAACTATTGGCCGACTAACACAGGTTCTTGTCGAAATAGAAGGACTCCGAACTTATAAAGATTTCAAGGTGATAGATATTGTTAATGGTACGAATCTGTATCCTGTACTTTTGGGAATTGACTGGGCTAGTGACAATCAAACCATTACCAATTTTAAGAAGATGATATTAACATTTGAGGATGATGAACTATGGGTGGTAGCTCGAATTGTTCCTTTGGAAAGCCAGAGATAGGTCGAGCAGGTAAATAGCGAAGGATAAGATGGATATCTGGATCATATCTATAATATTACTTCTGTGATGGATGACTATGTTAATTCAACAACTGATGGAAAACTTAGTAAGCGAAGCAGTAGTTCCTGCTCCTAAGACTCAAGAGAAGCTTTGGAGAATTGGTAGAATCAACTACAAGAAGTATCAATGCAAAAATTTGCAATAGTCACAAAATCTGTGCAACAGGTAGGTACTGATGTATGTGATCTACCTACTTACGAAGGTTTACCTAAATTGAAATCATTTATTATAGAGTTCAAACAGAGAGTATATGAACCTCAGTGCTTGTTAGCCTTGGATGTTTCATTGAAGGCTACACCCATAAGATGGTGGGTTGCACATCAGCAGTCTATTTCAGAATGGTCTCAATGCTGAAGATTGTTGGAAGTGCGATTTGGAGAGAAGATTCTCTATAATGGTCAGAAATATACAGTATTGATCAATTTTGTCAAGCATATTAAGCATTGCCGTGTGACATGGGATATCTCTCTGTGACATGAATGGGTTCATCAATTCATCCACATCTTGGATATGATACTAAGAAATTGGTATACGTTGTTTGAGCTGCGGCAAGGAACAATAGAATGGGAAGAGATACCTACCAATTTCATATATATTTTTGAATTTGTTGATGATAATTTATCAATTGATGTTTCTTTGCAAGTAATCAGAACTAAGATAATAGAATACGTCCATGTGTCGATGTCAAGTTTCCATCAAAGCAGTGTGACAATTCAACATTGGATGGAGTGCTACAATATAACAGGTGAACCTGGCGATAATGATCCACGTGACATAAATATTCCTAAATCTGAGGGTACTCGTGCAGTGTAGGGGTCAAGCATATCAAGTGACAAATTTCCCAACCCTCTTAAAAAAAGAATATTGGTTCTCAAGAGAATTCAAAATTTGCTAATATCAGAGATTATTGGAATGATGAGAATGTAGGGAATATTACAAACCTATAGCATGAATTCCAAGATTTGTTCCCTACTACATTTACAGAAATGAAAGGAAGTGTTGGAGATCTCAGAGAAATGAAGATTCCCCTGAAGCCTAATGCAAAACCTATTAAACAACGACCATATATACTCAATCCAAGATATAAAGAAAAAGTCAAGATACAGTTACACAAAATACTATATGTGGGCATTATAGAACCTTTTGAAGAATATGAATGGATTATACCTATGGTGGTGCATGACAAGAAAACTAGTAAAGTCCATATCTGTTTCAACCTGAGAAAGCTAAATTTTGCTTTCCTGCATGACCCATTTTCGACCTTGTTTATAGATGAAGTATTGGAGAGTGTCAAAGGATAAGAATTATATTCGTTTACTGATGGATTCTCTGGTTTCCATCAGATAAGGATTGTAAAGGAATATCGATACAAAACAACCTTTGTGACATAATGGGGATTCTTCCTGTATACAGTAATGCCCTTTTGTCTCAAGAATGCTCCTGCTATTTTTTCTAGAATATTCGTAGTTGCTTTTAAATATTTAATCCATAAATTTCTTGAAGTATACTTTGACGACTGAACGGTCCATGGACTAGTAAAATATCATATTTAAGAATCTCAGCATGATGCTTGAACGATGTAGACAGTTCCATATTTCCCTTAATATAAAGAAGTGCATTTTTTGTGCTCCCTTTGGTATCTTGTCGGGTCATGTGGTTTGTTGAGATGAAATATTGATGGATCCTACTAAGATTGTGATTATTGTCTACCTACCACCACCCACGATAGTAAAAAACTTAAGAAACACTTTGGGACGTACGGGGTATCATAGAAAATTTATCATAGGATATGTAGAGGTTACAACTCCTACGGAAACATTGTTGAATAATATGTCAAGTTTCAATGGAGTGAGCAATGTCAAGAGAGTTTGGATGTTCTAAAAAATAAGATGGTTACAACACCCATATTGGTCTTTCCATATTGCAAAAAAGAATTTCATGTACATGTCAATGCATCATTAGTCACACTTGGAATTGTACTTACATAGCCAGGAGAGGGTTCTATTGATCACCCCATTGCATTTGCTAGTAGAAAACTGTCGACGACCGAAAAGAACTATACTACTATAGAAAGAGAGGGACTTGGTATGGTGTACACTCTATAAAAGTTTCGACATTATTTGTTGGGAGGACATTTCAATATGTATACAGATCATTCTGCATTAAATTATTTGGTGAATAATCCATCATTTGGGGGAGAATATTTGTCAATGGCTTCTCATATTCTAGGAATTTGACTTTGAAATTTATTGTCAAGTGGGGTCGACTGAATTCATGACCCCACCATCTGTCGAAGCTAGAAAGTGGAGAAGAGCATGTTAATATCAACGATAGTCTTCCTAATGCACAATTGTTTGCAATTAAGATGTTTGATTATCATTACATATATATTGTACATCTCTTAACTACAGGATATGCACCAGAAAAATTTAGTACAACACATAAGAAGCAATTAGTTGTAAAAGCTATATATTTCTAGGTGGTTGCAGGACAATTATATAAAATGGGACTAGATGAAATCCTTCGTCGTTGTGTCTTGGAACATGAGCGACCGATGGTATTGAATGAAGCACATGCTGATGTCACAGGAGGTCACTATGTAGGAAAAGAAACAGTGTGCAATATTTTACAGGCCAGACTTTGGTGGCCTACATTGCATGTAGACGCTATAGATTATTATCATAGATGTGATATTTGTCAAAGAATTGGAAAATTGTCGCAACGAGATGAGATGTCGTTGGTACAACAAGTGACTTTGTAGGAATTTCACAAATGGGTTGTTGAATTTGTAGGTCCTATTAATCCACTAGGAAGAAGAGCAAGTGCACATTATATAATCACTGCGACAGACTACTTGACTAGAAGGGAAGAAGCAACGCTAGTAAGAGATTGTATTGTTGTGACTGCTGCAAGTTTTTTGTTCGACCATGTAGTGACCCGATTTGGATGCCTAAAGATTTTGATAAGTGATCAAGGAACACATATTTTGAATCAATGATTGAAAAATTAACTGAATAATTTCAGATTCGGCACTGAAAGACAATGCCATATCACCCACAAGCAAATGGTGTTATAGAAGCATTTAATAAGATTTTGGAGAATGCATTGAAAAGAATATGTAATGTTCAGAGGGATGATTGGGATCAAAATATACCTATGGTATTATAGGATTATCGCACAACTTACAAAAAGTTAGAAGGACAAACTCCATTTAGATTGGTTTATGGACAAGAAATTGTCATGTTAGTATAATATATTGTACCTAGTTTAAGGATAGTTGCGATTACTGAGATGAAAGATGTTGGTGTTGTAGAAGAAAGATCATTGCAACTAGTACAACTGGAAGAATACTACTTTGTCACAAGTTATCATCAACATGTCAAGAATGAATGACATAAATATTGACATGACCAACATATTAAGTTTAAGCAGTTTCTGAACGGAGATCTTGTTCTCCTATATGACAGTAAATTTTTGAAGAATCCTGGCAAGTTTCAAGCACATTGGTTGTGACCATATGTTATCATCCATATCACTGATGGAGATACAGTCCAGTTTAAAAAGTTAGATGGTACACCCTTAGAAGGTTTGGTGAATGGAAGTCAACTAAAACGTTATCAAGATAGTCGCACGTCGCTCGACTGAAAAGATAAGTGTTTAAAAAAAATTGGAAGCGTAGTGTTTTGTTGCAAGTTTATGAGTTTTTTGCAAAGTATAGAATGTTTTAGCAGACTATATTCTCGTCACACGATAAAAAATTTCACAAGTGAGAGTTGGATAACAATTAATTTAAGGTAACAAGATATTTTGGAGGCATGCTTTTTGGTCAAATCTGCCATTAATGCAGAACAACTACCTGTTGTCCTGACAACTGAAGCGATGGTTTAATTGGCAGTTTTTATTGAAATGATTAGAAATATTGCTCCATGTGATCGAATTCGCCGCCACCTTTTCCATTTATTGCAAGAGCATGTGAGCAAAGAAGTTCTCACATGCATAAAATTATTTCATGTTCACACCGAAGCTTGATCATTCAATTGCATCCAACTGACTAACTTCTTACATCGAGTTGTTTGTCTGCAACACTTTGAGTCGAAGTTGTTTTGTATGAGCATGGTCATTTTTATTTCGAGCACTAGCATTGTTCCAGAGTCAGGCATGGAGGTTCCTTCCCCTGCACCTATTATGGAAGAGACTACATATATTGTCTCACAAGAGACCTTGCCCGCAGAAGTTGTTTCACAACTGAGTCCTCCTATAGAAGTTGTTTTACAACTGACGTCGCCTGGAACATCAATAAGAAGTTGGACTGGTCATGGAATTTCTCGCAAACAAACAACAAAAAATCCCAATGACATTGAAGCATCAGGATATGGGTCGACAACCATGTTTCCTGGATATATTCCACTAAGAACAGATGAGTCACCTTATGTCAAAATTAACAAGAATGCCAAGTATTCGCTGGTAAATCCATCCATCATGAAAGGAGTCCATGTGATGACATAAATTTTGTCAAATTTGAAGAAGATGTGATTCATAGGCCATGATCTATGAAAGTTTCCTGAACTTGACATTTCAAGGTACATGACCTCAATGTGAGAGAATGAAAAAATGACCTCTTCACTTGGTCCCAATGGAGTGGGATGGAGGATTGCACAAGTCAGAATTATTATCGTTGATGCACATGCCACACTTTGGTCGCACTACAGAGGTCGATACGTGTGTCAAGAAGATGTTGGTATATTTTTCTGGAGGATTCCTATGATTGGATCACTAAATTTTGGTGGATGTCAATCGAATAGCCTCAATAACTAGGCTTCCTCTTACAAGAGTCAACCCAACACCCTTTTTCATTGGAAAGGAATAGGATTCCAGCCTCATGAACTGGATGAAGGAAAAATACAACTTGACGAGAGATACTAGAGGATTTTACATTGCCTCTATCAATGACATTGTTTTTCAGTTTTCCGCAAAAGTATTATCATGCAAATTGCTAATGAAGATGCGGCCAAATGAGTGCACAACGGGAACAATTGTTGCGACAAAGCAATGTGTTATAGTCTTCCAAATGAATTTGTAACACCCCAGTTTTGACCCCGTTTACATTAAAAATGTATATGATGTATATATTGTAATTAATCATGGTGTGGAGATAAAGGAAAAATCCCCACCATCGATTTATCTTTTTATGTTTCGGTGATTAAAATTGATGCCGATGGTATTTCGTGCTAGCCAGGCACATTATAATTTTGGACATCATGTAAATATGCAATTTAATTAAAATACCCACAACCAGCTATGTCAATGCAACATTGAAGAGATGGGGGCATGATTTCCTAAGGATAAGTGGGGGGGGGATATTCAAACGGTTGAGCCAATGGGGAAAATCCAAATGTCAAGGGGAAAACCCATCAAGCTGTCAACCACCTTTCTTATCTTATTCACTCAATCATTTATTTCTGTCAAAAATTGGTTGAGGTAGTTATTGCATGGGGATGGGAAGAGTATGGCAGTCCAAATTCGAATTGGAGAAGCCATCAGTTTTTGGGAAATCTGATTTTGACTTATGGGCAAGTTAACACCAAAAAATGCATGCCCATTCTATTGTTCACCCACGTCCTCCATTTCCTCACGCAGTGGAAGCTTGGAGAGCTCTCGCCTTCACATTTTTTGTCTACCTGTGTGTTTTCCCTCATGTGGGCAACAGTTTTCTTCATTTTTCCCCATGGGTGGGAAGTTGTTTTGGTAATGCTCAGTGCTGGGCTCTTTCATTCACGAATCGTTGTCGTTTTCTTCATTGTGCATGCCCAGGAAATCCGTTTTGCTGTTGTGGAGTGAATGGCCAGTAAAGATCTACGATTTTGGGGTTTGTAGAAGTGGATTTGGCTCATGCAATTCCTAGAATCGTTGTTGAATTCAAATTGCTCATCCTGGTTTCTTTCCCCATTTTACCATTCCGTTTTTGGTTGAAAAATATTTTTCCTCAACCCAAAAATTTTGTATCTTTCTGTGTGTGCATCTTTTATTTTGGTCTGAACTGGTTTGGATTGGAATTGGGTCTGAACTAACTAGCTTGATAAACCTAGTGTAGGAAGGAACCTCACAGACAGATCTAGAGGGGATGGTTTTCTTCTTTGCACATCCTGAAGAGCATGGCAAGGGAAGACATAGCCCGAGGGACTGTGTAGCAGAGAAGGGGATACTTCCTTGTGTTGGGTGTGTAGATGTCTTAGAAGCCGAACTAGATCTGGTGCAGGTGTCCCTAGATCTCTGGTTGAGCTCACTAGCTTAACAGTTCAAGATTTCCATCTCCCTAGCAGCATGATAAACCCAACTGTGTTTGGCTTGCATGAGTTTTGATGTGTATTTGGCTATGTCTGAGACTGGCTATGTCTGAGACTGTTGTAGTTCCCTTATTCCTTGTGGGGATCATTCCCATCTCGGGGGTGGCAATGCTGTTGAGAGATTGATGAGTGCACTGGCCTATGGTTGGGTGGAACGTTGCAGCAACATAGTTGGTTGCAGGACAACTCATTTTCAAGATAAGTATTTCTTGTGTATTTGATTTTCTGCAACTGTATTTATTTGCTTGATAAATTATGATGAATAAGATATGTTGAAATGAATTTTCTTCCGCTGTATAATTGTATTTGTTATGCATCCATGTATGTTACTTCAATGCATTTTTTTTATTATGATGTTCATGGGGCTTAGATCCCCAGTCTGATAGAGCAGTCCAGCTGTTAATCACGTCCTCTCCATCGAGATGAGGAGAGGGGATGTGAAAGAATTGGTCGACCTATCTATTGAATGAGTTGCTAGAAGACGTTGTTGTTGCTCAAGAGAAAGGTATTCCTTTTTCTTATTCATGGATTTTAATTTTAATATCATTTGTCACATGGGCCAAGCTGCCACATTACCAAGGGGTGGATGTGCACGTGCCATGTCGAGGGGTATGATACCAAAACCTTTGGTATGACAGGGATAATCAACACCAATAGAAGGATAACAATGTTGAATTCCATTTATTGTTGGGAAGATTAATTGCTTATTAAAATAATCAATTCACAACATAAATTATCTATCCAGGGAAACATCTATTATTTCAAGGTCCTCATGCAAAATATATGCAAGCTAAAGTTCCTCACTAACATTGGTCATCTAATATGTGTTGCAGCAAAGTAAATCACAACATAAAAGAAAATTGCAGAAAGTAAATACTAAAACTAATATACACTGTATGGAAAAATAAATTCACATCCACTCTTGCATAATTGAAACACACTCACACTTGCATAAATAAATAAACTTGAATTAAAATTACATCTATATATATAAATGAATCAAAGTAAAATGCATACTATGCTAAGCAATAAAAAGAAGTTAGTCTAATTACAAATTATGAAAGTGAAAGAACTACAATCTACATCAACAAACGAGAAAGAAATTAAAGAATTACAATCTATATTATAAAAGAGATAAAAAAGAAGTATAATTCTTATTCCATCACAAATTGGGCTTGTTGCTCTAAGAGTCCTCCCTTTGGAATGGAGAAGGAACTCTTATTTGTACATGAATTTTCTATAACAAATAATAAATGAAAATCCAAAATATCCTCACCAAATTACTACTAAGTTGGATCTTAAAATCAACTCAAATCTAATCACAAATCCTTTGCTAACCTTCATGCTATTTAGGATGCATTTGAAGTCAAATTCGAATTTAGAGATGTGAGTCATCATAACATGCCCAAAAATCATCCTAAGTGATTCCTAATAGCATTTAACTTGTTGGGTCCATCATATATTATAGGGAGGTCTTCAAATCTTTGTAAATAAAGCAAATATGCACTCTCATCCACAACCAAATTGTCCCTTTTATCTTCAAATAATTTAACATCATAATTTGAGACATATAAGAAGAATAGAAATAATGGATTTATAAAAATCCATCACCCCTAATGAATATGTTCCTCCTTGGTGGCTTTATGGAGTAGCAGCAACAATAACAACATGAGTAAGAGCAGTAGTAATGACTTAAGAATCCATCATATAAAAATATCAAGTATCCAATTTCATTGATCTTCAACCATATGAGTTGCGACAAATATCCTAGAGTAACATCAATTGGCATGGAGCTGGTTCTACAAAAAAACATCAAACTCATCCATGTTTCAAAGATAAGTGCAAATTATGTTATTTTTCCAATGTTTAATCATAATTCATATGAAATACTAATGAAATGAAAATGGAAACCACCTTAGGTATAATCCCACAAATAAGCATAAAAATGGATTAATAAGCATTAATACAAGGTCATGGGAATGCAAGAAGGGATTAAAAGTAGGGAAAATGTAGTGTGAAATTGGGACATTTCCATGGTCCAACAATTACATGGTGAGGCACTAAGGCACCATATTGGGAATTAGACAAGGATTGTTGTGAAGACTATCCAACAATTTCGCAACATTATTAGATTTTCGGTCGAGCCTCATCACATTTTTTCACAGCCAAGATAATATACTGAGAATCAATGGATGGATACCCAATTTAAGCTAACAAAACAAGACATTGAAATTATTGTTCCCGACTGGCTTGAGGAGTTGAACAAATTTGTCGTAGAGGAACATATATCTATTGAACTAGACAAGTCGATGAATGGCACAATAGGAACTCAAGGAGAATAATCACTAGCAGAAGACAACCCATGAAGCTCTCCCTATGATAGTACAGATGAATCCAGTGGAACCCCAACATATCCAGAATTGGTGGATAAGAGAAAACGATTCGAAATATCTAAGAAGAGTCATAAGAAGCAGAAGGCCGACAAAACATCTAGAATTGTTGGTATTACTAACGATGGCTATAATCTTATTTCAGATTGAATGGAGGAAGTGCAAAATGAAAGTTGAAAAAATATGGATGAAAGGCATACTGAATTGGTCAGTAGCATTATGGACTTACTGCAGACTCTTTGTATCGTAGTAAAGGAAGTTAGAGTAGTAGTTGAATGAGAACTGTATCCGTCTATGTCATGGGAAGAAGATGGTTTGTTTAAGGAATGTCCTATCGAGGTACCCTCGACTCCACCACAAAGAAAAGTTCAAATGGTTGCTAAAGTAATTGACTTAGGAACGCTTGAGCACAATGCCACGATCAAGGATATTGATCATGTGAATCTTTATTTTTCCGTAGTTTCGATGTATCTCCTCTATACTATTTAGCAAGATGCACTAGAGGAGATGAAGACAAGAGAGTGTGAGATATTTGGCCAACTAAAACACTCCAAGAATACCATTGCATCGCTGAAAAATCAAGTCAAGGAGACATAGTAGAAAGCAAAAACTTGGAAATACGACAGACATAGATTGGATGACGCTGTCACACTTACTTGCAATAACTTCTATGATGCAAGAATTACACCTGAGATGCTTCTAGATGCAAAAATATCTGACTGGGTGAGGTAGCTGACAACCTCCGCAAATGAGTCACAGAGATGGAAACAAAGATGATTCCTAGTACACCTCCCGAGGTACTGAAAGATTGATGAAAGGAAGTAACTGAAACTACGTGGAAGATTGAGGAGACAGAGAGACTTTGTGCCAAATCATATGAACAGGTTTCTCAGTCATGGGAATCCTTGATAGATGATACATAATTGGAACAAGTAAATGAGCAGCTTTATAATGCTAAAGTGGATTTTAATAAGCTAAAGGTTGAATTGAAAAAATTGTCGCCAGTAGAAAAGATGAGTAAGGTTGTTGATTTGAAAATATTACAGCAGTAGGTTGCTAGAATGCGGACACAACACAACAACGAACAAACCATGTTGCAGTACTATAGACTAAGGAAGAGAAGGTTACATGAATAATCTAACCAATTCATGAAAAGGTGCGACAGGAATTGGGCACAACAGGAATACTAGCTTTGGAACATATCAGTTCCAAACTTGTGGAACAATTGCAGAAAGTACATGAAGATGTGTGACAAGACGTAGAAGCGGTAATGAAAATGTGTCAGGAGTTCCGGAGTAAACTCGACTCGACAAAAAATTCAGAATAAAATGGCTCAAGACAAGCCACAGGTGAGTGTTGGGGCATATTTTCCCTACAAAAATAAATAGAATTTTGTTCAAAAAAATGAATATTTAGGTCTCACAATGAGCGAAGATCATGATGGAAAAGGATGTGACAAAAGAGGAGAAGACCAAGTCGAAACCAAAAGTTCAACCTATTTTTGTAAGAGTTAGTTAGTAAGAGTCAACTAGCCTAATAGTCTATTTTGGGAAATAAGCATGATTGTAAATTGGGCCGATAACGCATGTATTAATGTAAACAAGATGTTTTGAGTTAAGAGAACAACCCATCATCTAACAGTTGAGAACATGTCGATGGGTAAAAAAATAATTGTAAAAAGAATAAAAATGGTCGATCCAAGCTATGCGTGGATTTCAAAGGGATGACGACGAGAGGAGGACCTCGAGGATGAGAAAGAGCGACCTAGACATGAGAGCATGAGAAGAATAAAACCAAGATGGATTGTAAAGAATATAGAGAGAGGATTCTGCAAGCTGTGTGCGCAGACCGAAGGTGATTGAAACATTACTCATGCCAGATGAAGAGTGCCTTTATGGTTTTTCCCGTATGGGTTTCCACTTTAAATATGTGTCTCTATGTCTATGTTGAATGAATATATAATATATATGTGCCTATGATGAATGAATATCTATTGTGAATCAGCTTACCTAAACATGTCAAGCATACAATGGTATAATGATATGGAATGTCAGTAAATGTGTGTTAAATGATATATATTACATGTTATTTATGTATGTCAATGGATCAATAGGCTATATTCTTTGATGTGTGCATGAAGACATAAGTCCATGACCTGGTTTCTGTCAAGTGACCTAATGATGATGTGATAAGAAAATCCCCTTCCATAACTGTAGAAACATGGTTTTGGTAGTCCCCATAGATATCTCAGGTGAGACCTCACTTGCATCACAAGTGTTTCTGATGGAGTTATACTCTATCGAGCCGATATATTGGTATTTGTTGACAGATAAGGAAATCTGAACCCAGGTGAATAGAAAAGACACCAACATCACATTACATTAATTATTCCTATTTGGTACCCATTACATATATTCTTCCCATTTAAGTATCCATTACATCATTTATTCCCCTTGGATACCTCCCTAGGTACCCGATATTATCCTCCCCTAGATATATAACATGGAGCTGCAGGAACCAAGTTTCTGTACTGATGAAGGGGAACTTTTCCATACAAAACTACAACATAACTACCTTCGATATATCACAGACTGCAATTGAAATCCAAAAATTTATCCATGACATTAACCATCTTCATAACAAAATAAATATCCATTATAGCAACATTTCACCCATGCATACATTCACAGTTTCATTTATGCATTAATTCATCACACACACAACATGCACAATAGACACTAGGATTTTAATGTGGAAACCCAAGATGGGAAAAAACACAAAAGCACTCATTTATTATGAAGAGTTGCAACTCGAACGCTTTAAGTCAGTGCACACAACCTATAGGCATTTCTCCAAAACTTCATTACAATGGATTTGTGCACAAATCCTATATATCAATCATTATACTTGTGACTCTAACTTAGGATTTGAAAAAAACATGACATAGTTCTTCGACCAGACACAAAAAATATCTTTCTTCTCTCAAAAACTTGCTAACCGCAAAAAACCCAACCCATTAAATATTTATAGCCTCTAATGGTCATTTTACAATTTGTGCGCACTAATTGATCCCATAAATATAAGTGGACATGTTTCCTAACTGTCTAACAAATATTTCGATTGGACTTCGTCAAAGAAAGTAGTTTTCCTTTATCTTCTCTAGAAACCTTGGATCTGCCCGCTTTCTTGACTACTCCATCGTAGCCTCATTCACAGTTTGACTAGTTTTTCAAAACTGGTACCCAAAATTTCCAAAATATGCCTAGGGCCAATAAGCCCCCAACACTCACATGTGGCTCATCCCAAGCCATTTTACATGGAAGATGATGGCATGTGCAACTTTAAATGAAAGTCTTGGTATACTTTCATTACCTATTCAACCCATATCTACACATCTTTCTTCAGCTTGATCACTTTGTCAACAACCTCATGAGTGAGGTGTTTTGAACTAAGCATCTCAACAATTGACAAATCCTGCTTAATCTATTGGTGGTTTGGGCCAATAGCCTCATAAACCCGCTTAGCTTTTATTTGCATTTCTTCAACTTTTTATGTTCTCCTCTATTGCCGAACCTACAATGTGTTTATCTGTTGCTGCAATGTCTTATTTTCTGCAGACTTCCTCATCTTCTCGATTGGTGGAAGATTCTTGAGCGAACTCCGCAGATTACCCATATTTTTCTCGGCTGAATTAAGTTTATTTGTTATTGCTTGCAGCTCGATATCCTCAAACAAGGCTCCCCAAGACTAAGAGACCTCCTCATAGGCCTTTGCATAATAAGCCTCGACTTGTTGAATTTATTGGATGACCTCCCAAACTTACTTTTGTCCTTGTTCAATAACTTCAAGAGATGTGCTAGGAACTAACTTAAGTTCCAACTCTTTAGTATTCTATCAGAATCTATTTATGGCTTCCCCTAACTACAATATTTTGGCCTCTGGGACCATTTCCAAGACAATTACTACTGCTGGGACTCTATGACAAGCAACATCAATAACATTTTATAATATTTTCCTATCATGTCATAGATGCTCTTTCTTCCATCGGAGTTTTGTTAACTATGTTTCCAGAGTAGTAGCTTGACTTTTGAACTTATTCATCTTATTGTAAACCGATTGCTCCTATTCTTTTACTTCTTTCGCAACCTTTTACTAGATTTTGTGTAACATGGACATCGACAAAACATTCATGTCCGGGTTAATGTAGCCCATATTGTGTACCACGACATTCAATTTATTGTTGTCCATATTTAGTGTTGTAGGGCAATCTAAACTCTGTGATCATTTGCTGAAGTTCTAAGTTTCGGGTCGATCGTCAGATGGCCCTTCTTTTGATTACCCCTCTCCTTGATTCTTAGTAGTCTCTACTGGAGTGACTATGACATGAACCTCATTAACAAACTTACATAGTACTTGATGAAGATCAGTGGCCCCCACAAAAATTGTTGTGGTTCTTTCATTGACCAACTTCCTATTTTCTTCTGCAATGTCTACCATCTTATCGAATAGCATGTTGAAATCATCATTCATTCACCCCACCACAGTGGCATCTTTGAAAAAAAAATTCTTCTTCTTCCCCTTCTTCGCCATCTCAATAGGTTTCCACTTTGCCCCCAATTCTAGGTTTGTCGAGGTGGCACTAGATTCCTGGTCGCTGTCATGGTGTGATATTGGCGGGTTCTCTTCATCTTGATTCCCACTTTGATGTGCACTAGATGTACCTTTCGAACAAGTTTCTTCTTCGAACAAAGATTTAACCATCTGCCATATGTTCCTTCCACTCTCTTGGCCATTCTCGATAATGCCGTCAATGACTACCTATATTATTCTAAACTCAGTTGTTAACAATTGGTATTGTGGGTCCCATTGTGGCTGAATGTAAATGTGGTGCCCCCCCAGTAAATCTCATGATTTTTCAATAGCGCTCGATGGTAGTAACTTCTACCCGTTAGATCCTATCGATGTGAGGTCGTAGTTTGTTAGTATGCATGTAGAACTTGACATTGTTATCCAACTTCCTCCATTGATTATCATTGAAACATTAGTTTTGATAATGAGCCCCTCAATAAGGGACAGGGACATTGACGTCCATTACCTAATAATTTGGAAATTATACCCATGCAACAAAAGAAATTAGAATTAACAACCAATAATATGCAAGTGATTTACCTTTTTTCTAGGAATCGATAACATCATCCAATAGCTCATTCAAAAGGAACGTCACGTAGCTCATTTGGAATCCAACAACACACTATTCTACTGCAACTATAACTCTTGGAGTGCACTGGTTTGGCCTCATCTTCCTCAAAATTTTGATGGACAGTTCTTTTGCCACAAATATGGCAACCTAGTCTTTGATAAAGGCTATGTTGAATCCCCTCTTGTCCCTGGTCAAGCTATATTTCTCTTCCATCCTCATGGCCAAGTGTTTGTCTTGCTCCTTTCATACAAAGAACTACATCAGGTCAACCCTGGCCTTGGGAAACCCAGTGATGTTGGCAGTCAAGTTAACGTTAACAAAAACCTTGGTTTCCAACCACAAACACCCATCATGGAACCACGCCAGTAATTGTTTCACACAAGTGTGAAATTTCAGTGTCCGGCCAAAGTGGGGCAAATGCATCAATGATAAAATGTTGGACCTTTGTAGCCCTCAATCCCAATGCATTGGGATCAACTCAATTGGCCCTCCTTCTATAGTATGCACTGTATCCATGTATTGATTTAGCTTGAATTCCAGGTACTTTTTCAAATTGTGGTTAGAAAATGATAATTTATGGAGATTAGCCAAAAAATTTCCCATCACCCATACACCCTTTGGAATAAAAGGTTCCACGAGTGTATACTTATCATTTTTCTTGATTTTCATATGAGGGGAATCCATTTTCCATGGTGGAATATACCCTAGTAACATTGTTGCAAATACAGAACTAGAGGCTTCAACATCATGAGTAGATTTTGTTCATCCTTTTGGATTCACTGAACGATTGGATGTTCTCTTCTTCTTCAGGGGATTCAGTGAAATTTGGACCAAAAAAACTTTAGGTTGTTCTTCAACGATAGGAATAGCAGGTGGGGCTTCAACATCAGATCCCCTAGAGGTATATATATATATATAGTATTCCTATTATTGTGAAATAATTCTTGGTAAGGGTGTGCATGCTAAGGGTATAGATCAAAAGGTTTATCATGGTCGTTATTGTTTTTACTAGCATCGTGGAACTTACAACATAACGTTATGCCAAGCAATGTTGAATACCCATTCGAGATGGTCCATGTTCATTTCAACTTATTTACTTTACACCTACCCATTACATTGTGGATTAAACTTATACCAAAACATTGAGATTTGATGGATGGATTTTATGGCTCGCCATGTGAGTGACAGGGGGGAAAGTGGTCCACTCTATCCACGTTAGCTGATTGCATTTAAAATCTTGGTACATGCAATTTCTTAGTTACCCAATGGAACCCTAGTTATGGTTTCAAGCCACGTATTTGTTCTCTTAGTTCATGTAACTGAAATTTGGAATGTATAAGTTTTAAAAAGAATAAAAACTATGTTTTATTTTCTTCTTTATTTATTGGATGGATTTTGGGATTGGGAATAATCCTATGATCAATGTTTATTTGTTGGGTCCTATGGGATTATAAATAAAATTCTTTATATAATGACTGCTTTGTTTTGATATGATTGATAGGGAAGGAAACTGATCCTTAATCCCTTTGGTTATTGGTTGAGTTGTTTGTGAAATTATGCCACTATTTTAATTTTAATTAGGATAGAGTTCATGTGATTTATATGGGGAAATAATATGCTGTGGTTTGATTACCATGACGTGATCTTCATTAATAAGACTATTTTGTTGTAACTAGGGTTTAATAATTTTGATTTCAATATATTTCATGGGAGAAATAACGCACTTGTCGAGTTCTAGCTTGAACCACAATTTGGAGAATAAATCATAGTAGGGTAATTTTGTGGTTTCTTGTGGCCTATGTGTTAACTAATAATGACCTTCATTTTTTGGGGGAAATTCCCAACTAGATCTTGGTTGATGTATTTTTATTTAATATTTATTGATGTATGAGATCACGATGGGTAGCATATGTTTTATGATAATTGTTTGTCTTTAATTCATTAAGGGAGAGTATAAGCATGAATCCTATACTTTGTTGTTTTATGATGACACTATTTATCAAATTGGAATATTATATATATAATTATTATTTATATAGAAGTTGGTTTAGGGGATTAGTCCCAAGATTCAATTTTGAATCCTATCCTTCCTTTTGGATGTATAAGAGAGATTTCTCTCTAAGTTTGAAAGAATGTATGAGTTATATTTAATTAATTTGTTGAATCAATGATTTGTGTTATTTGTTAAGCTTTTTCTAGTTCACACAATTAATATATTTACTAATTTTGAGCATATAACTATGATCATAAATTTGTACAGATTCTTTTATACAATCCTAAATTTATTTAATTTCATCTACTTATAATAATTGAAATGGAAGAATATGTTCAACAAACCCCGCATACAAAGACATCATAAATACTTATGAAATTAGCATTATAACCACAAACGTATAAAAAATCATTCTTAGGAATCTTTTTAAATGCTATGGTTGTCAAAACTAATAAATCGAGGTTATAGCAATGACAATAATTCTTCATAATATATATTCATACAAAACTGAACATGAATAAATAAAATTCAGGATATTCGTCTAATTTGGATTAGCTGTAAATAAGGAGTATTAGCGTAACATGTAAAACACTCTTTACATAAAAATAAGAAGTTAGAACACTTATCAGTCTTTTTTGCTTCCAACTGAGTAGGGAACTACCACGTTCCACCCAACCATAGATCTAGAACAGTTCCTTGTTGGTTCCATAGGTCACCCCTGAGCTGACCCAAGCATACTAGAGAATAGGATGCCTAGGTACAATTTTCTATCGTGATTACTATCAGCATAGTAGCCACAAGAAATTTTACTAGCTCTTTGTATATTCCTATAATGTTTCCCCTTTATGCCACAACCATTCCTAGACTAGCCAATTTCTCAATCTTGGCAACTGATTGTTCAAAGACCTACAATTGAACCCACCAGTGTGCTAGGGACCATTAATGGTCCAAAATCCTTACAAGGTCAAGGTCAATCCTCTAGGAACATAATCATGGCTTAAATCCTCATGAAATCAAAACCATTATCATGCCTTTAAAGAAATGTACATATAAATACAAAGTATGATGTTTAGAATGGATACATAAAAATGTGTAGAATTGTACAAGTAAAGACATGCCTAGAACAAACATTGAACAACTAGAAATCAGATGTGAACCACAAAAGTATGTAAATGCATATGGAAATTAAACAAAGAGGTGATACAATCTCATAAACACTAAAGAAAAGAAGATAAAAAAGAAAAAGAAACAGTTATGTAATTAAGTGACGTAATTATGTACAGTTTAACAATATAATGACCCTTAAGAAAAAAATTAGGGTGTATTTTTGGGTGACATTAGAGACATTGAGCTCTTTCCATAAAAAAAATTGATCTCTAGCAGCTCCAAGACTATAGTCACATTTGGTTGAATCACTAAAATATGAACATTTCTTTAATGGACAACATGGATGTGCGCTTCAATAACTCTCTCCACATATGTGAAAGAATTTTTTATGAAGGGTAGGGGATAGTTGCATGGGCCATGGAAAATATGGGAGTGGCTAGGCTATGGAAGAGACATTAACAACATCCAAAGGAATTGGAGGAAAACAAAAAGCACATGACCAAATACAAATCAAAGACTGTCGTATTGGAAGCAACAAATGATTAAATTATTGAGAAAGAAAACGTAATCAAGGAGTTCCAAGCTAAGATTAAAAACCTGAAACTAAAACAACACCCTAGAATTCTATTTCTAAGGCACTCTCCCTCTTTGGAATTATCTGTTGGCTCTATAAAACCACATCAACTATTGCACGTACCCAGTTGTTAGTGATTGAACAAAAATATGAGGATAATTGAACTTTAAAACTTTTATCCACAATAACAATGCAGATGAATCTCATCAATAATCCAAAGAAATAAATCAAGCCATAGAACACAGGATATATCCTAGGAAAACCCTCCACTGATTCAGAGGATAAAAAACCCAACAAACAATCTTAGAGTATGATTGATAATTGGCAAATAATTATTACAACACAATAGCATATTGCCTTCTCTGAGAGCACCAGAGAGTAGAGATCAAATGGAACACTATTATGATATTTCCAAGTGCATAACACTTTAATAACAAGCAAAACTAGGTCATACAAGGAAGGTAGAAAATATTGCATGCTTTAGCAAGTAGTTAACACTGAGAACATTACTTTATCTTCAACCATGCACACTCACTAACTTCATGCCAAGATGACACTCCATAATTATCTCCCACAAGGAAGATATGGGCCCTCCATTAATTCACTGAGTTTAATTATCTCTAACTGAGTTGTTAGCCAAATGAATGGAACTACATGTAATTGAATGGAATTTCATGTAACTGAATCGAACTGATTGTAACTGAATAGTATTGAATGTAATTGAACATAACTGAATGTAACTGAAAAAAACTGAATGTAACTTAAAAGAACCGAATGTAACTGAACATAACCAAATGTAACTAAACAGAATTGAATGTAATTGAATAGAGCTTAATGTAACTCCATCAGTGTCATCTCCAACAACTACTTGCATAAATTAAGGAGTTTATTCCTTAATTAATTGAAACTTGTTTATCATAATTAAGACTCAAATGATGTCTTATCAATTCAAGTTAACTTGGTGGCATGCATGGGTAATTCAAATTATTTCTCTATCTTCGTGCTCATATTAATTTTCTTTGCATGGTACATATGTGTTTTCATTAATTCTATATCAGATCATACTCATAAGAATTGTTTTGAATCTATGTTCATATGTATTACCCCATGCCATATAGTCACATGCTAAAGTAAATCACTCTAGGGGTAGCTAATCCCTAAAGGAGACTTGTAGCACTAGTTGACCATGGCTAGCCATACATCACATAGTATATCCTCAATACTTAATACACCATAAGTCATGTGAAATTAATACACCATAATTTTTGGACTTGATACAACATAAGTCTCAGACCTTAACATAAGGTCATGATCTTAACCATAATATCCTAGTACAAGCATCTCTCCCAAATATGATAATGTCATGTGAACTTAATACAATATAATTTTTTGACTTGTCAATACAACACAAGTCTCAAACCTTAATACAACATAAGGCCATGGAGAATAACTGAACCTAATTACAACATAGATTTCAGACTTGATTACAACACAAGTCTCAGACCTTAATACCACATAAGGTCATGGATAATAACTCCTGAAGTTGTACTCTCAACACCATTGACCTCATCACGACTTTGGGGCCATGGGGTACTAAATTTGCTAATTAGATTTCCTCTGAACATCATATTCATTTTTCTATTACTCTTAATTAAACATTTTCAATGGAAGTAATATGTGTAGAATATCCCATAATTATATAAATAAAACCTTAAATGTTATTCCTATAGGAAGGCATTCACCAATGCCATAAATTATGGAAATTTAATTCATAAGATGACAATAATTGATACATTTAGAAATAAATACCATATATTTATACACATAATGAACTTATCTGAAATATGTCCAACTGGCTACAAACCAAGTACGTTCCTCCTATCCATAGGCTATGTAAATCCATATATTTCTTTGATAGAGCCACCCTTGAGCTATGGATACCCATCCACAAGAAGGAATCGAGCTCCTACTACAACTAACCATTCCTCTAATCTTCGTCTAGATCTAGCCCACAGTTCTAGTGATGGTGATACAACCATTGGTGATATAGGTCTGACAACAATGATCTCTTAAGAATGGAAGTGATGGAAGAATAAGCTAGCTCTTTTTCTAAGGAGAGTTGGACAAGTGGCATACTTGGGGATGGACACCTTTTCCCCTCTAATCCTAGGCTTGACATAATCACTCTCTCCCTTGTGCACTTATACCCCATGTCTCTTATTCGTCCTTCTTGGTCTGCAATAGTCATGTTTTTTTATATTAAATATAAAATGTACATATTTACATTATTTTGTCACAATAGACCATTTATTATTGGCCTCTATGCATTTTCATCATAGTCATATAATTACATTATGGGGTCAAAATGGGGTACACTCCCCTTCGGCTTAATTTATGCATTTTCCTCGGTGCATAATCAACACTATATGTATAAATTGCAAAGTGTATCATGTATCTAGACATGTCGAATATTCCATTGCATGGCATCCTTTAATTCTAGAGTTGGATCTCGCAGGAACATTTGCCACAATGCTCTTGGTCCTTGTACTCTGGTATAATTGTGGATACCTCATCCACAATGCACCAACATTAATCATCCACTATCTTAGTTTCCTTTTAATGCTCAACATATCCACTTATACATATACCAATCATTAAGACATAGTGTGCATGTTATTATCCTTCTTACGAGATAGTCATAAAGTCCATAGTAATTTTTCCAAATAACCAAATGTAAGAACATATATTCATATCATTAAATATGGAAAAATCTATCCAATACTTATCTTCATGCATATTTTTTTCTTTCAAAAGGTTTCCATAGGAAATAATTCAACTTACTGCTCCTCTTGTCAGACCCTCTACAGTTGTCCCAATGCATAACACCCCTCCCTCATCAGCCTGCACAACACAAGGAATGGGGCTCCTTTCTCCGAGTTAGTAGTCCATCGGGATCCCTTCTTTGAGTTAACAATCCCTTGGGTTTGTTACCCTGATTCTCTTCTAGTGATCCTGAACAAGATGACCAAGGAGTCTCCGTAGTACTATGACTCTAAATTTCATGAACCACTCATAGCATATTCATTAGTGTTTCCTCTTCTTTGCAGTCACTCATCCTCCAGGCTTAGTAATCCCCTTCTCCAGGTTAAGAGTCCCTCGAGCGAGCCATCATTCACCAAATATTTCTTTCATAAGAAAAGTACAACACTAGGGTCTTTGTGTCTTTGCAGTGGCCTTATTCCCGAGCTTTCCAACTTACAACTTCTGTTAAGGAATCATAATAAGTAGATTTACCATATACATGTGTCATAGACATAAACATACATGCATTAAGATTCATACTCTTATATATCAAACAATATTGGAAAACATTATTTTCAAAAATGAATTCTTATTAAGAACATGAGTTCCACACATAATACTTAGCTTTCAATGGCAAGAGAAACAGTCCTTGTCTTCGTTATTGCTCATTCTTATTGCCATATCCAAGAAGACTATGGAGTTAAAAAGACTATGAAGTGACATCATCAGATGGTATGTTCGTAGGGGTGCAAACAGTCGAGCTAGAGGAGGTTTTGGCTTGAAATCTAGTCCTAGGTGTTGTGCAATGGCACTGAGCTTGTCGTTTACTTGTCGAGTCAATTTGACAATGTCATCATGGATCTCGTCCTATTGGACAAGAATCTCATCGTGAGATTGATCTCTCTCAATTAAAATATTTCCCATCACGGTCTTGCGAACCCAACACATATCCATGGTTTTATGGAATTGGGATACCCGTGAATGGGTGTTCCTAGATCTCTTACCCATCCTGCAAACTCCTCTAAAATATCAGCGTCAAAAATGTAGTGGAGCTCGAATTTGGCTTCCTCCTGTACATTGACAATCTCTTTCCTAACATTGTCAAGAATTAACTACATGTAATACTAAGCCAACTGGACCCCATGCCTCATGTTAGTGGTAATAGTTAGTTCTATAATCTCTTAAATGGGCCCTTTCCCATGAACTCTGATTCTAGTGGCCATCTTAGAATCCGATGTTCGCTTGAGAATCAATGCCCGTAATACCTTGGAGAGAGCCTTTGTCGATATAAGGGAATGTAAATTGTACCGAGAGCATCCCCACTAAACCAAACAGAGCAACATGAAGCCAATGAACATGTTCTCCAAGCTTAACACAAGAGATTGTGGGAGAGATGAAAATGAGGTCATGGTTTTTATAATATCAATTTTTTTATGGAATAAATTTAACTTTTTGGATTGACATATTTATTTAATAAATAAATGATTTCTAACATAAGTAAACAAAAATATAATAGAAATGAGGAATATAATTACATTTAATTTTAATATTTTAATCATATATTTATAATTACAATATATATTATAATTTTATTCATTTATTTTGAATCATATCAAAATTAATCTAATTTATCAATTTAATTTTAATATTTTAATTACATACTTGTAATTTCATTTACCTTCTGGTTAATATGGTTTTCTTATAATATTCCATTAAATGCATAGATTTACTCAACAAAAAAAACTTTACATTTTCCATTTTAAGTAGTAAATAAATGACTTAAGAAATTACTGAACCATTTATCTTGAAGCTGAAAAAGATTCTACAAATTATTTATGGATTAGTTTATTTCGTTTACATTTTGGACTTTGTGGTGGGTTGTTTTGGTAGAATCGAGTAAATATTTTTTGGTAAAATTTAAATTTGGAGATGTTCAAATTGCATTTTTAAATCCATAAATGGCACCTATATTATACAATTTCCATAACTAATATATTTAATTACGCCGTTAGGCATTTTTCTCTGAAGTTCTGCTTAAAACTACTATTCATTTCGTCGTCCCTCCTGCCTATCAGATGATTCCAACTGTTTTCAATAAAAAGTTTTCCACGTATCGAGTTTTTCCATATTAATACTTTCCGCCTCCTTACTGTGTTCGTACCTGTTAGCGCTCTGTTAATCCCCCCACTGTCTCATTGTCTGAGCTTCCATCAAGGAATCCATGGACTCTCACACAGTCCTCCGCGACTACAGCCCGTGGCAAGGTGGAGAGAATAAGTCTCCTTCCGGGCTCCCCGGATGTATTCCTCTTTGGGGGACAAATACCTCTTAACACATAATTAACCCACAAAAGGCAGAATACAGAATATTTCTGAGACCGGGTTGTGGGGGTTTTCCAGCATTATGATGTACAGGAATTGGTAGAAGGCAGTTTCGTCTGTTTTGTTTTTGGGTTGAAGCTGGTTGTTGGGTTTCTGTTTTGAAATGGCTCAGGATGAGGTGACCAAATATGCCCACAGTCCTGTGCACAATGCATTTTTTAACTGTTTTGTTTTTGGGTTGAAGCTGGTTTTTGGGTTTCTATTTTGAAATGGCTCAAGACGAGGTGACCATGAGAAAGGGATACTATAAGCATATGAGAATGCATTGGAAAGAGATACTATAAAGTATAGCAATTCCAGGATACCATTTATATGTTGTATCTCATTGTTTAATGAGCATGTATGGATCAGTGTTGAACAATACCTCCTCACTTGTTACTTGTTTACAAAAATTCTCAATTTTATATAATTATTGCTCACGGTTCAGAATGGAGACGAGTCCATTCTCGGCTTCCCATATGGTGCTAATTTACAGAAATGCTTTTTGCAGGTTCACTGTTGGTAAGGAGATTGCAAATTTCCTTCTTTCAACCAGAATACTGTCCAAGGCTTGGGAAGAGTCACATCTTGCAATCAACTCAGAGTTTTATTGTGAATGAATATGAAGGCGTTGCATATGTTGCATTCCATTTTCAATGGGAGCGAATATGGAGAAGGAAATATACAAACTGACAACAAGGTCTTCTCTGCGTGCCTCAAGGGCAATAGTGATCAACCAGCCCTCGTCCATCAGGGATCTCTTAAGTTGTTCCTCTATATTATGCAGAATACTGATTTCCAAGCAAAGGTAAATTGATTTATTTAGTACAACTTTTAAGGTAAACTGATCTTGGCTTCATAAAAAAGGGTTTACTTCCAAGATAATATTTATTTTTTAACAAAAGAGAAAAGTTACATTGTGTAGTGATCTTGGATTTATAAAAAGAGGGTTTACTTTCAAGATAGTGTTTCTTGTATTGGAGCAGGGCTGTTTAGGGTTTCATGAAAGGGCCTTGAACCAGTCTTCGAAGGGAAATAAACGTTTTCTGAAATGATCTCAACAATGATTAAATTCACCCACATAAGTTTTTCAGTAATTTGGACATATAAAAAAACGTTGTAGAAACAAAACCAGAAGTGACCAGGGCCGCCTCGACCACCAATTATGGAGGAGGCACATTCACAATCTGGGAAGAATGCATTCATGTTGTGGACTGGAATCGAACCTCCGATGGCCTGGCTACAAGCGATTTTAGCAAGGGTAGCTTTTATTTTTCGGTTCCATTTGTATTTCTACCAGGATTTTTGCTAACTGTATTTAAGTATTTCTTTTTGATAAAATCATTGAATGCATTTGCTTGGGGTTAATCTTGGAAAATTAAGTTTTGGATTTGTGGGCCTTTGCAGAGTATTTGGAGAAATCGAGTTATTGGCCAACAGTTATGGCAAAGGAAAACTTTTCCTTTCCTGCAAGCACTGCTTTCAGCCTCAGCATGGTGGAGACCGGTCAGCAGTCGCTTCCTCCTTCAAGCAAGTAAGCAGTATACCATCAAATTATCTATTCTTACAAATCCGGATCTCTCAATAGTTATTTCATCTTCTCGTGCTTATCTTCAAGAATTGTAATATGTATTCCAAACTGATGACATGGCAGTAAATGTGTTCTAGGAACTTTAAATGTGTTCAGTCTCCTCTATTGTGCATAGATGATCATGTGCTCGAAATTGGATTACATTATGAACTAACTCATATTACTAACTATAGGTGTTAACATGCTGTATTAACCTCTTAGGATTTCTATTTTGGGTGAAGGAAAGATGCATTGGACAAAGTTTTTGTATCTGAAGCTAGAATATTACCTTTCAGGTGACCTACTGCCAAAGGCAGATGGCAGAAGCAGTGATCAGAAGGCCAACACTCCCAGGTCCAAGCATTATACAACTGAACAGTGCAGGAGGAGCAAAATCAATGATAGGCAAGTTATGCATATTCATATTTTGTAGTTCATTTAAATGTACTCGATTCCCTTTAGTGTTGCATTTTTACCAAATTTTTTTGATCTTTTTGTATTTTCATCCTTGATTCATTTAGTGTTGCATTTTCATCCTTTTTTGATCCAAGAATATCGCTCCAATCTGACACCACAAGCACTTTAGTACATTCTGATGTTAGACCTTTCAAATTCATTGTATTGCACCTTGAAATTTATAGATGTTTCCTCCAGAGAATCAGTCTTTAGCGTATCTTGCAATTGCAGTTGGTGGGAGCCAAAGAATAAATATCTTGTCCTTTATGGTTGTTATTGGCAGTCATTGACCATTAATCACATTATTATAGCCTTATAGGCTGCATGTTGCATGTAAGAAATACATATCGATGATTTTACTACAAGTATAGATTGAGTTTTAACACTTCTAGTAGATAGAAGTCTTGGCACAGGGGATTTGGACTGTAGTTATAGCTAACAATCTTGGAATGTGTTACAACTAACAATCTTGAAATTAACTCCATATTTTTTATGGCATGTGGATAATTTCTCTCATGTCTAAACAAACACATTTGTGCTATTAAGTACGTATTTACTATTAGCTGAGTTGGTCAATTTATTAAAAATTAGAGGTAGGAGTATAGCTCAGGGTTAGGTGATGTTGACTTAGCTGAACCGGTTGGGTAGAAGTTATTAATGGGAAGCCACATGGAGCATAAGTCATTATAAATTCAGCAATCTCAACCAAGAATGCAATAGAATATAACTTAAATAATAGGGTGAGGCCTTTAAGTTAAATATGATAGACCTAATATTTATTCTATTTTCTTAAAAACAGAGTATACAATTTATGTCCTTAATTAGGAAATCGTTTCAAATTCGAAATAAAAAAGTAGAAAAAAAATATATCAAAAACATCTCAGTTTACATGTGATAACTGGTAGCTGAGGCATCGACTTAACTTGTGGCCTATCAGTGTTCACCGACCTCAAGTTAAGTGGCTGTACTAGTATAGCTCTATTTCTATTTTTCTTAAATTGCTTCAAGTCATATTCTTATGACATGCAACATGAATACTGCCATAGCATGTGAAAGCCTTGCTTCCTTTCTCAATTGGTAATTTGATCGACTCAAGAAAGCAGAGCTTCACATAAGAGAAAATGGAAGGAGTCATAATTCCCATGTGGAACCATTTTGGTCCATATATGACCAATGTACAACATGCACTATGTTAAGTTTAATCATTGAGCGCAATCAAAACTATACATTGATGCCTAAAATCTATAAAACATTGAAAATATCAGATATGTCATTAGCCTTTCAATGTTTAGGATTCTTAATGGTTTCAAAATTGTTTTATATTCTAGTCTCTAAGTTTTTAATATCAATCTTGAAGGCCACTACAACAAACCCTTCTAATCAACAGGCTTCCTCTCTAATTCTGCTCAATTATTTCTGTCATCTTTGTTTTAGGTGTCTTGTGTCAGATTCTTTCACTAGTTTTGCTCCCCAAGGCGATCTATTGGATTCGAAATGTAATTCACTCATATGAGTTCTCTGTTTAGAATTTAGATTGACCGTGTCTCTAACGTGTACTTTTGAAATTTATGGATTTCACCCGAACTCTGTTCATAGATTTTCTTCTTCCTTTCTTTCTCTCTGTGTCCATATTAGCCTTTAGATTTTGAATGTTTAGTTAACAACATATTGAATCCAGTCACGTTTTCATTGACTATGAGATGAATGAAATTCATAGAGCACATTGAATGGGGAATCGGGATAAGTTTGCATGGTTATGACTCACGAGGGCTCATCTTCCCTGGTTGTAAAAATAATATAATGTTTTGAACATAAATGCTTATGTTTTTGAACCCTGCTTAAGCCTATTTAAGAGTCAAACAAGTGAAACATGTAACACAGGATAGATCTATGGGGATGGTGGAGTTTGTTGGGCCTGCCATATTGTATTTATGTTATGTTTTATGTTCAATGTATTGAAAACCTTATCACGAATAAATCAGCTGTATTATTTGAATTCTTGCATAAGAATCCAGCGTATCAATACTTGTTAGTACATACTGTACATTTTATATTCATGTACTCAAAATAAAAGGAGAATGTAATGATATTATTAGTTTGTTTGACTAGTAATGGGTGGAAAATAGTAGAATACTAATTAAACGAGTTTCTGATAATGCCAACAACTCATATTTTAGATGTTGAGGGATCTAGTGCCACATAGTGATCAAAAGAGAGACAAAGGATCCTTTCTTCTTGAGGCAAGTTGAAGTGAATTTGTTAGCTTTCCCTTCTAATCCATGAAGTAGTCTACGATTGGTGTTAAGCTGTATAATATTGTAGTGTAAAGCCTTGTAATTGGGTATTGATGTTGATTTGGATGCCTTTCTAGGTTATTGAATACATCCAAGTTTTGCAGGAAACGGTACGGAAGTATGAAACAACAGAGCAGAGCTGGAATTAGGAAAGGATGAAAACTATGGTATGGGACCTATGGAAGGTGAACATCTTCCTTTAATATGGCTAAAATTGGTATTTCTGATTCCAGGTTCATTATTCTGAACCATTTATGACTTTTGCTAAATTCATTTTTAGCTTTCTAGTTTGCCTACTATGCCAGTTTGAACTATTTATGACTTTTGCATGATCAACCAGTTGCAGATTTATACAGAATCAAAACAAAAGAAACTCAAGCCCATCATATTTGTTGGTCATTCCTTAGGAGGAGCAATTGCAACGTTGGCCAGACTATGGGTACTCGGAAAGAGGTTGAGGCAAAGCTCTCCCTTTTGTATCACATTTGGCTTCCCTTTAGTGGGAGATGTAAATCTTGTTGAAGTAGTTGGCCGTGAGAATTGGGTAGGCAACTTCTGTCACGTGGTTTCCAAGAATGATATTGTTCCTCGGATTCTCTTTGCACCATCTCAATCAACTACTCAACCCTTGAATGCAATTTTGCCTTATTGGCGGGGCAAAATGACCAATGCCAAGAATGATCACCTGATTCTTTTATTCAGGATGCTTATAGGACTCTTCTTCAATCTACAAGGGAGTCACATACAAACCCATATAATCATTTTGGCACCTAAGGACTCTTCTTCAATCTGTAAGGCAGTTAGATACAAGCCCATATAAGCCTTTTGGTAACTACATGTTTTGCTCAAGTCATGGTGCAGCTTGTATTGCAAACTCAGATATAGTTTTGGCAATGCTTCATTTGACAATGCAAATCCAAGAAACTTATTCTGACAATATTGCATAGGACTTCCTTTTAGAGAAAAATACATGTTTTTCCTTCTGGTTAAATTTAGCACATCCTAAAATTTGCCAAAGAAAAGGATCGTTGGTGTTTTTTCCTGGTATGTGTTTTTGTCATTATAAATTAGAGGGAAATTCCTATAAGTTAGTCAAAGCAGGGCCTAGGTTATATTAAGAAGCAGCACATTTTAGTAGTTTTACAAATTCACTCTAGCTTAGCACATTGCAGCTTTTTGCATCAATGGATCCTGAATTTTCTACCAGTTGGAGGTCCTAAGCAATCAATTTTACAATAATATTATAATTTCTTTGACAATTAGAACATTTTAGAAAGGTCTTGCGCATTTCCCCTCTCAACTATTAGCCTGTATATTTGCAGTTTTCCAAAGATTCTATACACCATGTTCTATATTTTGAATACTTTAGGAGCTTTGTTGCTAAGTGCTTATTTTATTTTGAAATTTTCTAAAGCATGTTCTTTCATAATATCTGTTTATATGAATGGGCTTTTTCCTGTTCTATGTTTTGCATTTGTTAGGATCTAGTTGTTGTCTTTTGGATTTAGTTGCATCAGTTGTAACTCTCTTATTGGTCTTCTTTTTGTTTTGCCATGAGAAAGTAGTTAGAATGGAACTGTTTGTGTAAACCAAGGAATTTGTCAATTATACATCTCTGTTGTTTGAACTCACTTTTTTTTCATTTAATTTAGAATATGTTTTATTTTTTGATCCATTTATGAAAAGTTTCATTTGCAGTTTCTCTTAGCTAAGAATTGTTGGCAATGTAGAAGTTTTATCCTTCTATGGATTAGATTAAAAGCATATATCAAGCCTTTAATGTCATGATATTTCTTTCGGGTGGATGTAAGACTGTGTGGGCTACATTTCAAAATTGATCTGACGTATGCATTTCAGAATTCGTCTAACGTATCTTTTAAGGACATTTTTTGCAATTTTTAGGAAATTTTATGTAATGGCAATAACAATCCTGAGGTGGAATGTGTAGTAGTTCTGAAAATTAATAATTAGAGTATAAGTTGATCATGTCTTCTCTGTTTCCTGTTTCTAACATTGCCCATATTGCTTTGCAGTCGTATGATGCTTACGTGGAGAGTCATTATTCATCTAAACTTGTAGTAATGGTGTCAAATTCTCATCGAGCTTTACAAAGACAAAAGGATGGATGGATTATTCTTTAAATGTCTGCTCCAGAAAATGACACTTGTCTAGAGGTATTTGGATTTCTTTGTTGACTGGTCTCTTATTTCTGTAGGCACTCCTTTTCTTCCAGAGTTGGGTTTCCTTTATGCATACGAAGATATGCAAACTAGCAAGCACCGAGCGCAGTTGTTTAATTTTGCCTCAATGTTTTGTTCTATGTGAATCGTCTATAATTTTCTCTAGGTTTATTCAGTTCAACAACCTACTACCATCTCAAATGCTGGATTGGAAAAGGAAACAAAATGGGACTCTAGGGGATAGAAACACTTTAGCTAATGTTTTCATAGTATACAACTACATCAAGATCTCTGAAGAGCAACAGAGTATGAGTGTGTTTGTTGCCTTAGCTCTGAAAAAAGAGTTGATTCAAGCTCATCTTCTGGTTTATGAGCTAGAGCATGCACAAAAATCCTCACGGAAAGAGGTAGATCGTTTCCTGAGAAAAATCGCAGAGGAGAGAGGCATATGGCAGGGTAAGGAACATGAAAGAATCAAGGCAATGATCCGAACTATGAAAGGATGAACTGCACAATGAAAGGAAAGAAAAGAGAAAGATGGAAATGCTTAATGGAAAACTAGCAAAGGAGCTTACAGAGGCTAAAATTACGATAATGAGATCTTTGCAAGATCTTGAGAAGGAAAGGAAGGCAAGGCAGCTCATGGAGGATATCTGTGATGAATTGGCAAGAGATATTGGTGAAGACAAAGCTCAAGTGGAAGAACTAAAACAGGAATCTATAAAAGTGAGGGAAGAAGTTGAGGAAGAACAAAAAATGCCCCAGATGCCAGAGGCGTTGCACCAAAGAACAACAAGAATATTATACAGTACATTTCACATCACAACAAGAAGATTATACAATACATTTTACATAACAACAAAACTGAAAACTCTTTAGTAGCAATCTTTTCCAGTAATGACTTCTCTCATTAAAAAGTAAAAGACAACTTATATTAGAAAAAGGAAAAAAACCACAAGTGGCTTCTATGCGAATTTCAACCTCCTTTGATTTTTTCCTATCAAAGCTTTTGCCCATGTTCTTGACCACTTACATATGTGCTATCATTGAAGCATGGAGCTCCAAAAACTTGTTCACAAGCTCCATTAAATAAAAAAATCCTCAATCTTTCTAGTGTTGCTTGACTTTGAAGTAGTGTCCTGTGTGTTTATTTCTCTATATCACTCTTAAGATGGCAAATCATATTATCATTATTTAAAACTGTAAATCATATTATCATTCTTTAAAACTAGATATGATGTAGGATTATGTGACATTGCTTGATGATGTATAACTGAGTGCTTAAACGTTTCTAGCACATGAAGCTGAAGATTTTCTTTTGTAATGATAATTAGTTAACAAAACTTTGATTCTCTACCAGTTAATTCCACGTTAATTCAGGTAAGATGTGTGAATTTTTATAATCTTGTCCATAGCAATAAATTCATCTTCTTGTATTAGTTCTTTTATAATCATCCAATCTTTGATCATGAAATGAAAAACTGCTGGAACTTTGTGCCTTTGCAATTTACCTTTATCTTTGAAAAATATCTACATTTTAGATGCCATGAATTCTCTTCTCCATGAGAGCTCCTTTGAAATTAAAAATCGGTTATTAAGTGCAGAATTGATATTATTTTCCTAATGCCTAAATGGATTTGATAATAAATACTCTTTTGCATGTTTAACAACTGATGGTTTTACTTCAATAACCTTCCTCTTCAGAAATTCCAACAGAAGTGCATGAAACTTTTTTGATAGAGGATGAATTTGGGGTAGACACTGATAAATAGCATAAATATTCTCATGATAGGTAGTTTATATGTTGTTTTGAGGATTTTCTTTTATTTTGTTGAAGGTAGTAGTCTAAATTTTCTACAATTTAGATTTTTTCCAAGTCACATTTTTTTTACTATTTTTATCTGAACTATAATAAAATATTTAGAAAAATGCTACAATTGTATATATCAATTGTTGAGATTGTACAATCTATAAATAATAAAGGTATGAAAGGCGTTGAATCTATTTATGCATTTAAAAATGTGATTATAAAAATTGCAATTTTACCAAAAATTATATAACTAGATTCAACTGTACAATTTGTAAATAATAAAGATATGGAAGGCGTTGAATCTATTTATGCACTTAAAAATGTGATTTTAAAAATTGCAATTTTACCAAAAATTGTATAGCTAGATTCAAGTGAGGTTAACAGGAAAAAGTCAGAAATTGTATAATATTTAGAATACTTGTTGCTAAAATGATAAAGTGAATTACATAAAGCTCGAACTTGATTACACACTACTCCATTATAATGATATCCTTTATTTGATGCGGCTTTTGAAAGTTCTCTTATGCTTTTGTTGGATCCTTGAAGGATAGTGACAAAACTTTTAAGCAACTTAGAATTTCTTTTTGAAAGTTCATCTTCAATTTTTTGTTGTAATAACAAATAGCTCTGCATTTCTTATTGTAATCTGCAATCAAAGAGAAATCCCTTTGCTTCTGTGTTAGAACTACTTCAAAGACTTGTTCTCAAAATTTTCAACTTTACCCTTTTAAAAACTGAAAGATCAGATGGGAAGAGTGATTACAAGAATACCATTTCATTTGCTTGGGTTTTGAAAGATATCATTCTCCATACTAACTCTGATCAACTAACAATTTTTCACAAGGCATAGAGGATGGGTAGGAACTTCAAATGAGTGGTTGTAATTCTATCTTGAATGTAAATTTAGAGGTGTTAATAATCCATAAAGTGCAACTTGACCCACAGGCGAGGAAGCATAACTGCACTTTTTCACACTTCAAACTTCAAAGTTGGATTCCAAGAGTTGAGTTCAAAATCCTTGAAAGCCTATAGGTAGCCTAGTTTGGAGGTCAAAATGTCATCTGTTTTTGGTATTGAAAAATTACACAAAAGCAATTTTAATGAAATTCTAAGTCCCATTTAAAAGGATGCTTTGGTCGAACTAAATTCTATCAGCTCATATCACATATTTGTTATGTAAGCTTCCAACATGACAATTGAAATTACTCATGATTCATGAGTATCTATAAGATATTAATCCATAAAAATGGTCAATTGGTGCTCAGAACACTTAATATCAACTGTCAAAACCCCAATTTTCACAAAAAATTAAAAAAATTTAGATAACAATAAATGCTAAAACCTGCGGTCTACTAACAGCTAACGGTTTGCATAAAAAGAAACAGTCAAGTAATTAGTTTCACTTAATTCTAATTAAATAACTTAACAGTATATTTTTGTAACAAGAATTAAAGTCTTCTTGCATGTTGTTTTGCTTCAGTTTTCTGATTAGTCTTTTCATGTCAAGTAGGTGGAATCTACTTTTGAATCCGAGACTTACTTAGCAATCATGCTAACGCAAATGAATATTGATTCTTACAGGTTTATAGGTATGATCGATCGAGTACGTATTAAAGTTCTTTAAAGTGTCAGCAGTATTTTATTTGCAATTTAAAAGCTTAGTAAAATAAGTTGCTAAACTCTAGACAACTCCTGTAAGGTAAAACCATTTGGCTTTCTTCAGTTTTTCTAGTAGTCACATTCAGAATTAAGTAATGACAGTAAGATATGTTTGTGACTTTAAGCTTTAGAATCTCAGTTACAAAGTATTTCTACTTTAGTCTATGTAATTTGTAATATTATAATGATTGTTTTTATCAGCGTTTAAGCAATAGTACGTTATCTTGCTTGAGTAACAATTATCCCACGTTTCGCTTCTGTAATAAAACTTACAATCTCATAACTTGGATAGTAGAAGTTCGACTGTATAAGTTGAAAACCATCAAGCCTTCCTACATAAGATCATTAGTTTTATAATTACTTAATACCCAATTTACCTGGTGAATCTTTTAGTAATTTCCAATTTGAGTCGTAACTCAAAATTTATCAACGTATTGTTGCTATGAACTGTGTAACAAAATTCCATAGCAGTACTCTTACAAATAGTTTTGTATCACTTCAAAGTTCTATTATCATTTGAGTTGTTAGTTTTTGTTAGCCTCATAGACATTCATAAACTGTTGTTTGATAGACATTTAGTCTCTACTTGGTTTATGATCATAAACATAATCAAAATAGAGTTTATAATCCTCTCCAGCTATTATGTTAACTATAATTTGTGGAGTCCTTGTATACAGGATTTCCTATGTGTAAATTAAAATCTTTGTATAAATGGAGACTATAGTTGATGAGTGATTTAGCATAAGTTCTTCTATACAACATAGATCACTTATATATAGTAAAGAAAACCTAGATCTCTCTATATATAAATAAGCATGCATTATTTGATTTCTATTTTATAATAACAACATCGTTTAAAGAGAAGTTATGCCACCACACCAATTGTATTTGTGATATTGTAATAATATAAGGTTTAAGTGTCACCATTAAACTAGGTCACGTAACCCTCACGTTAATAATCTTGTCACTATACTACATAAGATATGGCGCATATGATTAACGATGGCATGGCAATTATTGGGTTAATATTATAGTTTTAAAAACTCGTCCCAATGATTTAATAATTGGTTTTTTTCTACGTAGGCACCATAGTCTTCAACCCATTGCGTGTTTGATTATTGGAGACCACGTGGTCGTTTCTTGTCCACACATGGGAGATATAAAACTACCACCAAAACCTAACCATTATCATTTCCATCCCGCAGTTTTCGCTAGCTCTAGGGTTGCTTTGTTTGTCTTCCATGGCAGCCGTCGTTCCTCCTCGTTCTGATTGTCTTGTGCTTTGGCTCCATGCTGCGTTTGTCATTAGTGCATGGTTTTAGAAGCCATTCCCACTGGCTTGGTTCTCGGTCTGCGACTTGTGGAGATTACTACTGCTCGTGACTTGCTATCTGTGTAGTTCTCCTTTCGCTGTCTTCGTATCTTACAGTATACTTCAGTTACCTGTTACTGTTCTCATGGCTCACCAATGTGTGAGGTATTTACCCTTGCAGGCTATTGGGTCTTCATTTGCACAGCCTATAGGTGATAGTGCTATGTTGAGGCTGCTCATTGTTCTCTTCTGACAGGTAATTAATAACTTGAGTTCAAAAGAAAACTTCGTTGTTAATTTTACTTTGTTGTTACTGAGGTTTATATAAGCATTGTTTAACTGATAGAGGTTTGTTACCTTGCTTGCAGGTACTCACCATCGTAAAGCTTTTACAATGGGAATAATACAGTCACCAACAATGGTCGTGGCTTATGGTTCATTTTCAGGTAAGCCCCATGGTTCGAATGTTGGATTTTTCACTCTATTAGTGTTAGGGTGGTCGATGGACTCGCCCAGGGTTTTGGAAAACCCTCTCTCATCTCGCCACGAATTATGTTGTTGTGTTAATGTTTCTACAGGCTATTGTTGTAATATTTAGAATCAAACCCTCACTAGGGTAGACTCGGTTTATATTGAGCACTGTAATTAGTTGAAGCTTTGGCTTTATGGTCGGGTTTAAGTTTGTAGTTTTTGTATTGACAGTACTGTTGTGAAACTCGTTTTGGTTGATAGAAGTCTATAATATACTCTGTGTAATTCTAGGGTTTTTACCCTTCTTGAATATAATGAAGTTTATACTCAGTTGAGCACTCTATAAGGGTTTATAATTAAAAAATTTAAGGCTGATACTTACAGCCGTAACTAAAATCTTACTTGTTTTGATTGAAGTTATAAATTAGGGTTTGACTTGTAAAAACCCTTGTTTTGATATATAATATTCTTGTTATAATAGTTATACAGTTTTTTCTATTTTATTCTATTTGTCCTTAAAGGACTGTGAGTAAATTAATATTTGTCCTTCAAAGGACTGTGAATAACTTATTCTAACCTGGTTATTAATGGTTACATAATTTATGTAATTTAGGTTTTAATATTTTGATACTTTTAAATGTAATAATTTTAAGGGTTTTAACCCTGACATTTATTTCCATAGATGTTTGTTGTTAGTAAAGAAAGGGCACAGTTTCTTTATAAACACATTTTGTATATGTTGATCATTAATGTATTCCATTTCTGTGCATAATATTTTTAGTTGGTTCTTTAATAATCTAAAAGGAACTAACTTATAATTAACCTATGTTACTACAATATTTAAAAATACAAAATAGATTACGCTCAGAATATGAGCTAGGTTTTATCTTATTTAACTTTTATAGAGTATTAATTCCTGTATTGTTATTTTGTTACTTTGATTACTGTCACACAGTTTTCTCAGTTTGTTTCTAAGGATCAATGATTTTATAAACATCATTGTTTAATGTTAATAATAATATTATTTGTATTAATAATATTATTATCTATGAATAATGTATCCTCTTAAGTTTATGTTGGTATTTATATATATTATATAAGACTGGGAGCAGTCTATAATAATTGTGTTTATTTAATAAAATTATCTTTGTAAGCTTGCTGAAAGAAAATAAGAACTTTCCTATTTGTTAAAACTCTTACATCTATACTATCTATAAGTGTATAAGGATAGTTTCTTATTAATAATAACTTAAGCATAGGTTACTACTGACCTTTAATTATTAATACTAGGAAAAGAATACTGTAATATTTATCAAGTTCATATTTAGAGTTCAGATAGTTGGAGGTAAATTAGTTAGCACTAATGGGAAAGAGATAAACTATCTGTATTATTTTTACATATTTTCTTAACATAAATGATAAACATAAACATTCATCTAGTAATACTAGTTCTTCTATTTCAGTATAAATGTACAGTTTATAGAAGTAGATGATGTGTAGAAGAATGAATTATAAACTTAAACATACTACTGTCATTAAGTAATATGATTCTTGTTCTTTTCTGATATTCTAAATACACAGTCTAGTTCTGATAACATCTCTACAAAACATATTTATAATCTTTCTAGGAAACAACTATCTACTGAAAGAAAACATTTCAATACTCTGAAAAACATAAGTATTCTATTCATTCATATTTTTATCATACTTCATTCATTTAAACACACTACCTATGCTAGAGTACGATCTGGATTATTCCAAATGGGGAAAAACACAGGTAGGATTTATCTTTCATCAAAGTATAGATTCAGCCTTGAAACAACTAAGAGTTTTCAACTTAACAATTTACAGCATAACAAATAATCATTCATTATTTGTTAACACACAATTGTAAACTATAACACAAAAATTAAAAGATAATGGAACTTGTTTTTAAAGGCTGGATGACAACAGCAATGGGAGGCCGTTCCTCCCTACCAAATCTTGGAGAGCGCTCAAACAACAACTTCTCAGGACCCCCAAGCCTGCTCTGGTCTCCTTGGCTGGAACTAGGTGGAGCAAATAACAAAGTACTAGTCCTGAGACTCAATACCAACTCTGCATACTGTAGTAAGATCTTTCAACTGCAAGTTGTACTAGATCACCTTCTTGCAGTTTACCCCTCAAACACCTTCCTCAAAATTTCCCTTTCCCAATGAGTTCCTTGAAGTGCATTCACCTTAATGATTCTTCTCCTGGAATGAGCAGCCTCAGCTCTCTACATTGGGTACTTTTATTAAGATTGCCTAGGTCTTTTTGGGTCATTTGTCATTAATTGAGCCACCTGCTCTGATCCCACTTTCTTGGGGGATCATGACCCCAAATGTAGGGAGTTTGCCACCTACAACATAGGAAGTGTTTGAGGATGCTGCCACTTGTCTATTTGCTCTCCACCTACTCTCCTCCACCAACTTGACCAGTAACACTCTTTTTAACAGCTCTCCCAAGCTGTTGTCTCCACTTTTATTTATTTAAAATTAAAATATTCAGAATTACATTCCACACCTTTGACTCTGCTGAGTCATCAGTTTCAACTTAGAATTAAATTTAACTTAATTTCTTGGAATAAAATCAAAATAAAATAACAGTATTTTACAAAATTGGGGCATGTGACATCAACACTGGGTGAAATGGTTGATTCTTCATAAAACATGGTTCTAAGTTAGTCATTGATATGAAATAGATTCAATGAACGTATATAAATATCAACACACTCATGCAATGGTTGCATCCAATTAAATCCAAGAGGTGCAACAACAAAAACTATGATACATTTCATACAACAAATGCGGGAAAGTGAATCTTGTGAGGCAAATCACATTCTAAAAATGCAAATCAAGCAATATTCTAGGATTGTGCATCCAAATACGAAATAATAATATGGATGTAGTAAATGTCAATACCTATAAGAAACATCCATGCTTCCATCATGTTTAAAAGAATGTAGTCCAAAGAAGAAACACCAAGATGAAGATGAAGGTCCATCATTAATCAACTTGTGGCGGAGTAATGATTGTTGCCATAGGATTAGTGTTGACCGTTAGATTTTAGCATCTTGAGATCTAACCGCCAGCAATGAGCCTAAGGAAACAATCAATACTCTTCCGCAAGTTGATTAATTTTAGCCAGGATAAAAAGGCTTGCTTTAAAAATTAAAAGGCGAAAACGTTTGTGGACTTGGGGATTGTTGAGACCTCAATAAATGGAGACATTATAGGGGAAGGCATGAATCTCCAAAATACTATGTTAATTTTTTGTGGAAACCAAGGAAGAGATTTAGCCATATTTTGATAGATACTTTACTCTCCATAGTGGGTCCAATAGAGACTCTGTTCACTGATGAAATTTTAGGTTAACTTGAGTCTTGAAAGCAACAACTTACCAGCTGAAATGAAGAGTAAAACTGATGGACTCCATTTCTTAAAGTACAATCCCGATCCCGAGTTTCAGGTTGAAGCTTAGTTCACAGAGTTAATTTAAATTAGGGATTTTAAGATTTCCTTAGGTAAGCTTCTATAATTCTCACGGCATCGCTCCATTTCCCAAAAGTGTCCATAGCCTGAATGGAGTTACATCAACATAACCAGCCTTGCTCCATTGGCAGCAAGTGTTCTAAGTCTTGACAAATATATCTGCATTTCCCCAAATTAAACTAAACTTCCTTTCCCATCCTTCATTTTTAAATTTTGCTTTGGTAATTTGGTGGATGAAGGAAGTAGCATCTCTTTCAAGCAGGTGGGGATGAAACTTTCTTTTGAGGATTGATCAAGCATGCCTATGTGACAAAGATATCCCTTTAATGTTTTTTTTTTTAAATTTGGATGTCTAGCTCGTCCTTAGGTTCATTAGCTAACACCTTAAATTTGAAGTCGTCATTGGGTCAATTACCTAGAGGTTTTTAAGGTATGCAATTGTTCTGAGCATTTGGAATCATCTACATATGTTCTTCTTGAATTTTACCCTTCCTTGGTTATGGTGAAGCAATGCATAGTGAGTTTACATGACTTGTTGAGTGCACCATAAGTCAAGGAACCCCATCAAGAGATCTAAATCATAAAATGAAAGTTGATCAATGGAATATACAAGCAATCTTTAGGAAGTTTAATAGTGCAAACAAAAATGTGGATCGAAACCACATCAATCATTTTGCAATATGAGAAGATGGTAAATTAAGGACAAGTTTCCTTTCAAGTTTTTGGTTGATTCACATTCTATTCAATGTAGTTAATACAAATCAATATGCCTTTCAAATTTTTGTGGAGTTGTGAATCCTAACTATTTTGAATGCCCAAGTTTTTGTTGCTTACCCTATTAAATGGAAATAACAACAAATTGCTTGGTAAGCAGAAAATACCAAGGTTAATAGAGGACGTTGAATCCATTTCTATAATCAAAATTTCAATTTAAACAATACAAATCATGATTTCTGCAAAGACCATGTTGCCCACCAATGTTTACATACTTGGCAGCTCTTCTAACTCATAGCACCCATCAACATACAACACCCATAGCTTTGTACAATGCACCAAAACCTGTATCCTCTTCAGCTTCACAGAATGAGCTGAGAGAAAGTCCTCCAAAGATTCCAATGTTTCCATACTTGGCAGCTCTTCCAACTGAGACCACTCATCAACATACAACACCCGAAGCTTTGTATAGTGGGCCGATCCCTTGTATCCTCTTCAACTTCACACAATGAGCTGAGCGAAATTCCTTGAAAGATGCTAATGTTTTCATACTTGGCACTGATTTGCAGGATTAGGGTTTGGTGTTTCTATAGAGCAAGGTTTTCGTTAACAATTTCAATATGATTTGCAATATTTTGGTTTCAAAGAGCCTAAATAAGACTAGAGAAGAGAACAAACCAGGTACTCTATTTTTCATCTCCTCTTCATATATATCTATGTTGTCCTTAGAGCATGTTCGATCTCAGGTTATATCAAGGATGGTCAAGCATATATATTTAAACCAGATTACATCTATTTTATATGTGTAGAAGTTTTACAAAAGCATTGACGTCTCTCTTCGTAAGTAGTTAATGTCATTCTTTTATAGGTTTTATAATTTGTTAACCAAATTTTAAGTTAAAGTAGATCACTTGGTAATACATTGACAAACTTAAAAATGTTATATATGTTATTAAAAAAGTTATAGGTTTTTTTTACCTTAATTGATTCCTTAAATATAATGTTTTGTATATGCAAAAATAACACATAACTAAATTTTTAAATAACTATTTATAAACTTAAAAAAAATAGATACCATTTAGATAGAACCAAAGATTGTGCTTATTAGTGGAGACTGTTTTACTTTAACATGAATATAAATATTGTACTATACAATGCAGGCTTTTGGAAAACAAAGTAATATAATCGAGGTTATTGGAAAACAAAGTAATAAAATCGAGGATGTTGGAAAACAAATATTTGAGTTCAAAGTTTTATTCTAATTATATATAATAGGTAGTCATTATTCTACATTTTTGGATGTTGTATGGCAATATATAAAAACGATAACCTATTTGACACAATTAAAGCTAACATAAATGTTTTCAAATTACATTGTTGTTCAATACATTTTTGTATGTTGTATGGCAATATATAAAAAATGTAATCTCTTTAATACAAATGAAGCCAACGTAAACATTTTCAAATTACATTATGGCTCACATTTGAATTTATAGTTTGACACTGAAACACTAATTTATGTTTATGTATTCCAAGCATTATAGCTTGGAAGGTCTTTTTAAGGGGACTAAAACTCTAGATCATGGTGCTGTTTTCCTTTTTCATCAAGTTATCTTGGATATCATATCAATCACAAATTATCGCTCAGTTATTTGGTAGCAGGGTTGGAAATTCAAATGAATAACACTTGTCAAAATTGTTGGTTTTTACCAAATTCTATTTTGTTTACATTATAAGCCAATTTGTGACGGTCTTCCTAGAGTGCTACCCGTATTTGATGGTTAAATTGACCTATGATGAGAAATTCAGCCATAAAATTCCATAGTTGATTGGTAGTAACCCAAAACTTTACTACATTTCATTCATTTATCTGTTTGAAAGGGTTGAACATTGTCCTCATGCAAATACAAGTACATTGCAAGAAGGCTCATTGTATAGGTGTATTATGTTCTCTCATGTCATTTTATAGAACTTTAAATAACTATTAATCCTTAAGATTTTCAAATTAAACTTACCAAAGATTCAATGTTGCAAACATAATGAATACAATACATGGTATTTCATCTTTCAAGCATATACTTTACAAGTGACCACATCTAATAAAGCAAACCCATCCAAATCCCTTCCATGCTATGTCTATGTGGGTATTTCTTATAATCTCGATCTCATTTTGTATTTTCTTATAATATCGATTTGATTTTGTAATTTCTCAATCTCATTTTATCAAAATATATTATAAGACTAGTAATACATTTACAATTGTTAAGTTTACATGTGGGTAGACATTAGATTGAAGACAGTTTTGGTGTGATTTGGGGCCCATTTTACAACAAGACAACACTTTGTGACTTAGTACATGACACATGTTTTGAATGTGGAATTTAAAGTACCATGTTTACATGCATGTATACTTTCGACACTAGGGAATGCGATGCATACAATATATTTCCCAAACACTCCGCAAAGCATATGCCATATGTCTATGGGAGAATAAAACTTCAATTTCTATAATCCAAATTAAATCACAAAACTTAATGATAATATATAATGATTACCTTAGGGATATTAATGGATGGCTCAAAGTACATGGACTTATCAAATGGATACACAATTTTTTATAAATATTTTTACCTAGATGTAATAATAAAATTTCAGCCACTTAGTATTTGAATACAACAAATTTTTGGAAATGTATAAAATTCCCCTTAGTTTCATTGAACAACATATTAATTAGAGTAGTGGGTGAACTGTTAAATGTGTTTTTGCATACTTTATCATGAAATCAATTGCATCAATTTCTACTTTTTTGGCTTAAAAATATCTCAATTATTTCATAAATTTTCCTGTAAAGATTTTTATTTAAACACCATATAGTTTCTCGTGCTCCATTTTGAACAATTAAACCAAGTGTATATGTGCCTACTTGTTTGGCTTAAGAAATAACACAATTACTTTATAAATTTTGTTTCAAAGATCTCTATTCAAACAATAGCATTTAACTCAAAGTCATCAATTAGCTAGGCAATTATAAAGATCCCTACATCTCCTAAATACTTAGAATTGACATCTTCTTTTTAGGTCCATCGAAAGAAAAATACCATTATCAATCATTATGCCAACTTTGCACCAAAATTAGAAAAAATTCGACTATGGAAAAATGGGGGAGTGATTATTCTAGGCCACTCCCAAGATAAAGAACTTGAAATTAATGTTTGAAATGAAAATCAACACAATGGACAAGTGGAAGCCTAAGCCCAAGAAATTTTTTGTTAAATCCACCTTAACAACAAAGCCAAGATGCAATGCCTCAAGCATGCATAGACGGTATTTCTTCATGCCATGAACCTTCAGGCTAAATTAAATAAAATTACATTGATGGGGTGGTATTGTTCATGTGGGAGAGCATGGATTAGGCTCCACTATGCAAAATTGATGACCAGTCGATCTGTAATTGATATGAGGATGGATACCATGTACCCTAGCCAATTCTCTTCCATGTGTGTTGTTTCAATATTGTGTTGCTAAATGTGGATTTTCAAAGATGGGAAGGGGTTTCAAGCATGTGCAAAACACATTGAGGATCTCTAGGAGTGTCATAGATCAGTGAAACACCTAGATCATTGTTCACTTGTTTTCTGGAAATAAGCAACCATTTAAATCTTGCTTCATTTCTCAAGAGAGAGAAATCCCATGTCCCCAATATTTTGTCAATCATGTTTGTTAAAATTGTTTTGGAAGCCATGGTTTCAACAATTCTGAGTTTTGTTGAGAATCTTCTGAATTTAGAGCACATGAAGATCAAGATAGTATTCCCCTAAAGGGAATTTTTTTATTGCATTTTTATATACTCTTCACAAGTATGCAAAATTTGCTTCATCTTCGTTGGGAGAATAAAAGGCAAAGAATTACAAAACGTGGAAAGTGTGAGCTAATTTATTTCTAAATTGTTGGGAAAATATGCAACACAATTAAAAGTAGTGAATCAATTTGTTGATCTTGATGATTAACGATTCATAAACACTAAGCATTTCATTGAAATACTCTCTCTTTAGAAATAGGTTTTGCCAGCTTTGGGTGACAGAAGTGATATGAAAATGTTAACTGCATTTAGTCCATGGCTAACTTTGTTTACATTTAATATGAGAGTGCCTATTTATGCTATCCTCGGAGGGATTTTGATCCTTCCTTGGCCTTCTCTACAACACTTATAGTTGATTTGTGATGGTACTCAAGGTAGAAGGTCATCTCTACACCATTGGAAAATTGTACTCCATGTGATTTCTTAAGGTTTTTTTTCCCAAAATACAAATTCGATTTTAGTTTACCCCTTTCATGGATTTAACCCTTAAACAACAACCTATCGGCGTATTATTGCACCTTTTTGGGGTAATTTCTAGTTTAAAGATTTTTTTAAAGATTCCCAAACAAATTGTGAACAAAATAAGACCAAATTCTAAAAAAAAAATTGAAAACATAAAATATTTAGGCTACACCTTTATTTGTTGAACCATAATCAATATTCTAATTACTTTAAAATAAAGTGATTTATTTACAATGTAATAAATTTACAATAACAAATTTGTTTTTTTAACTATATTTTAGTTTTAGTCAATTTGAATATTAATTTTATTATTTATTTCTTTTGATTATAGATAAATAATTTTTTAAAATATTTTTTTTCTATATAACAAATTTTTTAATTACCATTTTATAGCCACAAATGGATGGTGTGTAAACTTAATTTTTAAAACAATTTTTTTGTACATAACTAGTTCTTAAGTTATATGACAAAGACACTTATAGAAAATAAAATTAATCATAGTGATACTTCTCTATCTCCGCAAGCCAACCTAAAGGGAACATGTTGGATGGGTTTATATCGAAACGCTAGGCACACTAGTTAAATAAAGAATTTGAAGGCATTTGAAATCAATAGTGGAGAGACCTCTAATGGTTATCCCATGGCTATAGATGACCAACTAGTTAATAATGTCCCTTCTATGAACATAAGTTTCATTGTGTGCTAGCCCAGTAGCCTACCTCAAGTGGTTGAGTTTCATGAGTTGCAAGTAGGAGCCTATGAGGTCAAGTCCTTGGGATAGCTATCTATGTGAATGTTGAGGGCCTCACTTCAATGTCCCTGTCGGGTTAGGTTTCATAATTCAGGTTGACGGTTTATCCCATTACCATCCATGAATCATGTGGAAGTAATCAAAGGTTTTCCATGAGGTTGTTCCTTGAAAAAAAAGTCTGACCATATGAAAATGTCTTACAAAATAAAAATACAAGTTAAATTCTAGAACCCTTGAACATAAATTTATTCTATGATGTAGTGCTTAAAATAGTGAAAAAAAGGTTTGGAAGATACAAGGCATACATTTTGATTATAAATAAAGAAAATGATGGGTTACTACTAGTGATTATTAGCATGCTAAGGGGGTTTAGTTTTTGTAGCAATTGTCAAGGTGAAATTTAGAAACTATTTATCATTCCTAGTTAGGTTGGTTGGGTAGAAGGCAATTGATGCCCACACTCCCTATGATCTCTACCCTACTTGCAACCTAGAGGATAAGGCAAATGTGTCCTTGGTGACACTTCTAATAAGGGCCAATATGGCCCAAGTGACTCGTATGTCATGGTAAAGAGGGGCCCACTCCAAAACACCAAGCATTGATGTAAATGCTCCTTTTTCCATGACAATCATTTTTATTCGCATGGTAATATTCAAGGATAGATTGGCACATACTGTAGCACTATCAAACTATGAGAAAGTGTGAGAAAGGTAATTATCATTAAACATGTCATTTGTGCTCATAGAAACTTATAATTGCTAATTTGGATAAGTTGTTATGCTATGAGGGGTGTATCTTGTGATAAAAATCATGCCTCATTTTTCCTATGGTTAAGGATTTGAACCTAGGTCTCCACACTCATAAGTTAGCCCAAACAAATCATTGTGTATCACTAGACCTGACTCCTTTGGGTGAAAACAACACATCATTATGTTTCTTCCTAGTGATGTAAAGCACTTACAACCAATAATAGTGAAATTCAAGAGCCCAAGGGAGGTGGTCTACTAACATAGCAACATTCTATGAAATGGAAGTAATGAGGTATTTTGACAATAAAGGTTGAGCCCAAACCCACACAAGAAAAATTATAAAAATGATATTAAAAATATTTAAAAATAACATTTAAAATATTTAAAAATAACAATGCACGAGCACTGACTATTATGCAAAAGTGTAATTTTTTTTCAAGAATTCTATCATTTTGATACTAAAGAGATGTCTTAACACAAACGTATGCTTTATATTTTAGAGGAAAAATAACATAGTGATGTTCAAATAAACTGAATTTCTCTAAGTTATACAATTTTTCCATAAATAAAAGTTATATATTCTTGAAGCTATTTCAATTTCCTACGTTCCATATTTTCCCACCATATTATAATAGGTTGGGTATATACATATAATAATTCATTTTAGTCAACATATTGTTTTTTTGTAAGGTTTTCATTGCAACTAACATGTCATTAGAGGGAAGCATCAATTTATAGCAACCCATAGGTTAGGGATTATTAGTGATAAGATAAATATGTTAAGTGATAGGGGTTATATTGGTTTCGTGTTATTGGTGTTAAGGTTTAGCAACTATAGAAGTTAAATATCAGAGTTAAAGGTTAGGGATTAACACATAACAAATAACCAGATTGTTTAACCCTATGGTTTTTAATAATATGGTAGTCTAATTGAGTTTTCATTAGCAAGTTATAATTTTCAATTGTATAAAAGTTGTTGAAGTATTGAAAAAATTCCACAACATTACTTCATGTTGCCATACCATGGAAAAAAATTGATAACATTAATGCTCCTGGTGATATAATTGAAACAAATAATTACATTTAAAATAAAAAGTGAAATTTTCAATAGCGCATAACTACTACCCAAGAACAAAAACAAAATCAATTAAAAATATATTTATAATTTATTAAAAAATGACCAACCTCTTAGGTTGGATGCCCTTATCTGGTCGATTGGGGTCAGTGGTTGACAATGGAGGATGGTGGGAGTTAATTTATAGCTCAATCAAGGGTTCTCTCTCTCTCTCTCTCTCTAGCAATGTCCTTGGGTATTGTTAATTCGTTGTTTTTTAATTTGTTAATAAAAAGTTGAAAGGAATATCTATGCAATAAAGAATCTGGTATATTTCGTGCAAGCCTTATTTGCTAAAAGCTTATGGTCAGACATATTTGGAGATAAATTAAGGATCAAAGTGATTAACTTTGAATATATAAAATATTTATTGATCTCATATTGGATTTAGAAGCAACTAAAAGCCTTAGTGTTTTGGAAAAGCTTGCTTCGTTCTGTTCCAGTTATAAAGGAGTAGCTCAATTGGAAGATTGGTATAGGAATCTAGATTTTTTTTATTGGTATAGATCCACTCATTGGACTTATGGGTAAACTATAAATTGTCTACTCCTTTGTTAGATCAGTTGCATTTCGAAAACATTGTCAGGTCAAACGAAATTGTAATCATGATGATTCTTGAGCATACTAGCAAGTTAGGATTATCTTCATAGTTTGCTATGGATTGGGATGAATATGTTAGAAAACTAAATATTGGAGGCATTATTTTATGAAATCAAAAGGATGAATTAGTATAGGACTAGAAGAATGTAAATGGCATCATAAATGCTAATCTAGCTTATGATGCAATAATTCACACTCGGATTTCAAGAATTCCTAAATGGTGGGTAAAGAAGCTTTGGAAATGGTGTTTTCCATAGAAAGTTAGATGTTTTATGTGGTTTGTCTTGGAAAATAAAATTCTCCCATAGGATAATTTATTAAAAAGGGGTTTTTCCAGTCTTGGGATTTGTCAAATATGCAAATTGGATGAAGATATTATTTTACATCATTTTTCTCGTTGCTCCTTTCAATGTGGGCGGGTCTTTGTGGATATTTGCACATTCAAGAAGATTGGGTTCATGATTATTTGCAGGAATATGTTTTTCTTTGGATACACGCTTGTCCAAACTACAAATAAATTTCTATGTTTGTTCTTTGGGAAGTGCGAAAAGATAGGAATCGACCCTATTTTTTAATGCACTATGCCCTCTATGTTTCATGTGAGATCGAGGATTATCAACTGCTTTTTTGAATGTTTTAAAGAAAATCCTATTTCTATACCACACATTCTAATTAATCCTTTTGAGGAGGATGGAGTAGCTTCTTGTTTTTTTCACAAATATTCAAAAGATGGTTTATGTACTGTAGTAGGTGTTAAAGATTAAACTGGATCATCGTATTCATCTTTTGATGGGAACAAGTGTTGGTTCAAATACCAAAGTTGGACTCATTTCCCTTTGGGCTCTTTTATGGGTTACTCGAAAAAAAGGCATTCTTAATGTCAAGATTTGGGGTGACTCTCGTGTCATGATCGATTGGGTGATTGGTTTTCCATCCTTACATGTCATCAATTTAGAACACTGGATGGAAAAAATTGAAGGATTGAAAGACTACTTCTCTTATATCTCTTTCAACCATATTTATAGGGAACACAATGGTCAGGCTGATTCACTATCAAAGAAATCAATTGGGGCTCTGGATGGTTCTCTATTTTTTGAGGAATACATTGATGATGGGTAGGTGGAATCCAAGAAAAATGATCTCTTTTAATAATTTTCTGGTTCATGTGTGTTGGCTTCCATGTTTGAGGAAGGCTACTGTAGCCAGTCATTTTTTTTAGTTGTTCTTATTGTGGTGTTCAGGTGGTTTTTTTTGGGAGTTTGAAGGATATGGTAGAAGTTTTGATATTTGGTATGTATCTCCTTTATGGATATGATCAATTTACGAGAAGATGTTTTTATGTAGCTTTGATTATATCTTTTGAATATCAAGTTGTTGTTTTTTCTTCTTGAAAAAAAAAGACAAGATTCGAGTTGAAAATGTAGAAACTATGACATTTTTTTTCAGTTAAAAAAATCTAGTTTCTTGATAATCATTAGTGAATCAAAGAAAATTTGCATATGCCATAGACTTCAAAAACCTATGACTATCTAAGCCAATCTCAATTATAGAAAAGAGACTCTTCAACCAATTATCTGCTACAAATTACAAATAGAAAATCAACTAGGCTAATACATCAAAAATATAGTTGTAACTATGTTACTCTAGCTTATGAAAAATTCTGATACCAAAAGACCCAAAAATATCTCACTAAAAAACTGTTGCACAAAAATATCAGGTCTAGTCTCATAGTCTTAATAGGCTTGAAATACTCCCAGTTTGACCATTACTTGCTCCATGTATTCCTCATACTATAATAAACCTTCAATGGCCTCAATAACCCTTTTAGATAGAATATTTTCCCTTGGATTATATTCTTTGTAAACATGTGTATATGAAAGTACCTGTAATTGACTATGGAGCTCACATGTCTTCAATGTCTAGAATTCCAAAAAATTTACTTGAAGTTGTGCACGACTAGCTATCTAATCCAAGGTTACTTGTAAGTCCTCGACGACCACATATATAGTCACTATATTCCATTTTAAAGCAAACATGAGTAAACTTCATAGAGCCAATAGTTCTACCCAAGAGTTGGTACCATGTCCATGACCCAATCAAATTTGAAAATATTATCCTTTTTATGATAATAAGCATACCAACTCCACATCTATGATTATGTGTCACTCCATCAAAAAACCAACCAGATGAACATCTGAAAAGGTAGGAAATTTTAAGGAACGGAGGACCACTTCACAAGGATAATTATGGTATTCCTTATAAGCTCTAATAATTATTTCATAAATTTCAAATTCCAACCTCTATTGATGTCTTAAAAAATTACTCAATTCCCGAAGTTCCATAATCCCCAAATAATAAAACGTGGAAGATTGGAATGTTCCGTGACTAATGAGATCCAATATCTATAATTATCTTCAAAAGAGTGAAGTCCCCAACTTATTTAAATGTTAAGAACATGCATGATATCCCTCCAAACAATATGTGAGACAACACATTTGACAAATAAATGGTTGACTATTTCAAAATCTACCTAGCACAGTAGACAAAAAAAGGGCCATGAAAATCGTGCTTCATAAGATTATCACTTGTCAATACTATGTTCTTAAAAACTAATCACCTAAGAAGAGTGATTTCCAGTGGCTCTTCCCACTTCCAAATTTTATTGAACCATTTTTCTTTTGGCATATCATTATATACAATGATAACCTCATATCTCGAGGAACTTGTATCTTATCCTGTTGTAGTATCCTAGTAAAGGACTAGTTGATCCTCCCTATAAATTATCCTAAGGCCACAATTAATCAATCCTTTGATATATGAATCCTATTAATAAACACCCCTATCTCATACCAAAATCCTTTGAATGATGCCAATAATTTGTATCACTCAAACCGACCACAGGATTGCAGACTTGTGATAGGAACTGAAAACTATAATTTCCCAAATGTTCAATGGTATCTGAGGATAATTTGTAATTGTCTTCATAGGCAATATAAGGATCAATCCCAATCATTACTTGGAATTTGTTTCCCACCTTCCAGACTAACCAAGTGCTAAGTAGGGGGAAGGAATTTAAAACACCCCTCCAAATATTGGACACATAAGGACTATATACCTTAGCACGAAAAATCTAGTCCACAACATAAACCCTCTTAATATATTTTGTCATTATGATCATACTCTAAAGTCCTTCACCAAAAATATCCCTCCACAAGCTTTTCAAAGTGAATGCGGATCCAAAATAGAACAAATGTTTGATGCCCCATCCATCCATCTACTTAGGTAATGAGATCCAAGACCATTTAACAATATGGTAACCAACCCGCTCTTTGTTCCTCAACCATAAAACAAAATCCCCTATCAAATTTTGTGAATAGTAAATTTTGGAACCTTGGCCATTGAAAGCCAATACATCGACAAATTTTGAAGTACATAAACAACAAGTGTCAACCTGCCACCCAAGGATAAGAATTGAAAATCCTAGTTCCTAATTATCTTCTCCACTTTCCTAAGTAACCATAACCAGTCTATTGATAAATAATGGTTGGGTTTTATCAGATATCCCAAATATTTTAAACCTGAATTTGTATGATCTATATGAAAGGGAAAGAGAGTGGAAATCACTCCAAATATATCATCATAGATCCCACGATACAATAAGGATGACTTCTATGAGCTAATATCCATACATGTCGTTGTACAAAACAATTGGATGATGTCCAAGTAAGCCTATCATTCCTCCTCTGTACCATCTCCAAATATAAGAATAACATATACAACGGGTAGATAACTTATGCATAGGAGCCTTGATATTCTAACCCCTTTGATGTCCTCATCGCATTTGGCTTATCCGATAAGTTTACTTAGACATTCAACTATGATAAAAAAATCGAAAGGGCGAGAGAGGGAACCCCTGGTGAAGTCCCTTGGAACATTTAAAAGAGCCTATAAGAGTGTTGTTGACTAGGACAAAGAAATTAGCATAGGTGATGCAAACCATAATCCAATTAGTTACCTCTAGACTAATCCCGATTTGAAGTAACACCAGTAACAGAAAGGTCCAATTTACTACGTCATATGCTTTAATCAAATCCATTTTTAAGACAATTGCAGACAATTTATTCACCTTAATGGAGTGGAGTCTCTTGTGCAATCCCAATAGCATAAAAAATAAGCATGTTTTGTATAAATCCAAACTGATCTTTGGACATACAGGTTGCAACAAAAGGTTCTATCATGTTGGCAATGACCAAGTTGGATATTATTTTATAAACCGGGTTGCATGATGAAATTGTACAAAATTCATTGAAGGAGTTAGGAGAATTTGACTTCATGATCAAATCTATATAGGTTCCATTTAGTGCCGTTGAGACCTTCCCCTTAATCCATGATTTCTCCATCACCTTGATAAGATATAAACCAACTAGATCAAAAAACTGAAGAAAAAAATCAATTGTCCACTTGTCTAGGTTAAGGATTTTTTACTTAGCAAAATTATTAAGGATATTTTCAATTTCCAACAAGGTAACCGGAGCTCCAATACTAATAGAATCTTCTATACTAAATATTTGAGGATACAACTGTATCACTTTCATATGAGATTGAATATGATTCTTACCTTGGTCATAAATAAAGACTTAAAATGATATATTGCAACTGATTCAATTTTTTTTATGTCTAGTAATATCCATACCCTAACTATTCATAATTTCCTAAATATTATTCATACTTCTACGTATAGCAGCTACTTTATAAAAAAAAATAGTGTTCTTGTCCCATTTCTTAAGTTAAATGGGGTGACTCTTGAGACACCATTCCTCCTCCTCCAACTTTAATAGAATTGATTTCCTACTCTCCAGATATGTCAGCAAGGCCCTATCCAATTCTGAAAAGACTCCAGTCGAATTATGGACATAACAACTGTGAGTTTTATCCTATATAGAAACTAGCTCTACTTTTAGGGATTCTTTTTTTATTTTTCTCCCAAGAGATAACTAACGTCCAAAATTATATCAGTTTATAGGTCAACCCTTGCATTGCAGAGTCATAATGCATGTGAGACAAGGCGAGGCACTTGTCTTTAACCACCTTATTAAATTTTCAATTCTATCCAAGAGTGGTTGAACTTGTAGGGATACTTTAACTTGGGATTTGAACCTTCAATTTGTAGGAAAATAGAAAGGTGGTATGATATAGTTATGTTAACAACACAAGTTTTGTATCTTGCAGTCCTGGATATCACATTCTTAACTATAAGAGATCAGTCCATCCTTTTTCCTCCTTCCATTTTCCAAGTGGGAATTAATAAAGTAGGAAGAGTATTAATTAATTTAGCCTCTAAAAGTACATGGTTGAACCAGCCAGTCAATGGGTTTAGATGAAAATGGGTTCCCCACACTTCACGAGAAGCATGCACCAGATTTAAATCACCCCCCAGGATCAAAGAAGGATCCTCCAATATCCCACTATCCAACACCTCATGCCAAAACAATTGTCGTCCTCTGTAAGATGCATAGCAATTCATGACCCTAATAGGAATATCAGAATATCTACTAGATCCTTCCAGCAGAATGCCAACAAAAGTCAAATAAAGAAAGAACTTATAATCATGAGGGTTTCAAGCTGACGATAGACCCCCGAATAAACCATGGGAATCTACTATGGCACACTCCCACCTGGGAAGAAGCTTCATAAAAACTTCTCGACTCTTGGCACCTGAAACCATCGTCTCCTCAATAAGTATGATACTTTGTTTTTCCATCTCTAACAACATCTTGAGGGAAAGGAATTTTGGGCTTCTCCGAACCCCTCTGACAATAAGGGTTAAAAAATTTATAAAAAAATTGAGCTAGAGGGATCATTTGCTATAAGGTCTCATGTAGTAGAAACTGGTCCAACATGAAGATCACCCATCCGGCCAATTTTGTCATCCAAACTTAGTGAAAATTGTTGGGAAAGAGACAAACTAGAAGACCCAATACCACCTTTAACTACCCCTTTCTATAATTTTTTTTGCTTCTTCCTAATGGTCGCATTTTGGAATTGTGAGGGACTTGGACTGGCTGAATCCAAAACCCCCGTGGAAGAGGAAGAAAATGATTGTCAAGGGTTTTTTTGAGTAATTTCCTTAAAGGAGGGTGATAAATTATTGGCCTCTTGAGAGGTAACCTTTGTATGTCTACTAGTTATTGGATTTATTATTGAAACAACTTCGTAAATCACCTCCTTATAAGATTTAGTAGTATAAACCCCTGTCTTTGATAAAGGAGGAAAGGTTTCCAAACCTGGCATTGTATCTCCTATGGACTTCTTATTCTACCCTTCAAACAAGGGATAGAAAGTGACCCTTCTTTCATTCTCAATTTCTTCACTTCCCTTATCCATCAATAAAGGAATTAAGGATTCCCTTTCATTCCTAGGAGGATATGCCACTAAGACTTCAATATCTCATGTACCCCCAACAACCTACCTCAGGGAGAAGGACCTAGGTTAAATCACACCTCCACCCTGTCTAGAATTTCAACCTCCTCGACACTTAAAGACTTATGAAAAGAGGGAAAGAGTGTCTTTAACATACCTGAGAATGATAGATCTTCTTGTGGATTTTGAGGCCCCAAAGCACACAAATCAAAGGAACGTCATCTTTCACAACTACATCAACAACATAATCGTTCACAACTACATCAACAACATAATAATTTGTGGAACATCATCATCACAGAGAATCATATCTCAACACATCATCATGTCTCGTCACATCATCATGATCATCACATCTCTTCGCATCATCACGAGTATCACATCTCATCATATCATCACAAGCATCACATCTCATCACAACATCACGAGCATCACATCTTGCCGCATCATCACTAGCATCGCATATTTTCACATCATCACAAGCATCACATCTCATCACATCATCATGAGCATCGCATCTAGTCACATCGTCACATGCATCAGATCTCGTCGCATCATCATGACCATTGCATCACAACACATCACATCAGATCATCTCAAACATCATCATACTGAGGATCACCTACAATGCTACACATGCAAACATAACAAAACATACACACTTTAATGCAGAATCACCCACAGTATAAAGAATGTTGGAATCTCATCATCTGCAAATGAATTTAGGACCACAACGTCTGCAAATGAATGCAAGACCACAAAGTCCACAAATGACTGCAAGAACACAATGTACACAAATGAATGTAGGAACACAACATTCCCAAATGAATGCAGGAACACAATGTCAACAAATGAATACAAGACCACAATGTTTGCAAATGAATTCAAGAACACAACATCCGCAAATGAATGTGGGACCACAACGTCCGCAAATGAATGTAGGACCACAACATTCACAAATGAATGTAGAACCACAACATCCATGAATGAATTTTAAACAACAACATCTGCAAATGAATGCCAAACCACAACGTCCACAAATGAGTGTTGGACCACATCTCATTGGGATTCCTATTCTAAGATACAACCAACCTTCCTAAGATATTCCTTCTTAGGATGCCACCAACCATGTTGGGATCTACCCAAGAATATAAGACCACGCTCTTTGTACAATAAATAGTCCTTTTTTATACTAGATGTACCCGTGTAGTGACCAACTCTTTTTCATACTGGAATCACACCTCATACATATTCCACATAGACAAACCTTTTTCATGTTGGATGTGAATACCATTGGAACTCATCACTTCCTCTCGCAATGGACACTGATATGCACAACTCCAAGCTTGTCCCTAAAGTACTTGAAATTAACTCTTTTGATAGGTTCGATTAATACATCGGTTGTATGTTCATCTGTTGCAATATATTGGAGCTTGAATACTCCTCTCTACACCATATCGCTGTAGTAATATCCTATTATCTCTCGCATATATGAGGCCATACTTGATTGTACCCTCCAAGTAGCTCAACATGTGATTTTCTACAACCATGTGAACACATCTCGACTCCACCATGTATTGACACAAATTTTTCTTCGCAATTCATTTATTCGGCCTCGTGTTTGTCAAGTACATCAACAAAATGATCATCTACCTATAGAATGTGACATCAACTATCTCTAAAGTAGGATCACATAGAGACTCCAAGTTTGGTTCCATAGAGTAGCTATATTCCAACATATAGAACCCATTCAAAACCTCAACTGCATTTTTTCCTTGGCTAAGGAAAATCTCCTTTGACTTCTTCCACACCTCTAATCTTAAGAATCATGTCAAGATTCTCAAACTCTAAGATCTATGGTCATCACTCCCTATGAAGCAGAGCACAATCCTACCTCTTCATATTGTCTCTCTGCATCAAGAAATTTTGTACTAGAGTGATAGGTAGCCTCATATGTTGTTAATATTCTATGTATCCATCTACGTCATCTATCAAGGTCAACGTATACCAAGATCCTCCATCTCAAACTTTGTTGGAAATTCCTCTTGCACCCATCTATGACACTCTCGTCCTCTATAGTCTTCCATCTTCAAACTTGTAGCAAGGGTTGAGATCTCCATCACTTTAGGTGATCCTCAAACTTTTCATGTAACTGTATGTGATATCCCATGGGTGTCTTCTGATCCTATACAAATCCTTCTATATGCATGTGGTTCTATGCTCAATATGCACTTCTAATTCACTGGATAAGTGTGTTTGTTAAATGGAGCACGTCTCGCTATAATTGACTCCCTCTTTTTGAGAGAGACCATGAACCTTGCTTTGTATCTCTTGATGTTTCCTTCTATTGCCTGCTTGATCTTGTAGGTACATTATAGCATCCTTTCATTCTTTATTATTGGCTACTTATTTATAGAAGGAAGGATCTCTCTACACCTTGGATTTCTTTTCTTGTGTCCAAGTTGATCTTCTCTTATATGTGTTCACCTTTGAAGGTGGATCTATAGGTATCGGTGGCTCAGTCATCTCATGGTCATGATATTCTTTTGAAGTCCCCTCTTCTATAATTGTGCCTTTGATTCTGGGAGCTTCAGGTTCTTCTTCATGTGCTTTATCTGAGTAAAAAATTCTTCGAGTGTTCTCGTTGAACCGTCGTAACTTGTTCTTCGGAACAAGACTCCTCATTCTTCTCTTGCACATGATATTTCCTGCAAGTCAAAGTCTGTTGCATGATTGAAAACGTATCGTAATTTCCAAATCATATTAATAGTGACAAATTCTAATGCATAAAGCCATATGTCACACATTCATGCAACTATTTTAGCTGATACAACATTCATCCATACAATAAATTTCTAGATTCCTTGCATCTCTTCCAGGACATTATTAAGAGTGTTCACTACTCCCAATATGTTGACAAAGAGGTTTCATTCTAGATAAGTAGAAATGGAATGTTGTATAAAACCATATGCTACTTACCCATCACATGCATATAGCAGTATATTGTTCATCAGTGCAAACATTCTGACATGCATAATACATTTCCTAAATCTAGGAACATAAATATGTACACAATTGAACAATATCATTTAAGAAACTAGATATGCAGGAAATGAAAATTTAAACACTTATCTTTGTTTGTTTGGTAGACTCCCTCTTGATCTTTGTCACCTTGCAATAATTAATGGAGTCTCTGATAGTGTGTTTTTCTCCATCATCTGATTCTAAGGACCTATGTTTGTCTTTCTCATGATCGACAATGCTGATTAAGTCTTCTACATCATAGATATGAGTGTCCCTTATTCTTCATCAATCACAACTACATCCCTTATTATGTTAAGATTTTACAATTTGTTATACCAGAACAAAAGGATCTCTGAAAGAATAACAAGCACAACAGAACAAAAGAGAACACAAAGATTTATCCTAGGAAACCCTCGTGGGGAAGAAAACCTAGCAAAAATTCCTCTATGTAGACTTCAACCAAGTACAGTGTAATACCCAAAGAATAAGACTAGATTGCTTCCTCTCCTCCAAATGGATTGTTTTTTCTCTCTATAGTGCAACTTCTTGAGTGTTCTTCTTGTCCAAATGAGGGACGTGCCTCTCATATTTATAGTAATCAGATAAGAGGACCAATAACACAACATGGACAACTTCTCCTTGATTCCAGGGCCTACATGCCTTAGGAGACTCAAAAATTCATTTTAATAACACTTTTGTGGGTACTTGTCATGTCCCCAATTAAATAATTTCCAAATAAGACTATTTGTAAATAATCTTTCACCAACCTACTAGTTGCATAGGTTTAGACAGAGACATAAATTTTGTAATAATGGGATATGGGACCCAAAATAACAATATTTTATCATATTCACATTTAAATGGTTCACATAAATGATTGCTAAGAAAATAATGTGGCATGGGTTCATGAAGACACTTGGAAGCTTGTGAAGACTTTGGATGACTAGATTCCCCACACACTTGGCATGATATTCATCCAACTTCGAACACATGGGTAATGTAAAATTATTGGATGGTAATTTGGTTTCAAATATCGTATAATGATCCAAGGAATTCGAATTGGTAAAGGAGGGTAACTCCCATGGAATATGAAGAGACTAGAAGACAAGGTGTTCCACTTGGAAGGAGATTCTATGCACTCTATGACAACAAATGATGGACGATTCTATGACAAGTATGAAAAATTCAGACCTGGTTGCTAACATATAAAAAATATGACATGTCAGGGATAAAAGTAGCCACCAAGAGTTTGAATTTGGGAGTTAGAGGCATCCATTCGAATTGGGGAAAGAATTGGAGCATGAAGAGGAAGACAAGTGTCATGAGAGTTACTAAACCACTAGGATGAGTTGGAGGAAGCTCATGGAGGGAAATTCAACCTTAGGAGGAATAACGAAGTTAATAAAAGGATTTCATTAGGAAGGAGAATAGTGTTTTATCATTTTTTTAATTTTCCTTTGGCATTTTGGAGAGCTTTTCCTTGTCCATTGCACGATGAGTGTTCACTCTCTCTGCTTGTGAAACAATTTCGAGGGAGTTGGATTACTTGCCTAGTTGGTTGATGGAGAGGCCATTAATACCTATAATAGGAGCTTAATTAATGAGTTTTATTTGCAGTTTGAAGGTCCATACAGTCTAATTCTCATCTATCTCCCCATTCTCTCAGTCCTTCTTCTCCATTTCCCCCACACTCTCATTTGAAATTGTAATCATGATGATTCTTGAGCATACTAGCGAGTTAGGATTATCTTCATAGTTTGCTAGGGATTGGAATGAATATGTTAGAAACTAAATATTGGAGGCATTATTTTATCAAATCAAAAGGATGAATTAGTATAGGACTAGAAGAATGCAAATGGCATCATAACCGTTAATCTAGCTTATGATACAATAATTCACAATCGATTTCAAGAATTCCTAAATGGTGGGTAAAGAAGCTTTGGAAATGGTGTTTTCCATAGAAAGTTGGATGCTTTATGTGGCTTGTCTTGGAAAATAAAATTCTCACATGGGATAATTTATTATAAAGGGGCTTTTCCAGTCCTTGAATTTGTCAAATATGCAAATTGGATGAAGAGATTGTTTTAAATCATTTTTCTCGTTGCTCCTTTCGATGTGGGAGGGTCTTTGTGGATATTTGCACATTCAAGAAGATTGGGTTCATGATGATTTGCAGCAATATGTTTTTCTTTGGATACACGCTTATCCAAACTACAAAGAAATTCCTATGTTTGTTATTTGGGAAGTGTGGAAAGATAGGAATAGGCCCTATTTTTTAAGGCACTAAGCCCTCTATGTTTCATGTTAGATAGAGCATTATCAACTCCTTTTTTGAATATTTTAAAAAAAATCCTATTTCTATACCACACATTCTAATTAAGCCTGTTGAGGAGGATGGAGTAGCTTCTGGTTTTTTTCACAAATATTCAAAAGATGGTTTATGTACTGCAGGTATGCTGTTAAAGATTAAACCGGATCATCATATTCATCTTTTGATGGGAGCTGGTGTTGGTTCAAATACCAAAGTTGGAGTACTCATTTCCCTTTGGGCTCTTTTATTGGTTACTCGAAAAAAAGGCAATCTTAATGTCAAGATTTGGGGTGACTCTCGTGTCATGATCGATTGGGTGATTGGTTTTTCATCCTTACATGTCGTCAATTTAGAACACTGGATGGAAAAAATTGAAGGATTGAAAGACTACTTTTCTTATATCTCTTTCAACCATATTTGTAGGGAACACAATGGTCAGGCTGATTCACTATCAAAGAAATCAATTGGGGCTCTGGATGGTTCTCTATTTTTTGAGGAATACTTTGATGATGGGTAGGTGGAATCCAAGAAAAATGAGCTCTTTTAATCATTTTCTGGTTCATGTGTGTTGGCTTCCATGTTTGAGGAAGGCTACTGTAGCCAGTCATTTTTTTTAGTTGTTCTTATTATGGTGTTCAGATGGTTTTTTTAGGGAGTTTGAAGGATATGGTAGAAGTTTTGATATTTGTTATGTATCTCCTTTATGGATATGATCAATTTACGAGAAGATGTTTTTATGTAAATTTTATTATATCTTTTGAATATCAAGTTGTTGTTTTTTCTTCTTGAAAAAAAAAGACAAGATTGAGTTGAAAATGTAGAAACTATGAAATTTTTTTCAGTAAAAAAAATCTAGTTTCTTGATAATCATTAGTGAATCAAAGAAACTTTGCATATACCATAGACTTCAAAAACCTATGAATATCTAAGCCAATCTCAATTATAGACAAGAGACTCTTTAACCAATTATCTACTACAAATTACAAATAGAAAATCAACTAGGCTAATACAACAAAAATATAGTTGTAACTATGTTACTCTAGCTTATGAAAACTTCTGATACCAAAAGACCCAAAAATATCTGACTAAAAAACTATTGCACAAAAATAACAGGTCTAGTTTCATAGTCTTAATAGGATTGAAATAATCCCATCTTGACCATTACTTGCTCCATGTATTCCTCATACTGTAATAAACCTTCAATGGCCCCAATAACCCTTTTAGATAGAAGATTTTCCATTGAATTATATTCTTTGTAAACATCTGTATATAAAAGTACCTGTAATTGACTATGGAGCTCACATGTCTTCAATGTCTAGAATTCCAGCAAATTTACTTGAAGTTGTGCACGACTAGCTATCTAATCCAATATTACCTGTAAGTCCTCGACGACCACATATATAGTCACTATGTTCCATTTTAAAGAAAACATGAGTAAACTTCATAGACCCAATAGTTCTACCCACGAGTTGGTACCATGTCCACTGCCTAATCAAATCTAAAAATATTATCCTTTTTATGATAATAAGCATACCAACTCCACATCTATGATTATGTGTCGCTCCATCGAAAAACCAACGAGATGAACATTTGAAAAGGTAGGAAATTTTAAGGAACGGAGGACCACTTCACAAGGATAATTATGGTATTCCTTATAAGCTCTAATAATTATTTCATAAATTTCAAATGGACCTCTATTGATGTATTAAAAATGTTAAAATATTGTAACTTTGAAGAATATTCTATATGTATATTTTTGTGGTCCCCGATGGTCCTACCGGGAGAACCACTTATATTAATTTGTACCTCGATGCTTCTAATAGGAAGAACTAATAAGAGTAATGAGGTAGTCCCCTCTAATTGTAAAGGTGGGTCATTAGCACCCCAGCGTGGTTACTTGAGCCTACATGTGTAACTCGAGCCTACATGATTTAACTCGAGCCTACATGTCGAATGAGTTAATTCAAGTGAACGGATGAATATAAATAGAGGTTTGGTGCTCCTCATTTGACACACACACACTCTCACTTGTGTAGTGCATTAGTGGAGAAGAGAAGTAGCTGGAGAAGGAGGAGGATCAAGCTTTGATCTCCTTGCTGGTTTTATCTTTTATCTTTTTGGGGCATCTATATTGAGGAAGCTTTTGCTGGGTTTTTCCCTTTAGGGTTTTCCCAGGATAAATCCTTGTGTTCCTTTTGTATGGTTGTGCTTGTCTATCTTTCAGTGATCCTGTTTATATGCTTTTGTTATGAATATGAAATGAAATACTGATGTCTTAGCTAAGCATATGAAAATTTAACATGGTATCAGAGCCACCTTGAAAGAAGACATTGTGCAACTATAGAAGCTAGGGATTCTTATTTTTTGGGTCTATATCCACAATCGATCGGCAAAATAAGGTTAGACTGACTCTCCATTGAAGGGCGCATCTTTCTGTCGAAGCAAAATTCGATTCCGAGCATTTTCAGTTTTGGTGCGGAAAATTAGGGCTTTCTACAGAAGAGGAATTTTTGAGTGAGCCCAGCATAGGATTTTTCTCCTCATCAAAATAGAATTTTAGAGACCTGGATCAAGAAATTTGGTTGGGTGAAACTCCGGAAAAGTCAACCCTAGTTTGACCCCGTTCTGGAAAAACCCTAAATACTAAAATTGCTAAGTTTTGGTACATTCGCTATATCTTACGATTGGCAAAGGTTCAGGAGTTGAAAATTGCAGAGGCTGAAGATAAAATCCTGATTTCCATTGTAGCCACAATTTAGCATCAGATTCTCTATATTCTAGGAGATCTGATCCCTCCAACTTAGGGTTCTAGCCTCTTCCAGAATTCATCCCTAAACAAGATACTTGGGGATAATTGTTGTAGCGTGGGCTACAGAGGTCCAAATGGAATTCCTAAAGATGTTACAAAAAAAGCACAGATTTTAAATTCTGTGGTCCAAATTTCAGAACCTTAAGATGAATCAATGACACGTGGCATGCCGTACAATTTCCCTGTTCTGAACAATCCTGTAACAGGTCACCTTGGGAAAATGATCATAAATCCCAATTGGTGAAACCAATTCTGATGAAAATTGTGGTGTTGGATCAGGGACATGTGAGGTTACCTCAGTGAAAAATTTAAAACACAAAGGATCAGTAATTTCAGATATATCACAGAAATAGTAACAGGCATTTCTGTAGAAGAAATTGGAAAACTAGGGCTTCCTATTCCGGGAGCTTCCCTCCACTGTTTTCAGAAAAAAAGTACATTGGACAGCTCCATTTGAAGAGATATATCTTTCTATCCAAAAATATCTGAAATATTACAAGTTTTTAAAATTAGGGTTTCTCTGACAAACCCTAGATCAGCCAGCTCCGAAAGCAGGACGGACACCTCAAATCGGTAAGATCTAATCTTTTGCTATTTGCATTTGAGGTTTTCATTTCAAAGTGATGTATCACATCAGCTTGATGATAAGCTTGGTGTAGTAGATAACTTCCAAGCATGGTAGCATTTGATCTCTCTGAAGAAAATGAATTGGTCACCTACATGAGTAGAGAGGTTTCAGATTTAGAGGAATATGAGCCTCAAAGCCTTACACCAGAAAAACTTGATCAAGGCCAAGAATATTATTGTTGATTCAATCACGGATCAAATTGTACCACAAGTGTCTTCCCTAAAGACACCGAAGATGTTTGATTCCTTGATCAAGCTATTTGAAGATAAGAACTTAAATCAAAATATGGCTTTGAGAAAACAGTCGAAGAATGTGAAGATCTAGAATGCAGAACATCTTGAAGCAGTAGAAGAAGAAGCGGAGAATGCAGAAGTGGTGATAGCCACCTTGAATGGTCTCCCAGGATCATAGAATTCATTCATTCAAGGAATGTGTGCTAGAAGGAAGTAATTACTTTCAACAGAATCTGGGAAGAAGAAGAAGAAAAAGCTCGTCTCATAAGAAGAGAAGAAGAAAGATGGGAGCAATTGAAGATCAAGCTCTCACCATTCAAAGAAGATCCCTCAAGTGATGAGGGTTATGAAGAACTCAATTCTTAAAGAACCTCTTATCCATATTATCATTTGGATAAGAAATGATGATGTCATGAATGAAGAAGATGATGAAGTAGAAGGATCAAGAAGGAGTCTACCCATGAAACAAATAAAGATAAGTATTCAATTGTCATTTCATGATATTGTTTTGTTATGCATTTGTTTATATTCAGTTGATGTATTATGCATGATAGATTGTTTGCATTAATACTACTAATATGCATGTGATGGGTAAGGAGCTCATGGTGCTATACAAATTCCATTGTTACTTATCTAGAATGAAACCTCTTTGCTAACATACTGGATTAGTGCACAATCTCAATGATGTCATGATAGATATGGATGAATGTTGTATTGACTAAACAATTGCATGATGCATAAGAATTTGTCATTATGCATATGTTTTATGAAATAGTTCTAAACCATGCAACTGGTGCATTTGAATTGTAGGAAAGGTCCTGTACAACCTCCTACAAGAAAACAAGGATGAGACTTGTTCCGAAGAACAAGTGATGACAATTCAAGATTCACTCCAATAAACATGAATCTGAAGCTCCCAGGGTCAGAGACACCATGACAGAAGAAAGAGCTTCAGAGAGTCGTAGATCCAACTCGGAGGATGAATACCACCATGGGTACGAGAGATAACTCAAGATGGAGAAAAGAATGCTATGAAAGAAGCTATGATCAAAGAATAACAGTTTATCATGGGGAATGATGTATACGATATGATTTCGAGACATAATAGGAAGTACATAGTATCTTCCATATGGATCTACAAGAACAAGTGTACAAAGCAAGGTTCATGATTTGCCTCAGAAAGAATAGACTATGACATGACATACTCTATTGACCAGTATACATCAAGCATAGAACCACCTGTACATAATGAAGACGGAAGATGATACTCCACTTCAGGGGGAGTGACTACAAAAGATATCTAAGTTTGACATGGTACGACATGATGGACAGCTTCCTGATGGATCGAGACTTTACCAAGAGTAAAGTGGGTTCCAACCTTCAAGGTTGAATGCAGAAGACTAGGATATGTTGATGACCTGACAAGATGAACTCATGGAAGATGTTATGATGAAAGAATACTAGAATGATGTTTGGGATATAGTACTCAAACCAGAAAACAAGAATGTGGTATCTTCCAAAAGGATTTGCAAGATAAATTATGTTGTTGACAGACGTAAGGAAAGACTTGTGGCTAGAGGTTTCTATCAGAAAGAGGGAATTAATTATGAAGAGATAGTTACTCCAGAAAGCAAGGTACACTTCCTTTAGAGCTATCATGGTAGTTTCTTCCATGATGAAGTAAATACAAGCCTTCCTTAATGGTATGATTGAGAAAGAGTTTTACATTGAATAGTCACGAGGATTTGAAGTTGAAGACAGATGGAATCAAGTATGCATGTTGAAGAAGGCCCTCTATGGCCTGAAGCAAGCTCCCAGAGCTTGGTATGGAAGAATAGATAGTTTCCTGATGAGCATGGGCTTTGCCAAGAGTAAAGTCGATCCCAACCTTTACTACAAGGTAGTAGAAGATGAACCTGTCATCTTGTTATTATATGTGGATGACTTATTCTTGACAAGGAATGAGAAATGGATTATGGAAAGAAAGAAGAAACTAGCAAAATAATTTGAGATGAAAGACCTTGGGTTAATGCATTATTCCTAGGTCTAGAAGTATGGAAAAATTCAGAAGGAATATTTCTCAACCAGGGAAAGTATGCGGTAGAGATATTAAAGAGATTCAATATGTTGGAATGCAAAGTCATGGCCACACCCATGGACTC
>LPNX010472551.1:0-20265 GCA_001517045.1 Pseudotsuga menziesii
TTTAAAAAACATTTAACAAGTTAATGATTCTACAAGCTTAGAGATATTATGGAAAAAGAGGAAAAGAGAATATCAAATTTGTAAGCATGTGTTTACAGAAAGTTTAGTTTCCTAATGGCCAATATGCTAAATTAAAATCGAAAAAAATCTTGCCCTTATTAGATTTGGAAACAATGCTTATCATTTGATAAGAATTGGATACTTATCCTATACTCAATATTCCCAATCTTTGTGATTACACAATGGAAGAAAACATTGGTAAAATAGAGAATGTAGCAACACGCCAACTATCAAACTAATTTAAGAAGTCTTCCTAATAGAGTTATGATGTATTTCACACTCTTCTTTCTTGAATATTTTGTATCTCTATTTCTGTGTTCGTTTTTAGTTGAACGTCTCTATAAATTTGTGGATAAGTGTGATTATGCAAAATATTTTTCAAATTACTGTCAGTCGACATGACAAATAAATGGAATGGTTTCTGTATCCCTATATTTCAACCATGATTGCAAGGAACGGAGGAAATCATAGACTAAAAGGGAAAAGTGATTTATAATGATGTCTGGATTTGGAGATAACAAAAATGGAGACACCCACATTAGAAATGTCATACTGTTGCATCCTACCATTTCCTTGTTATGTTTTATTTAAACTCTCTGTCATAGCATTTAAACAGACCTTGGACCACTCTGCTCCTTTCCATTAGATTGTATCTGTTCTTGAGCTTATTTTCCGGATCTTAGCAATTCTCCATTAGATTGTATCTGTTCTTGAGCTTATTTTCTGGATTTCAACAATTCTGGTTATCTAGTTTCTTCTCTTGTATTTCTTTATTATATGCAGAGCTGTAAAGGGAAATTGCATGCTTGCATTTTATTTTGAGTTTCTGCTACTTCTAAACAAAATTTCAAAGCTCTAATAAGCCTTTGGGTGTTGAGCTTCATTCTGCAAGTTTTAATTTGTCTATACTACTCTTAAATTCTTCCATTGTTTTCTAGTTTTGAAGCAGTGAAGAAGACTTTACATTTTCCTTTATATTTCTTTTTGCTTAACACTCCACTTCCGCTTTTTTTGAATATACTTAGTTGAACTACTTACTGTGCTCGAAATTTGTTTAAGATAGATGGCGACTTTAAATTTTCCTCATAGAGGCAAATAATTATTAATAAGTTTCTACACATAGGGAAACTGATTTTTCTTTGTAGCTTCCCTCTTCAAAGGTATTGATTCATTTCGTGGTATAGATGATGAAGCTCGTAATCTGATGTCATGATGTTTTGGATAATGGTATTGTATTTTTCTAATAAATTGTATGCAAGGATTTTGGATGGTGGGAGATATTTTTCAATTCCTTACATTCAACGAGGGATTTGTCGAAGGACGGTGTGTTGAACCATCTCTTTAGCAGAGAGGGTGGCAGTGTAGGTTGAACCGTCTAAGAGAATTTAATATTTAGTCTAGTGAGAAAAACAAGACCAAAAGTTCAAACTATAGAGGAAGATCCAGATAAACAATAGAGAATAAAGGAAACCCAACAATCTCATGTTTTTGCTTGTCTTTAGGAAGCGTTAATCAAAATGCATGACCCATTCTTCAACATATTTCTAGGCTTCTAGCGAATTGCAACGGAGTTTCTCCAATCACGTAGCCACCTTTTTACCTCTAATAGAAAACATCGTTGTAAAGGCTGTGATACTATGTATTCCAACCCACCAACTCGCATAGGAAATGGAAGCAATGCAACAACATTATCATCATAGTTGGAATCGCTGGGATGAAAGATGAAGGAGTTGTGTATACAAATGTTACTCTCAAATACCTATCCCACTGGTTCCTTAAGCACTGGAACATGGCCTCCACAACCTCTCAAGGCAACCCCAATAAAGAATGAATCGCTTCGCAACAGTATGATCACAGGTCACTGCTAGTTGGCTACTTAGGATATCCATGCTTTCGAGCTAAACAATACCTCTAGGAGTTGCACTTTTGGGAGATATTTGGTTTGGAATGCAGGATTTCTCCCCGAACTAGCCATGCTAAACAACATAATTCCAAAGGAGAGATAGGAGTGAACAAGAAGAGGACAACCAAGATACTTTGTATTTTTGTTGAAAGGTATTTTACAGAAAATAACAAGAAGATTTTTTAATTCCCTTAAGGAATTAAGACTTCATTTGTGAATAATTTTGTTGCATAGTTTCCTATAATTTATATATATATATATATATATATATATATATTTGTTAAATGATCATAGAGTAATTGCAACAAAAGTATGTTAAATATATTACTATATCTTCGTGTTTTTGCACTTGAGCTATTGGGGCGATTTCTGTAAAGAAAAGTATTCATTTGCTATTGACCTTTCCAGCCATTGATTTAATAGTATATGGATTGTGTTACATAATATATTAATGTTTTATTCGTGTGGAATTTGGAATAATAAAGGATTGTGTGTATTAAAATCAAATAGATTATATGCCAGACAGTGTATACATGTAGATGGTATTACTTCTGCATATTTGGAGATTGAATGTTTGGACTATTGGAAATTCTAATATTCTCCAGATTGTGCTGTGATTTTAGTTTGGTTTAAAGAATTCAAATTGAATGAATATATGGTGAGATGACAAGATTAATTGTAATCAATTTGGCATATTGTGGTTTTATGCCAGATCTTGGAAGCATCCTATCACAATTTCTTACCTAGTAATTGGCATTCAATTACCATAATACCAAGTCATTGCAACGATGCTTAAGAGGGAGTATCGTGTACATGCAGTGTAACAATTTAATGGGTATTTCATTGGTGAACAAAGGCTAAAGGTTAGAAAGTATTGGAAGAATATAGAGCATAGTGTGGAGATACCTTGAATCCAGATTGTAATCCTGCCACTACCAAAGAAAATACATCTCAACTGACTACTAAAATGGAGGGATCCTTAAAGGTGGTAGCCTTACTCTCAACTGTATAAAATGGAATGAATTAAAGGAAGGAAAAAATTATTTTGCAGATACATGGTGTTGTTCCGCTACATAGTGTTACATCCTCTGCTTGTGGAAGCGTTGCAAATCATTGAAAAGGCTTTCTATCCACTATTGTTAAATATAGGTATAGACATTTTCATTGTTATCCACCATTCCATAATAATTGGATTGAATGATTCTTTAAATATATATACGAAAATGTTTTGACTTTCAACACCCGATAGAATTGGATTGAATCCATTAGTCAAAAGTTGACACTTTTCACCAATCCTAATTCCCAACAAAGTAAGTTGTTGTAGGGATGGCATTAGCAGCTCAGTATTTCATCTTTCATGCTACAGATTTTAGAAACCCAACTTTGACCAATGAATAAAATGATGACATCCATATTTGGAAGCAAAGTAAATATTTGTTACTTTTCCTATGTTTTGATGACATTGCATCTTATCACTAGCTATAAAATCACACACAAAAACCCACACCTAAGAATGATGTAGCCTTAAAGTGAGGTAGGATTCAGCCATTTGGTTTACATCTTTAACTGAGTTTTCCATTCCATTTGATAAATGCACAGGCCTTATCTATGTATAGAGGCCATTTATGGTCGTTGGCCCATTTTTCTTAGAAAATACATTACTTTCTTGTATTTTTCTTTAGTTTGTATTGAATTCCTTTAATCTTTCTTATTTGAGAGCTTTTCTAAATGGATTACTTTAATCTCTCTTATTTGATACCTTTTTTCCATGAATTCCTTTTGTCTCTTTTATTTGAGACCTTTTATCTGAGATCTTTGTTGTGTTTAACTTTAACTTTACGCAACCATTATTAGAGTGCATGAAACAAAAAACATGAATTTGGGTGTAGGAGTAATTTGAAGGCCATCAAAGATGGAAGAACTGAACAATTGTTAAGAATCGGCATACCACAACTCTTTCGATCTGTGAAAATGTAATGTCCCCAACCCTCCTGTTGGCGAAGAGGACACTACCATGGTCTTAACCATCAGGGAAACCAGCCCCATGAACATGTGCATTCATAAAATGTTGAATCAAAATGCATTGAAGTAGAACATACACAGATTCAATTATTTACCATACATAGCGAAAGAAACATACATTCATACAAGAATTCAACATGTTCACCATATTCATTAACAGTAAAATGATTGCAGGAGTAAAAGAGACATGATTACTTATCTTATGAAGAACTCGTTCCACAACCAGCTACATCGCTGCAACGTTCCACCCAACCATAGGCCAATGTGCTCCTTAATCTCTCGGCAACGCTACAACCCTTGATCTGGGCATGATTCTCCAAGGAATAAGGAACAAGCAGGCTTACACATAGCCAAGGATACACAAAACATAGCCAAGCCAACACAGTTGGGTTTATCAGGCCATCCAGGAGTTGGGAAAGGCTAAATGCTAAGCTGGTGAGCCCATTACAGAGCTAGGAACACCTACACCAGAACTAGCCTAACTTCTAAGACACCCACACACACCCAACACAAGGAATCAGTCCCTTCTCTGCTACATAGTCCCTCAAGCCCTGACTTCCCTTCTAGTGCTATTCAGGGGTTGTGGAGAAGAAAGATATCCCTCTAGCTCTGTCTGTGTGGTTTCCAAATGTTAGCACTTAGAATATACCCAGGTTGTAAAAGGTAAATCCCAAGGTAATAGCAAAAACCACTTTTAGAAAGAAACTGGCTTTTCTTTCCAGAGAGGGATCTCTCAAATACAGATTTAACAAGGCCAGATATATATATCAACACTCAAATATTTTATAGATGGTTGAAACAATATGCATAACCATTGGGCATGGGGTCACATATAGATAAAAATATCACAAAATCATAAGCGCAAGAGTTCATCAAAGGCAAGGCAACCATTCAGTCACAGTCATTCATTTAGTTCATTTGGAACAGAAGAAGTAGAGAACATTCCATCAATAGAGAGCATCAAGAGATGAATTCTATATTAACTTTAGTAGAAAGGTTTATAAAATATTTGAAACAATGATCAGAGCATAACCAATATGAATTCTAATCATTCCACGCTATGTTGCAAATATGAAGGAAACAAAATGGAGTGTAACACTGGAAAAACAATCACAAAGAAAGAAAAACACAGACTGTAATATAAATGGCGCAAGAATCTTTGATAATTTATTCGCATTCAATTTTGCTCAAAAAATATATGTCTTCCAAAACATTCAACAACAGGATGGGTTCCAACCCCCATCTCATAAAATAAATGCACTTATATACATAAAATGATTCATCTTCCAAGAAGATTCATAACTGAATAACAGGCTTAATCGAAGTCTTGTAAATATATTCCTAAATCCTAGGAATAAACTACTAGCTTCGATCCTAACAGATCATTAAGTTAAAATCAACTTGGTAACATGGCCTCGTCCAATCACCTCCTCAGTGTGCGACACCTGTCTTCAAGAATGAAAGATATATTTTGTTTTTCCAAATCTCTCTATAGCCCTCCACTGCTCCGTGCTTGGAATGTCATATTCAACCATCTCTCGAATGGACACCTCCAGCTCCATGTATGCTTCATAAGAAACCTTAGGCAAACCTCCCCTGATGATTAGGAATTTCTGCAATATTTCAAAGTCTTTGGTTAGCTTATCCACTATGAATTTCCCTGTCAACCCCTTCTCCAAATCGTCAAATTTTGAATGGTCCATATGATTTTGCACTAACAGGCTATGATAATGCTCTTGAGAAAATATTCGTCCCTCCTCATCCCAGAAGGAAGGAAGGTCGTCTTCAAATAATTCTTTGAAATCCTGTTGGAAATCATTAACCTGTGAGACCATTTCATCAGCTTTATCCTGTACTATCTTCATCAAGTGGTGCTTATGAATAAACCTTTTTGTTGACAGCACCATTGCTACTCTGTCCTTGACTCCTATATCATGCAGTTTTTGGTACGTTAATGAATTTAGGAAATTTAATGCATTCTGGGCTGTGGTCAGGGGTTTCCTCTCCATAGTTTCATTTACTAACTTCAGTCTTTGATTGGCCAAATTGATCAATATGGATTGATCATCAATGAAGTTTATATAGTGCCTGGACTTAGTAATTTCTACAGATAATGCATCCCAAATTATGTGCTTTGCTCCCTGGAGAGGACCGTTCCCTATATTTCTTTCCTTCAATTCATTAAATTTCTTTTGTAGCTGATTTCTGTCTTGCAATATTTTATTTTTATTTTCAGTTATTTTGGCCAACTTGGACTTGACTTTTTCATTTTCCACCTTTAATTCTCTTATTTCCTCATCCTTCAGGCTGACCTGGGACATAGGCACCAGTAAGTCATCTGCAGAGAAAACGTTCAATGGTTTTTCAATATTTACAATAGACAGGTCTTCATCAGTGGGGGTTTGGCTCATCAATTCCTCCATGATCTCCTTTTCATTGTTTTGGTCCTTTTTCAGCAGGGAGATTTGGGCTATTAGTTCATTCCGCTCTGCTTCCCATTTGTCTTTTTCTTCTTGTAATTTGACAGCTTTTCCTTTATGCTCCATCATCTCCTGGTGGACATTGTCTTTCTCTTCTTGTAATGCTAATGATTCAGATGATTGAACATGTTGTGCTTGGGATCTTCAACCTTTTCTTCAAAACCTGAAGGGCATTGTCCTTTTCTTCCAAAAGTCTCTTGACTACCTAGGTGTTATCCCTTTCATTACCTGAGCTGATAACATCTGCTTGTAGCTTTTTGACTTGAATGGCATTGGCCTTATTTTCAATTTTTTCATGTTTTAACTGAACCTCTAACTTGTCTACCAAAATTTGTAACTTATTAACTCTCATCATAGCCTGTAACAAATCTGAATAAATAATGTCACTTGTTTGCTTATGCAGCTGTATTTTATCTGGCACACTTATCTTGTCCAATCTTCCATTTCTGCCATCTTCTTGTCACTTACCATGGCCAATTTAAAAGTATTTTTTCCTATGTCCCTGGTAGAAATCAAGGAAGTTTTTGGATTATTTAAACTCCTCACCCACGAGAGTAAATTCCTTGTCTCTTCTAGGGACTGTTTTCTCTTCTCTGCATAACTGGCCATAAGTTCCTCTTTGGACTTGAAAATTGGGCTTGATTCTGAATTATCTACATCTTTAAAAGAAAACTGATTCACCTGTATAGATTTTGTTGGAACTAAAGCAACTCTTTTTAAATCGTCTGAAATTTCTTCACTTAAAACTCCACCAACTTGAGAAAATTTGGCCTTTTTGTGTGACCCATCCTCATCCACTTCCATGCTTTCAATTTCAGAAAGGCTTATTTTAATTACAATACTGGGACCATCTGTCACTTGAGATGTTGCAACCGGTATAATACTTGCATCCTCATCGGATCTTGGAATTTCCATAAAATGAAACAAATTGGCTATCTCGGTCAGACCTTCAACACTCTGGTGGTCAAATGGTTTGTTTTTCTTTGCCTGCTTTCTTAGGGAAATTATATGATGAGGATCATAATTCATCCTTGGCTCTTTTTGAAATTCCATGTTCTCCAACAATTTTTCTATAAACACCAGGGCACCTTTATTTTTGAAAATAAAAGGACCAACCTTGAGAGGGAACTTGATATTTGAAGACTTTATAAAGGCCCCAAAGTGTTCTTCTTTTGAATGTAATCTTTGTCTCATAAAATCTAATGCAAAAATTTTAGGAGTAAGGAAAGTAGGTAACCTATAAGGCTCCCCAGTAAATCCATATATCCTCAAAACAGTGGAATCCTTATACAGAAACCAATCTCCAACTCGATCCTTAGGTGAAGACTGCATCATGCAATTCATCTCTTCTAATACCCGGTGCAACACTTCATCAAATAACATCTTGTATATTTCTGACATGATTGAATTCGTGAATTCAAACATGCTGATTTGCTTGGGCAAATCTAAAGAAAACATAGTACTTAAAAACTGCAACTCGGTGATGTTCAAACACAACAACATATTCAATAAATAAGTCTGAAACTTGAAGAACCTGACTTTCAGAAATTCACTCAATTGGAGATGTATCATTTCAGCTAGATACTCATCAAGACTGAAGACATGGACTGACTGAGACTCAGAACTCATGGAACTCATTTTTAACAAAAAACCCAAGATGACTTCATTTACATGACAATCATCATCTAAACCCAAGACTTGACAAACTAAGGATACGACTAATTGAACTTCATTTCTGAAAATATGGACATGATAAGGTAGAAAAATACCATCTAATGACTGACCCTCATTCAAAATGCTGGACAAAAATTTGCAGCGAACCTTAGTTTTACAATTTTTGTACACTTCAACTAAAATGGACTCATTGAGAGGCTCACGATTATCAGGGTAGTTGGCAGGCAAATTCAGATTTTCGCGGATGGCCTGTGCATTTATTTTACATAGTATTCTAGAGGAAGACTGACTTATGATAACTCTCTGAGAAGAAGAATAATTGACTGAACACCATTCGGAAAATTCAGGAAAATTCAGGAAAATCCAGGGTTTTTTCGATAGCAAAATAATATAAAAACAATTTACAGGCATTTAGAACATCATTACCCTGCGAATTGCAGTGCCATAATCTCTCTTTGCTAACTGATACACTTCCCACAGATAGGAAAGGGTCACATACTCCTCTGTCTCTGTCGACCAGATATTCCTCTCTATCATCCAAAATATGACTAAACCCTTGCAAACCTTTTCCTTTGTCCATAATTCAGATAACAATGGTAATACAGTGGATGAATTTTGGACATTCAAGACTTACTTGTCATTGTGGCCACATCTATTCGAAATTAGATGTTATAGGGTGGTGGGCATGTAGGTCTTTCTCATTCGTCCGGAGCAAAATAAAAAAAAATACCTTTTCAACAAGTCAACTTTCTCTATATAGGACCCCACTCTAGAGCCCCCTTTCGGCGGTTTTTGCCAAACTGCTTTTGCCTCCGGAATGCATCACAATCGACCACGCGTACCATGGTTTCCATTCCGCTACCACCTCTTGTCTTCAACCACCGTGCAACTTCCCACTCTGGATCCATCAACAACCGTTGATGTAATTCACCTTTATCTCTCAGCCATCAGATCAAGTGACATGTACCCAATTCCGTCGGGCTCCTTTGTTTTATCAAACATGCAAGTTCACATGGCGAAGTCTACAACGACCGTCGATTTCATCGAAACAGATCAGCGACCATTGATCTTCACATATCATCGAACACTCCACATGTCTTTATCCTTCTCGCATCTTCATGAAGCAGACATGTTATAGACCGCCGATGTCCATTTTTTCGCTCTGCACTGTTGGATTCCATGGCAATTCATCACCTACTCGCCCTTTGTTCATACTTTATACCATAATATTTAACCCAAGTTTGACAATCAACCATTATTTCCTCTTCACCATGGTCCCTTCGAGCCTCTGCTAGATAAGGTTGTTAACACCAAACACACCAGTTTTATCAAGCAATCCAAGCCCCCATCCCTGCTCCCAACACAGTCCAAAGACCAACCATTGCATGCATGCAATCAATCAACAATTATAGCTTAGACAGGGAAACGACTCCTAAGTCATTCTTGGCCCTATCGTGGCCAAAATGACACCCAAGCAACTTACAGTAGTCTCCAAACGTATTGGAAACATAGTTCACAACATGGGGAAGACAACAGTCCCTCCTGGACAACGAAGCAATCGGAAAAGACTTACACAGGCCGCATTGGGAAAGAAGCTACAGACTCTCAACTTGTGCATGAGGAAATTTTACACCAGACCCCAGAAATACAGAGGGAAAACACACCAGATTCCACTCTATGGAAGAACGTGAATGATAACTGAGAAACGGCTCCCCTCCTGGCTGCGTGAGATCAAATGGAAAAGATGCCTGTGCGTGAGAATGAACAGACTACCATCCCTGTGTGAGGATGAACAAACACTGGAGAGAATGGCGTAGTAGTGAGAATGGGGAGTCCACTGGAGTGATGGCGATGGTTGTTTTTCCTTGCCAACGTGAGGTCAACCTGCTGGTGGAGTGTGCGTGTGGGCAAGGACTAAGAGTCCTGCCACACTCCACTCCCAGCCATAACTGCCCCAACTAATAGCAGCAATTTTTTTTTAATGGTGGAAGTTGGGTAAGACAAGGGAAGGTGACACATGGCTTTTTCCCCATTGGTTCATGGTTTAACAATCCCCCCCCCCCTTATCCTTGGGAAAATCATGCCCTTTTCATTATGGTTGCAGTGAGCATAGCTGGTTGGGTTCATTTAATTAAAGATGTATATTTACATGATGGAAAAATTTGATATGTATGGCGCATGCCCCGATATACCATCGGTGACAATTTCGACCCGAAACATAGCATAACCAATCGATGGTGGGGCCTTGGCCTTTAGCCCTGCACCATGATTATTTACAATATATACATCATATACATCTAATGTAATGGGGTCAAAACCGAGGTGTTACATTCCCCTCCCCCTTCAATAGCACAGTCCTCAGTGCTTTACAAAATTGAACAAAATGCCACACTTGTACCACCTCAGTGTTCCACAGAATTGAACAAAAATGGATGTGCCAATCGCATGGCATCCTCCAGCTCCCATGTAGCCTCTTCAGGTTCGTAGTGCTCCCATTGCACCTTTACTTGAACTATTTCCCAGTTCTAGAGCATTGTGACCTTCCTATCGAGGATGCGCATTGGCTCAATTTGGAACTCTCCCTCAGGTTCCACCTGAATCACATCCCAATTTATCACATGGTTAGGATCATGTACATATCTCTTAAGCAAAGAAACATGAAAAACATTATGATCCCTAGTGCTAGCAGGAAATACAAGTCTATATGCAACTAGCCCTATTCTTTTAAGCACTTCAAATGGCCCACAGTATCTTAGTGACAACTTGGCACAAATTCCAAGCTTCAAGGAGCTCTTCCTTGCCCTCACTCTGAGGTAAACATGATCCCCAACACTGAACTCCCTGTTCACCCTATGCTTATCTGCATATCTTTTCTGTCTATCCTGTGTTGCTTTTAGATTTTTCCTCATCTTTATAACCTCTTGCTCCATCTCCTTGAGCAATTCTGGTCCAAGCACAATCCTATTCTCTGGGTTATCCCAAGTCACTAGTGTCCTACACCTTCTTCCATACAAAGCTTCATACGGACTCATCCCCAAGGATTCCTACTGTCCATTGTTATAAGAAAACTCTACCAAGTGTAAGTAATCTTCCCACTTGGTTGCTTTGTCCATCACATACATGCGAAGCATGTCTTCAAGCACCTAATTAACTCTCTCTATCTGCCCATCCGTCTCAGGATAGTATGCAGTGTTGAAGTTTAGCTTTGTACCCAAATATGCAAAAAACCCCTTCCAAAAGTTGGAAGTGAACTTGACATCTCTGTCAGAGACTATTGCCTTAGGCAATCCATGCAATTTGAAAATCTCCTTCATGAAGATCTTTGCAATGTCATCAGTCTTATGCATAGACTTAACCAGTATAAAATGCGCTGCCTTTGTTAACTTGTCCATAACAACCATGATGGAATCATGTTGTCTCCAAGTCATCGACAATCCTGTAATAAAATCCATGGAAATAAATTCCCATTTCCATTCCAGAACTGGAAAAGGCTGCAACAAAACTTGCAGGGTGTTGATGCTCAACCTTTACCCGTTGACATTTTATACACCTTGAAATGTACTCAGCCATATCCCTTTTCATTCCTATCCGAAAGTACTGCTTTCTAGCTGTAGCAATGGTCTTTTGGTATCCTGGGTGACCGGAATACAGAGCTTGATGGATTTCATCCATAACAACTCTCCTCAAACCTGCTACATTTGGAATATAAATTCTACCTTTATAAGTGAGAAGTCCATCTTCTTCAAATTTATATCCCTCATACCTCTTCTCAAGACTTTGTTGTTGCAATTTGTCCTTTACTTGCTCCTACAATTCATCTCCAGCAGCATGAATAACAATCTGCTTCCTCAAATCCGATTGGAAACTACTAAGAGATGCCACATGCATTTCCTGCACCTTCCTGCTGAGTGCATCAGCTACCTTATTTTCCTTTCCCCTTATGTGCTTGATTTCAAAATCAAACTCACATAAAAACTCCTCCCATCTTGCTTGCCTAGCATTCAAAGTTGGCTGATCAAACAGATATTTCAGGCCACAATGGTTTGTTCTGAGCTCAAATCTTCTACCCATCAAGTAATGTCTCCACATCTTGAGAGCATGTACTATGGCTGCAAGCTCTAGATCATGGGTGGCATAGTTCTTCTCATGCTCCTTCAGTTTTCTTGACTCATAACATATTAAGTGGTTGTCCTGCATAAGGACTCCTCCAAGCCCTTGTCCGCATGCATCGGTACACACCACAAAATATTTCTCTGGGTTTGCAACTTTCAATACGGGTGCACTGGTGAGAAGATTCTTCAACCGCTGGAAACTTTCTTCACACCTCGATGTCCATTCGAACTTCATCCCCTTCTTTTACAAAGAAGTGATGGCATGTGCAACTGTGGAGAATCCCTCAATAAACCTCTGGTAGTATCCTACAAGTCCCATAAAAGATCTTACATCTGTCACATTTCTTGGAGTAGGCCAATTCATAATGGCTTCAATCTTTTCAGGGTCCACAGATATACCCTCCTTTGAGATAATGTGACCCAAATACTGAATTCTATCTCTATAGAAGTCACACTTTCTCAGTTTTGCATACAGCTGATGCTCCCTGAGCAATTTCAATGTCAATCTCAAATTCTCTTCATGCTCTTTCTCATTCTTAGAATAAACAAGAAAGTCATCAAGGAAAACAAGAACAAACTTGTCGAAATACCTGCTGAAGACACTATTCATAAGGCGCATAAATGTAGCTGGTGTATTTGTGAGACCAAATGGTACCGCTACAAACTTGTAATGCCCATACCTTGTTATGAAGGCTGTCTTATGAATGTCTTCATCCTTGATTCTAAATTGATGGTAACCAGACCTCAAGTCAATTTTGGAAAATACCTTTGCTCTCCTCATTTGATCAAAGAGGTCATCAATCCTAGGAAAAGGATATTTATTCTTCACAGTAACCTTGTTCAACTGTCTGTAATCAATACACAACTTGAGTGTACCATCTTTTTTCTTCACAAACAGAACTAGTGCTCCCCAAGGAGACACACTCAGCTGGATATACTTCTTTTCCAACAACTCTTGCAGTTGCATTTTCAATTCTAGCATCTTCAGTGTACTCATCTTGTAGGGTGCCTTGGACCCTGGTGCTGCTCCTGGCACAAGTTCAATAGTGAAATCAATGTCCCTCATTGGAGGAAGTCCTGGAATCTCATCAGGAAACACATCCCTGAATTCCTATAACACCTAATAGTCCTCCAACCTAGGAGTTTCATCATCTGTTGCCTCCAAAATTTGACCTACATATAACTGGAAACCCTTCCTACAGAACTTCTTTAACTGCATCGCTGAAACTTGCCTTACTGAAATCACCTTTGGAATACCTTTCACAACTACTAGGTTCCCTTCTTCATTCATGCATTCGAAAGTCTTATTGTAGCAGTCAAGCTTCACCCTGTGAGCTTCTAACCAATCCATTCCAATGAGAACATCATAGGAACCAAGCAGTAGAACATTCAAATCTACACACATGACCAATTTATTCATGACCAATGGACATTTCTCTACCACTTAACTGGCCTTTCTCTTAGTTCCAGTGGCTAGCTGAACTAACCAAGACTTCCTATGCTTTACTTTCTTAAAAGCACAAATCTCCACTACTCTAGGAGTAATGTAACTGTGAGTAGAACCAGGGTCAATCAAAATAGAAAAAGATTGCTCAACAATCTTACCTGCAACTTCAACCACAACTGACTGGTGATCTGCCAGTGGTTCTCCAGTGCTGCATAAATCCTAGGGACTACCCTTGCTACTTGACCCACTGTTCTTCTTCTTGAATGTTATAAGCCGCTCTTCCACTCTCATTCTCGAGTGGACAATTTTTGCGCATGTGGGGTCCTCCACATTTCCAACATTGGAGTGGTCCTCTATTATGTTGTGGATCTTTAGGCTTTTCTCCTGTCACTCCAATTGGCTTACTCACAGCTTAGGATGGCTGCTTCTGCTGATTCCTGAGGTTAGAAGGTTTGAAACCTTTCTTTCTTTGGTCAAACTTCTCATTCTTCTTGTCCTTCCATGCCTTATGGTAATTTGGCTTACCTTTGCTTTGCTCATAGCAATACTTAGCCTTTCTTATTGCTTTTTCAAGAGTTCTAGGTTCATAAAACTCAATTCTATCTTTGTAAGATTGAGGTAATCCACTCAGAAAATGTTGGACCTTCTCTTTTTCATCTCTGATGTACCAAACATACCTCAACAACTCCAGAAACTTATTTGCATATTCTTCCATGGTCCGCTGCCCCAATCTCAGCTCATGGAACTCCTTAATCTTGTCATCATAATACCTATCAGAGAGGTATTTTTGCTTGAAATACTTCTTGAACTGTTTCCAATTAAGCCTCCTTTCATTGATCCTCTTTACTTGCTTGAAGTGTTCCCACCAAATGGATGCTCTTCCATTCAGATTGAATATGGCAACTCTTGCCTTCATGTTTCCCGAATAGTCATGCACCTGAAAGTACTTCTTTATCCCAAGAAGCCAAGATTCAGCCTCTTGTCTAGTCTTTACTTCACCATAAAATGAAGGAGGTTTATCTTTCTTAAATTCATCCCAAGAGCGATCCCTGTGGTGTCTCTTTCTTTTCCTTCTATGAGAAGAAGAAATTGAATCACCGCTGGATTCTTCAGAATCATATGACCCACTAGAAGTCCTTCTCCTTCTCCTAGTACTGCTCTTGCTGCCCTCTGCTCTTGTTGTAGCTCGTTCAGAGTCTATCTTTCTCTACAAGTCTGTCAAACTCTGCAACATTGCAGCATTCAACTGCTGCTGCTATTCCTGGGCTTTAATCAAGCTTCTCATGGTGGCTGCAACATCTAATGGTGTCTCTTGGAATATCCTTCCATTGGACTCAATGTCATCTTTTCCATTACAGACATTTTCTCCCATGGCATCTTTTGCTCGCTCGTAAGAAATCCGAGCATCATATCCATCATGGGTCCTCATGACTGAACCACCTTTGGCTTTACCACACTGTTCTTTCTAGAGTATTGCTCTTGGAAGTTATCTAAAGTTCTACAAATGTGTTTGTATCAAACTGTTAGATGCATAATGTTAATATAAATCAAAATTACTTACCTTTTCTTCTGGAAATCATAAAATGACAATTATGCTAAAACATAGAATTTTCTCTATTTCATATTCAGCTTGTGAACATGGACAGTTTGTTGAAATATGCTAAAATAGTTAGAATTTGCTGAGAAAATTTCCACTTCGAGAAACCCAAAGTTTCCTTCTCTTCATCGGGTCTCTTTCGCACAAATTTTCTGGTGTTTTGGCAGGCAAATCTCCAAACTTCCGATATGCATTGGTGATGCGGAGGACTGTTCACCTATTTCCTTCCACTGTATTGGATCCACATCCAACTCTCCTAACTTAATCGACGGTGAAACCAGCCTATGCAATGCATCAACAGTCGGGTGTCTTGTGCATCGGGTGGCTATTCATCTCAGCTTCCACAATGGTGGCCCATAAGCCTTCTATGTCTTCCACAACCACAAGCCTATCTCGGCAGGTATAACCCTTTGCACATCGACGATCCAAGTCACTATACTTCCTGTCGTTGCGGCAATCCAAATGGAAACTTAGGTCCTCTGTGTTGGCGATCAGCTACATTATTGCATTGGATGATTAGTCTTCTAGGTAGCCGCAACGGCAGAAAGCGATCTCACTGTGGGTTCCACAGATATTATTGGCTGCTGAACCTACTAACCATTGGGTGGATAGTGTCCTAGATTGCCGCAATGACATAAAGTGTTCTTACTTCAGTTTCCATGGCAAACGTCTAGAATTCCGATCGGTGAGTTACTCGTCTGATTCCTTCCACCGCATCAGGCCTGCAATGGTCTATTATCCCACGTCTGTTCGGTAATAGCATAATCTGTTAGTCACCCAGCTTTCCACAATGATGGCCAACAATCTCCTTAAGTCTTCCACAGCCATAAGTCTATCGACGGTCGGAAGCACTACTTGCTGCGGTGTCGGAGGGCTAGTTGACTAAGGAGCCAAAATGGCGGGTCACCTTCATTGAAATTTTTCTGATCGGTGATCCAATCCACTAACATTTCCCGATGGGCGATGATCTCGTGCCTTAGAAAAAAATTTGAATTTTCTTCCTGCCTTGTCTTCCGCGGCATCAGCTCTTCCATCTTCTATTCATCGGCTGTCAGAAGTACTAATCGCTGCGGCATCGATGGTTGAAGCCTCTATCTGTCGAAAGGATATTTCACTAGCTAGCTACAATGGAGGACGTTCAATCCACTAACTTCATCCGACGTAGCTTATTGGCAACTAAATTAACTAGGTGTCGGCGAAATAGTTCCATCAGCAGCCACAACGGCGGCCCCCATCTTCGATCTTCTTCCGATTGGTGGCCAAATATACTAAGGAATAACCTGATTGGCATCGCTAGCCTCTTCTCATTAGAAGGCTAGTGCTCTAGGCTTCTGAAATGGTGGCACACAAACCACTAACTTCCGTCGATCCAAACAGCTAACCGTCACTGATCACCGATGGCCTCAACACTTAGACAATTTTTGAAAATTTATTCTTCTGTTGGCGAAAACTTTCTCTATTTTTTACTGACTCTGTCGGATCCATAATCCACTAACACCTCAGCATTGGTGAGTGGAATACTAAAACATCGGTGGGTTAGTTCGTTCAGCAGCCGCAACGGCGACTCATCATCTTTGATCCTTTCTCGATCGGCGATCTAATCCTCTAATGTTTTTCGATCGTTGAACTGATTTTTGATCGGCACCGGTAGTCAGAGCTTCTCCCTGTCAGAAGATTAGTTCTCTAAGCTTCCGCAACGATGGACGCATGAAACACTATATTCTTCTGATAGCCGACGATTTTGGGCCTAAACTTTCTTTACAATGTTGGTGGTTGGAGGCTCTACTCGTCGGATGCGTAGTTGTCTAGCCATCCGCAATAGCAGGCGCTCGATCAACTATTTTCCATCGACATCCATTGGTGGTCTCATCAACTAACCTTCTTTCGGCACATCGGCAGTCCAAACCACTACACCGAGCTGGTGTTTCAGCGGTCTTCAACTGATCTTTGCCGAAACTACGGCTCCTGCATCCGCTAAGTTCCGCCGACGGCCGATCAAAACTTAGAAAATTTTCTGCAATTTTCTTCCAACTGTCCTCCGTCGGGTGTGCTTCTGCCTAGCTCTCCACTGCATTGGAAGTCTATCCCACTAAGTTTTCCGATGAACCGACAATTCAAACACTTAGACAAATTTGTGAATTTTCTAGTCATTCACTGATTTCTTCTGGGCAAAAGGAAACATGCCTCTGTGAACTGGTTAGTCATGGACCATAGAGGCCCATGCTACAACCTGGCAAGCTCTGATACCACACTGTAATGTCCCCGACCCTCCTGTCGGTGAAGAGGATGTTACCACGGCCTTAACCATCCGGGAAACCAGCCTCATGAACATGTGCATTCATAAACTGTTGAAAAAAATTGCATTGAAGTAGAACATACACAGATACAATTATTTACCATACACAACGAAAGAAACATACATTCATACAAGAATTCAACATGTTCACCATATTCATTAACAGTAAAATGATTCCAAGAGTAAAAGAGACAAGATTACTTATCTTATGAAGAACTCGTTCCGCAACCAACTACGTCACTATAATGTTCCACCCAACCATAGGCCAGCGTGCTCCTTAATCTCTCAGCAACGCTGCCACCCTCGAGCTGGGCATGATTCTCCAAGGAATAAGGAAGAAGCAGGCTTACACATAGCCAAGGATACACAAAACATAGCCAAGCCAACATAGTTGGGTTTATCAGGCCATCCAAGAGTTGAGAAAGGCTAAATGATAAACTGGTGAGTCCATTACAGAGCTAGGAACACCTACACCAGAACTAGCCTGACTTCTAAGACACCCACACACACCCAACACAAGGAATCATTCCCTTCTCTGCTACACAGTCCCTCAGGCCCTGACTTCCCTTCCAGTGTTATTCAGGGGTTGTGGAGAAGAAAGCCATCCCTCTAGCTCTGTCTATGTGGTTTCCAAACACACCAGGTTTATCAAGCAATCCAAGCCCCTATCCTTGCTCCCAACACAGTCCGAAGACCAACCATTGCACACATGCAATCAATCAGCAATTACAGCTTAGATAGGGAAATGAATCCTAAGTCGTTCTTGGCCCTATCGTGGCCAAAATGACTCCCAAGCAACTTACAATAGTCTCCAAACCTATCAGCAACACAATTCACAATGTGGGGAAGACAACAGTCCCTCCTGGACAATGAAGCAATCGGAAAAGACTTACACAAGTCGCACTCGGAAAGAAGCTACAGACTCTCAACCTATGCGTGAGGAAATTTTACACCAGACCCTAGAAATACCGAGGGAAAACACACTAGATTCCACTATGTGGAAGAACATGAATGACAACCGAGAAACGGCTCCCCTCCTGGCTGTATGAGATCAAACGAAAAAGATGCCTGTGCGTGAGAATGAACAAACTATCGTCCCTGCGTGAGGATGAACAGACACTAGAGAGAATGGCGTAGTAGTGAGAATGGGGAGTTCGCTGGAGTGATGGTGGTGGTTTTTTTTCTTTTCCAATGTGAGGTCAACCCACTGGTGGAGTGTGCGTGTGGGAAAGGGCTGAGAGTCCTGCCACACTCTATTCCCAGCCATAATTGCCCCAACTAACAGCAGCAGTTTTTTTTTAATAGTGGAAGTTGGGTAAGACAAGGGAAGGTGACACATGGATTTTTCCCCATTGGTTCATGGTTTAACAATCCCCCCCCGCCCCCCCTTATCCTTGGGAAAATCATGCCCTTTTCATTATGGTTGCAGTGAGCATAGCTGGTTGGGTTCATTTAATTAAAGATGTATATTTACATGATGGAAAAACTTGATATGTATGCTACATGCCCTGATATACCATCGGTGACAATTTCGACCCGAAACATAGCATAACCAATCGATGGTGGGGCCTTGGAATTTAGCCTCACACCATGATTATTTACAATATATACATCATATACATCTAATGCAACGGGGTCAAAACCGGGGTGTTACAAAAAAGCATTCATTGAAGAGAGCAAGCATTTAAGAAAAGGGAATGAGAACAAGTGGATTCATGTCAAGAACAGATTTTTAAGAAAAAAATATCTTTGGCATGCCAATTAAAAGGACCAAAATATCAAAGTATCAATGCTTGATAAAAATGTCCGTCAACTAATATGGCAGCCTCATTAACTTATAAACTCTTTCAATCAATGAAAAATGTTCATTGAAGAGGGAAATTGTTTAAGCAAAGGGAATGAGAACAAATGGATCCATATCAAGAAAATATTTTTAAGCAAAAATAACTTTGACATACCAATTAAAAGGACCAAAGTATAAATTTGCTAAAATATCACATCTAAAAGGTGAATATGACAACCTCAATAACTTGGGAAATTAACAAGAAATTAAGAATTATGAAAAAAAATGGTTAATTCCCTTGCAGATATGTGGTGGCATATCATTTTGAAATTTAAAATATCACGTCTAAAAGGTGAATTGCACACACCATAGAGAAAATAATTAGACTATTATAAAAGTAAAAAATTAGTGGATACTGATCATCTTTTTCCAAGTCTCCTTAGTTACAATTAAAATACACACATTTATATGGATGATTTTCTATGACCAAGGCCACTATGAATTTTGTACAATGATGAAAAAAAAAGTGTAAATTACAATTACTAATTATAATACATAGTCGAACTAAATCTACGTCCAAGGACTTAGGGACTAAAGTCTCTTCATATTACCTCAAGATGAATTTGTTATTCACTAGTGTATCATTCTTTTTGACTAATTGTTTCCCTTTCAAAATAGTATATGGAGATTCTCCTAAAGGAAAGACAAAATTTAAACCACGCCATCATATTCTCATGTCTATGCTCATCTCAAACAATTACTAGATGGAACAATATACTTCCTTGAGCAGATTTAAAAAAACATTGAACAACTTAATGAATTCTACACGGATAGAGATGTTATAGAAAATGAGGAAAAGAGAATATCAAATTTGTAAGGGTGTGTTTACAT
>LPNX010472554.1:0-10939 GCA_001517045.1 Pseudotsuga menziesii
GTATATCAACCACTACAATGTTCATCATGATTATTTTCGAAGGTAGGTGAGTTAGGTTCACAACAAGGTATTTGATCAGGCCCAATCACTTGACCTTCCTAGAGTCAAAGGAGAATAAATCATGGTAGGGCTTAGTGATGCTGAGGCCAAGCTCATCCATCACAACCTTTGGCATTAGGTTATGAGAGGCTCCTAAATCCAGCAGACATTTATGGAGGATTTTATCATGGATATTCAAGGATATGTACAATTGTGGGCATGATTCCTTTAGGTCTTCGATCATGGGGCCCAGGGTTACAATAGGCTTGTCATCTTGCAGGTTCACAAAGTCAGTGTCAATGTGCACCATGGGATGAAGGGAATTCAGAATGGAGGACTTGAATGCATCATTCTTCATTAGCTCAATTAAAGGGAAAGGGATCTTCAATTTTTGAATTTCAAACTCAAGGTTGAAAGAATAATGTATCCTATCTGGAAACCTTACCTCATGAGTTGTAGGTTTGAGTTGGAATTGATCAGGTGTGGCTGAAGGTGTTGGTTTCTGCAATGCTTTAGATGTGACAACCACCTTCTTTGGTAAAACAACAACCTTTCTAGCTAGTGCAGAAGGATCCTTGATAGGTACAACATTCTTCGTGAGAGGAACTAGCCTAGACCTCATATTGTAACCTCCCTGACCATCAGCCTATTAGACAACCTCTTCCATAATCTGCTCATCAATTAGGGCTTCCTCATATTCTGCCTGTATCGAAAAAGAACAGTCCACCTCATCCTCCATGCAGTGGATATTGTCTTAAGCTTCTCATTTTTCTTCAATGAATTCTAGCTCTTCTTCTAGTACATAATTTTAAAATGGAGCGCTTATCGTCTGATCTTCCCCTTGATTCCTCTCCCTTCTAAGGATCTGAACTGGGGGGTTACCTCTCCTATAAGGAGAAAAATTAGGGTTTCAAGGAGCAAAGTCACTTCGCCCTTTACCCCTCACAGATAGATGTCCTTGGTCCTTCAATTTAGACATTTCAACAGTCAGGTTATCTAAAAGTTTGGTCATTTTTTCAATCTTGTTCTCTAATGCAGAAGCCCCACTAGGTTCTGCTGGCTACTTCTTCCTGTCTATCTTCCCTTTGACCTTCTGAGATGCCAAAATGTTTGACTCTACCTCTAGGGCAGCATCCTACATGATTGATAAAGAGGCAGACCTCCTTTCTATGAGAAGTAGGAATAAGTTGGAGTCAAAGGCATTTGCATAAGTTATCCTAGCTGAGGTATCGATGGGCTTAATTTCAGTGGGGATCTTGCTGTACATATTGTTGAATCTCTTGGTAAAGTTGGAGACAGACTCCCCATTTTCTCTTTTCAGGTTGCTGAATTCTGTGATATAGTAGAGGTGGTCTCTCCTTTCTCCCAAATGCTTAAGGAAAATGTCATCTAGGGCCTCTATGTCTGCCATTGATCCAGCAGGAAGTTCATTAAACCACTTCCTAGCCTGGCCATCTAGGATTTGCACAAAAAAACTGGTCCATACATCTTCTTGTTCTATGTTAATATTTTCAGCATAGCTGTAAAATGCCTCTAGATGTTCTTCAGCAATGAAATCTCCTTCCCCTGTAAACTTAGGAATATACTTGAGATAATCCCCAGTAGGCATGGCTGTGAGGGGATTTGGCAAAGTTAGGGGTGCAAACCTAGCTACCAGGATCCTTTCCATCTTGGTCAATTGAGGGGCAGCCATATTGGAAATGGGTATGGACAGGGTTGAAGAAGGCAACACTGATGGAGATACTTGCTAATAAGGTGGTGGTATACTTATCGCAGTGGAGTCACCAAGGATTAGATATTCACAAGCAACAGTGCTTGAAGATGCCCAAAACCTATATTTTTCTGATGTATCTAAAAATTCTTGAGAATTAAGAATTTCAGCAGAAGAAATAATAGCAAAAATATTTCTTGAAATACCTGATGTAGCTTTATGTGCACCACTGCTAGTCTGTCTTAGTAAATCCCTAGCTCTTCTCAAAATTTATTCTGGATTTGAAACTGGTGTTGCTGGTGGCCCCTTAGGGTTTTCTCTGGTACTTGGTATTCTTGAAGCCACCTTATATCAATGGAGTTTTTAGATAGATGATTACAACCATAATAGTGTCCAAGCTTTGTATATCATCAAAGCATGGATCTATGTCGTCTCCCAGGGAAGCTGAGCTTCCGTCTCCTCTCCCTAGCAATGGCGCCAATTTGTTATCATTCTAGGAAACTCCTCTAGGTTGTAGCTCGAGGATGCCTAGTAACTTACAATTTTTTTAGGGTTTTCTGATATGGATCAAGTCAGTTGACCTATATAACCTTTCCACTCTCAATGAACGCATAAGACTCACTCAATTACAAGGTTTTTAGTTAGAATTGCTCAGAATTTGACAATAAAGTGTAGGGATGAAGAACTCATCAGGCTGACAGATTTACATACAAAAAACATGTATATAAATGGCTAAATCATGATAAGGATGGCACTTATAAATCAAATTGCACTAACAAACCAATAGGATGACAGATATCAGCTTTTTAATCAATCTAAAAATGACCTAAATACACATTCAGGCATAAGTATAGCAAAGAAAGAGATGATGGATGAACAGATCATAAAAAGAGCTTATATTCATGATTAAGTAAAATGAAAAGCATGAAAGCATTATAGGCTTATAAATTCGCAAAGTTGAACCTTTATTATAAAATCAATCTTAGGCTTTATATCCTTTTACAAAATGGATAGATCCTAAAACTTGGATATCTTTTTTACAAAAATAATCAAAAGTAACAGTTTTTGCAAATTAGGATTTGAAACCCTACCTAACTACTTGTCTAACTATAATGAAGATTTAGTTCACTGACTGAACATTAAATAATTGAAGTAGTTGCTGATGATCACTCTTGCTGGTCCACTATCAGTTAACCCACTGATTTCTCCATGACAATTAGGGTTGATGAATTTATGGTGTTGTTTTGTCATAATAGATCTAAATAGACCCTTTCTAATACTTCTGCCAGTACCTTTTATCTTTAACTTACATCCCTGAGCCATCTGCAGTTGCCAAAATATGGTTTTTTCTATCAAAAAATTGCTTTTAAACCTCTATCCTCTTTCGGTGGTTAAGAGGTCAATCTATTGAAACTTTTAACTACCAAAAAGAGGAGCTTTCAATAGCTAACGGACTACTCTAGTGCCCGCTTAACCACCGAAATCCCTGTTTCACAAAATTTGTTAGGTTTCACTCAAAAATGCCTTTGCAGGCCTATTTGCTCAACCTTATTCTTATGAGGGTTTCATGTTTGGAGTATTTGTAGGGCCCTAGCTCGTTTCAAGAGGCTAGAGACTGATGGTTGCTTCAGCTAGGGTTGATAAGGCAAGGTGGCTACTACGGTTCTCCTTTACTTCTTTCAACTGCAACCTTTGGAGCCTCACCATCCTGAGTAACCTGGTATTGTCCTTTAGTTACCTTGTGTTCATCCTTTTCAAGAAGATGTATCTCTCTCTTTGCTCCAAGTAGGAATTGTGCAATAGCTTGTTTCTCCTAGTCAATGTTTCATTGTTTCTCTTCTGTTCTCTTTCCAAGACCTCCATTTCATAAACCTGCCTTAGTAGCTTATTGATCTTTTGACTTCTAGGTTTCCTGGAGGAATCCCTTTCAGCTAGTTCTTCTTGTTCCTGTGGTGTGGGGGATGACAATGCTTCAATGAATGGAACAGTTTGCAGAGCTAGGGCTGCATCCTCTCCTTGTTCTTCTTCAGAATTTGAATAGGGTAGGTTTAAGACATTCTCTTGGTGTGCTTCTGCCTGTTGACCTTTCTCACTGAAATATAAATTTATTTTTTCCCTCTTGGTCTTGGAGGAGGATGGAGGTTGTTCTATTGATGTAGCTAGGGAAATGGCCCTCCTCCTTCTTCTCCCACTCTTTGGGGTTCTAGATTTCTTAGTAGGAGATTTTCCTTTGTCCTCTGGCTGAAGGCCTATCTTAAATCCATTCCAAAACAGGAAATAGGGCCAAGCAATGTTTCTTTTCTTCAACAATTCTTGGACTAATAGCTAGATAATACCATGGTGACACAACCTTCCAGCAATTTTGGATGGTTGGGATTTCACTTGAAGGGCCATCTTCCGTAGACTCCTGTGTAAATAAAAGGGCAGATTAAGAGAGTTCTTACATGTGAAGTGGTTCATGAGTTTGAAATGATAGGTCATTGCTCTATTGTATCTTCCTTCATAGGTCAAATAGACCAAAATGGCCTTTAGCAGCTGCTGCTAGCTCTCTTCTAGCCATGATGTGGCACAACCTTCTTCCATGTTATTCCCCTATGCTCAGTCTTGAGATATGATCTGAATTCTACGTCTTTGGGTATGGTGGTCTTGAACCACTTCTCTCCTGTGCAAGGGAGTTCAATCACCTCTGAGACTAGTGCTTCATCTATGAGAAATTCCTCCCTTCCTATGACTGCTTTTGAACCATCAGATGACAGGGAAAAAGCTTTAGCCACCTGCTGATGAAAACCCTGTATTTTTTCACATTATTTATAGCAGCCTACCTCCTGGAATAGTCTGCAAACCTTTGGATGGGCCTCTAAATAACTAACATCACCTAGTTCCTATATGAGAGTTGGTCCACTTTTCTTTATCCTGAAGGGTGTATCTCCTCGGTACCTTCAAAAAAGCCTTTAGAATTTGTATACAGTGTGCTTCATCAAGCTACTCCTTCAGAGCTCATTTTTCTTGTGAGAACAATGCTAATTTTGAAAATGAAATTTGATGGGGTCCCAAGGCATTGATTATGAGGGATTTTTGTCTTTTATAAAAGCTGAGGTCACCAAAATGATGACAGCAGCTCGATCCTTGAGATCTCTTTTCCCATATCTCCGTAACCTGCTTTAGCTAGAACATTAGATGGATATTTGATGGTCTTCAGGATAGGTGGAGGGAAAATGTAGGCCTGGCACTCATATTAGTTTATGCTACCTGCCTAATGACCCTTTTCATTCATTTACCATGCAGTCACATGGCTCCAGGTCTTTGTGGTGGGTAATCATGCTCTGAAATGGCCTTTTTCCTTGCTCACGGGGTTGGATGTGACAGTTCCCAACTGTTTTCCTATTTTAGCCTTTCGGTGGTTTAGATCCTCCGTGATTTTGTTAGTTAACCACCGAAACAATGGATTTTGGAGGCTAATTTAAACATGATCTTTCTTTCTTAAACCGTCAGAATCTTTACCCCGTTGCCATGGTGAATCTCTACTTTCGGCTGATCTCTACCGTGTTAGAAACCTTTTTAACTACTGAACAAACAACTAAAAACTCATCAACGATCTAAAGCTCTAACCACTAACATTGATCAGAAATTTAAACCTAAATGCTGTTGCAGTGTCAAAGTTTCAAACCACTAACATCGCAACGGTTGAGCATCGGTGATCGGAAGCTCTAACCACTAAAACATCGAAACCTCAAACCACTAATGCATCGGCTATTGGAACCTCAACCCACTAGACTCTTCATAGTGTTGGCAACACAAAGGACTAAACCTCTGAAATGTCGGTGTCGTAGAGGACCAAACCTTCGACTGCTCTAAAAAATGTTCTTTCAGTGGTCAACACAGATGTCATAGCTTTTGCCTAAACCACCGAAATGGTTTTCCACCCGACATTTATCTTCCATCTTTCGGTGGCTAATGAAATGTTTTGATCCTCACCTAAGCCACCGAAAGTGTTACTTTGACTCTGCTTGCTTAGACCTATTTCGATTGTTTTCCTTTGGCCTGCGTTCAATTGTTTAGCCACCGAAACATAGCTTTTCGGTGGCTAATGAGCTATGATAGTCTTCACCTAAGCCACCAAAAGCTACAACTGATGAAATTTTCATCCAAGTAAAAAACATAGGCTTTCAAATTGTCAGTGATATTCATATCCTTTATTGCATGAGTTAAATTCTTCATACTATCAAAATAAATTATTTTTGGAGATAACACATTAATATGATAAAGTCGTGTAAATTCATATAGGTTAACCCTCCTTTGTAAGTCGAAGCAATAGTCCCCATAGTTGAGGGGTACCAGGGTTATTAGACTCTTAGATCAGCCCTGGTAAGTAATTGTCAAGTGGAAAACTAGTATAAATAGAGAGTGAGACTCTCTATTTGACACACACACTCACTCAACTATAGCACATGAGTGAGAGAAGAGGATCTTGCACAAGTGAGAGAGAGAACAACTGTGGGAGATTATCTTTGTGTCTTTGGGTTTTACTTTGTCCATTGGTGCTCATTCTATCTCTGAGGAAGTTGTGGGGTTTTCTCCTTTATGGTTTCCCTAAGGAAAACTCTTTTTGTCTCTTGTCTCATGATTATTTTTCTGCATGTTATTCTCTCAGATAAGATCCTAGATCATATTGATTAAATGATAAAAATATAACATGGATGGCATCATCGGTTCTGTCTCCCAACACCCATAGTACTATGAAACACCCCCTATGATTCCACCACACCCAAGAAACACCCCTAGTGTTTCACAACCAAAACAGATACCCGATTACTCAAGAATGATGGTTCAATATGGAGCCACATCATCTTATGCACAGCCCATGCCAAATCAACATGCTCATGCACCGACTTGGCTGACACAATCATATTCAGGCCTAATGGCCAAACTTGTAGCCCCTCTAGCTCCTCCGACCTACTATTCANCATAGCCCATGCCAAATCAACATGCTCATGCACCGACTTGGCTGACACAATCATATTCAGGCCTAATGGCCAAACTTGTAGCCCCTCTAGCTCCTCCGACCTACTATTCACCACCTGTGCAAGCAGCCTTGACCCCTGTCCGATCTCCTTCGACTTCCATGGGACAAGTTTTTTCTTAGCAGAATCTTCCCAACCAACCCACCCCCAATAACCAACAAGGGAAGGGTAAAGAAAACTGATCAAGGAACCGAGGTAGCAACCAACTGTAAGAAGGTGTCCAACAACCTAATCATCCTAACAACAATGGTGCTAACCTATTGACGCAAAACCCCCAACAACCTAATCAACTAAGATGAAATACTCCTATATGGACTAATCATCCTTGTATATTATGCAATTTCTATGGTCATTACACTCACAAATGTCCACATATGGACCACGTCAAACAGTTTCTCAAGAACGAAGCTCAACTGGACACTAATTCAGTAGCACATGCTCATCCCAACTGAGCACCAACAAGCCCTCCAACTATGGTGCTCCAAAACCTGTTACCACTCCAAGGATTAGTTGCAACCACACCCTTTCCCCCACCATATCCTACAACACCCACCACAGATCCACCTACAGAAAATGGTATCCATCACCTAATGACACTATCAACCAAAGAGGTAAACTCCAGACTAGGCCCAACCAATAGTGGTCCACCATGGAGATTGCTGACCCATTAGTGGAATTATCTTCCAACACTTCTAGTATGTACCTCTACCTACCTGCTCCCCCCCAAATGGGGTAGATGGAGGTCCATAGTTCCCTATACGATGTATCGCCAACAATGTGAATACTCAAGATTCCTTGAATTATAGCATCGTTCATGACTTGGAAAATTCACCTACAACCATGTTCACTCTAGAAGTGCTCAAAACATGCTCGACATGGCAGAAAGCATTGATATCCTCTCTAGGTTCCATGGATCCTGTTGATTCTAGATTAATCACGTTTGATCTGGATCGCATAAAACCAAGAATTCCATCTACCATCGCCTTCTAGATTCCAGTCTCAATCCAGAATTTGGTTGTTCATCGATGCATTGTCGATGAAGGGGAATCCACCCGTGTGATTTCAACTTTTGTATGGAAAAAACTTGGGTCCCCTCCCTCCAACCATCAACTACTTCCCTTCGCGCCTATGATGGTCGCTCTACAAAGGCCCATGGAATTATCCTAAACTTTCCTATTTCCTTAGACGGTAAAATGGTTTTGATCGAAATAGAAGTTAATGCCCAACTTGATTACAACCACCTTCTTGGGCATAGTTACATGTATGCCATGAGAGCTGTGGAATCCATCGTCTTTTGTCTTATGATGTTTCCCCATGATGGGAATATCATGAGGTTGACCAATTGACTTACTGCAATCCACAGGGGCCTGAATCACCGAACCATGTCATCCCAACCGTCGATACTGCCATTGACAACGTATCCATGCCTTCCTTATTTGTAGTAGGCCTGGGACCTTTTTCCAAAACACCTATGACGGCCACTTTCCCATATTTACCTCCTTCACCAGAGCTAACTGACACAATAAATTTGTGTGTCCTCTCATCTAGTACCATTCCATCCACACCACAACAGCAGTTGCAACCACAAAATCAATCACCTTGTAATTACTGGGGCTCATTCCTGATCCATACAATTCCCTTCCTTTTCCCACCCTCTGGCATCATGAGTAAGCCTGTTATGGCTACTCTAAATTTACCAAATTTTAATTTGGGGATTCCTATGTGGTACCTTGAACCACCTACCCCACCTCCGATGCCTTAAGTTGTGTTGAATCCCATCTAAGCCATCGCGGTGGAGTCACTCCCTCCTCTAGGACTATCAAACACATCTTTCACCCCCAAACCTGCCCCTCCTATCCCAAAGAAGACTGGGGGTAAGGCCTCCAAATCTACAGCCGAGCCTTAAAAAACTCCACCTTGCAATTTTTGTGATGTCCATGGACATGCCACCCAAAATTTCTTAGAGATACCTATCCTGTGCACACACATAGATTCTATGGATACAATCGATGGCCTCCTAGTAGTCACCATCTCAACTCCACCAGCGACCAAGAACAAGTCTTTATGGACTAACCATTTGTGCACGATTTGCATTTTACATGGCCATTATTCACACTAATTCTAGGACTTGGCTGAGTATTGGTATGTCCTTCACGATATTCGAAAGCACTCTTGTGAGTTTGAGATCACTGTCATCAAGGAGATTCACCCTCTGATTTCTTCCTCAAACACCACAACCATTTACACACTTTCTAGCTCCGTTGAACCTACCATCTCGGTAGCCATAGATGATCCCTCTGATCTATCCAGCCATTGTTTTAGAAATGACGAAGAGATCCTCGAAGCTCTATTAGCTCCTGAATACCCATGGGATGATATGCGCCATCTCTCATTCTTTATCCCTGCGGAACCTTTGTCAACATCAAATCAATGTTCAGTTGAATCCAAGGACTTCATACATGGTAAGGTGGATTGGTTCAAAAATCCCATCCTGGCTCTCGATGCCTTTGAAGAAGACAACATGACCAATATTTCACCCTCTATTAAGGTCGATATCTCAACTAACCTGGAGGTTGTTGAAGAAATCACACTCGGAACATCATGCTCCCCTGAGAAAGTTGCCTCTTACAAAGCACTTTTTCAGGAGTTCTATGACATATTTGCTTGGTCCTATACTAAGATGTCAAGAATGGATCCATCCATTGTGGAACACCACATTGATACATGGCTAGATCTAGCACCTATGCATAAGAAAAAATGACCTATTCACCCTTCAAAGGCGGCCGCGGTCAAAGCCAAGATTGAGAAGCTCTGTACAACAATATTTATATACCTCATAGCGTATACAAGTTGGGTTTCTAATCCTATTCCTGCACCGAATATGAGGTATTTTCCTTCATGGATGGTGTTTCTGGATACAACCAAATTCAGATCTGAAAGGAAGACTGATACAAGACTGTGTTCACTACCCCCTGGGGCACATTTGAATATTGAGTGATGCCCTTTGGCCTTAAAAATGTTGGAGCCACTTTTCAGTGAGCCATGACATACTGCTTCTATGACCTTGTTCACATCATACTAGTGTACCTAGATGACCTCATTACTCACTCACGCAAGCGCTCAAAACACTTAGAAAATTTGCGACAAGTCTTCCTACGATGTTGGAAGTACAAAATCTGCTTGAACCCTCTCAAGTGTGTATTTTGTGTCCCAGTTGGCCATCTGCTTGGGTTCATCATTTCTCACAAAGGGATTACAGTTGAACCTCTCAAATTTCAAGCTAATCTTGATCTACCCTCACCATGGACTGTGCGCCAGTTGTAGAGTCTCCAAGGAAAGGCCAACTTCCTTCGCTAGTTTATATTGGAATATGCGATAAAAATCCATAGTTTCTTATTCCTGCTTTATACCAACATCCCATTTGTTTGGGACCAGCATGCCCAAGATGATTTTGATGCATTAAATCAATCTCTAGATTTCACTCTGTTGTTGTCTGCACCTGAATTCACTAAGTAATTCATACTCTATGTGTTGGAATCCAAAAATTCCATCACTGGAGTGTTGGCCTGGGAGGATGATGCTCATCAAGAGCATGTGATTTACTACATTAGTCAGAAGATGATCGGTTTCCCCTTACAATATTTGACTGAAGAAAAAATGGCCCTCGTCGTCATTTTCTCGATCCAAAACCTACACCATTACATTCTTGCAAACCATACTAGGTTTGTGGCTGATTCCAAATCTATGTGGTACCTCTTGAGTTGTCACCTCCTACAAGCACTACTACATTTCGATCCAAAATCCGACGGAAAAATCTGACGGCGCGTGGATTTCTCTTTTTAAACTTACCAAAAATCACAAGGATGCATTTTTTTTTTGTAAATGTGGCCATCGGCATCTGTTAAGTGACGGCTATTCTCATAACCGTCGGTTAAGCGACGACGATTTAGTAAGCATCTCTTAAGCGACGACTTAAGCGATGACGCCTTTAATTGGTCTGTGGATTTTTGGTTTTGAATTTGGTGGGTGGTCGTAAGAGAATTGTTGACAAATGTTAACATTTCTTAAACCATTTGATAAATTAGGTAACGGCCAATAATCTACTTGTGGTCACAATTGGATATAGGGTGACATTCCATAACGTTGATCCCTTAGTTGCAAAAAATGT
>LPNX010472587.1:0-44632 GCA_001517045.1 Pseudotsuga menziesii
CTTTTAGTGGGATTTTCAGGGAAATATGGTAGGTAAATGGACGAATGAGCCATGAAATGGGGTAGATGAGGTAGTTAACCATTTTTGGGTGTTAACAAGCATATTTTCACCAATTACATTAACGAACTCATACATCGTGTTTTGTTCTTGGAGCAAAAGCAAATTGCTTATAAGCTTACATCCTTCCCAAGGTATCATAATTAATTTTCAATACATCTTTGATACAAGCATTAATAAAAACCATCCCAAGTTAAGATATCGCAAGTACCACAAACCTAAACTAAAAATGACCACATAACAATTAGTCATTTTTAGTTATGTGACTCCGACAATAAGAAATTATAATTTTGAGAATGAATTTGTATAATTCATTAAATTTAAACACTCTAAATCCATGTGCAGTGTTAAAATTTAGTAAATTGTAACTTTGTAGATGGATTCAAAGACATGAGCTAGTGTCAAAACATGATGCCATAGGTGAACCTACTGAAATTTTTTACAATATCATTTCATCTGTACTGTCATATCCAATTCGATGTGCTTATCATGTCCATATCTTATTTCACTATTTTTCCTTTCGTATTATCCCTTCGACAGATCGGCCAACATGCACCATGTGCATCATCATAGTGTGGTTGAGTCGAGTCTTAGATGTTTGTTATTGTTCCCTCTCAGCATTGTCATGTAATGAAATTGGTTTCATTATGTTTGCCTCATCATACTGGTCACATTCATATTTTGTGTGAACAAAACCATCGTCGTTTGACCCTCTCAGTAGTCTATTAAATTTTCGACAAGTTCATGTATGTTGCTTTGTCATGTTAGCTAAAAATTGTCAATTTCACAACCTCCCTTAATTCTCCATATGCATCCATTCATCATGATTCTCCTCGGGCTTGAGTTTGGAAAGTTATAAAGTTCCCCTCATGTCTCTCCTTTGCAAAAAATCGCCAATATCCTTCATTTTGAAAAGAAAAAAAATCCTTCCTTTTTGTAAAATTCTTTTTTTTTAAAGAGAGTTACCACAATTATAATATTTCCTCACATTGACATTGAATAAATAAATTGTTAATTGTGTAAAATAAAACTCTATGCCCTCTATGCGCTCTTTTTTCCTAATTGGGTTACATATTTGATCGTACGACTATGGATACAATAGGATCAGTTAAGTGTAAAAAAATGTGGCACATTCTACTATGAATCAATGGTAATGCTTAACCTAGTGAATATGGCTTTTCTGCTTCCGCCAAGTGTCGTTTCATTTCTAAACAATTCAACAATATCTTATAGAACTGTTACCACCAACATAGTTGGGTCATCACCACCAAAATTTTCCTCTAGTTTGGGTATGTTGACTTCAACAAGCACCACCATTAAAAGTCTGAGTTTATATAGACACCATTTGGTGTGCAACAACATTTTAGGATTAAAAAATGATTGAAATTAAGCCATTTGATGAAACAATAAATAAATAAATAAATAAATAAATATATATATATATATATATATATATATATATATATATATATATATATATATTCACTATATAATATAGTTAATATATTAACATATTATAAAGATATATATTCAATATACTAATATATGTATGTAATGTATTAATATTAATCTTAATTAATAATCCTGGATCCAGGTGCACAGATATTGGAATGCAACGAGGAGGAGACGGAGCATTGGACGCGTGCCACCATAGGTGGTCGTCCCCTCATGTCTTAACTTGGCCTTAAATGCTAAGTAGTAAGGAGCCATCGATAAGCAAGAATTTCATTTGAGTTACAATTCAAGTTTATTATTTACGGAACTTCGAGACCGCTAATTTACTCCTGCACATGGTGATTGTTCGGCTGAGATGATCACGGTATTTTTCTGACTCAATGGTTGATACAAAGTTCATTGTTGATGTTTGGATACATGTGATTATTAACTCTTACCCTTCCGATTTTATTGAAACTCATTGTAATCGCTCAGTTCAAATGCGGGACGAGCTTACAACTCTTCATGGTTATTTTAGTTCTCGGCTCAGTCTGAGTTTCCTTGTTCCCATGTTGCATTGTGAAAGAGTACACAACAAGCGTGGATGTGGGAGCAAACTTTAATGTCGTGAAGTGGACTCCAGAGAGGCTCAACAAGTCCCTATGAAAAATCCAACCAAGAGGAGCCTGGTATCTATTGGAAAAATAAATTTAGTGTGAATTCAAGCTGAATTTTGGGTTGGATGTTGCAATGGATCTATATTGGAGACTGAAATTCATCTTGGTTAGATCCTTGCGTGAACGTGAAAGCTTCAGCGATATGGTGAACATCACGGTGGGATTTCTCATGGAAGACACCAGGAAAGGAACTAGTATTATGAATGAGATCCTCATCCTCTCTGAACCGCCCTTTCCATTGCCTATTTGGAGCCAATTGTGATCGAGAAAATAACTTAAAAATGGGCAACAATGAAGATGCAAGCAAGAAGGATGCGAGCACTTCGATGCAGAATGAGTAACCCCTTTTCTCTCTCTGCTCTGTCATGTCTTTGCTAATTATTGTGTGCATGGTTTCTTTATGTTCTATTATGTATAAATGTATCAAGGGATGGAGCGTCGAAGCTCTCGATTCACCAGGACTCAAGTCTTTGCTAAAAATGACATGCCTCTGGTTTCTCAGAATGGGAAAGGAATCTTTCAAATCATTCTCTATTAGATGGTTTCCAATTTTGGGCAGTCGTGGCTCTATATCTGTATCTATTTTGATGAAGTAATAGAAGGTCTCTTTTCTTGCAAAAAAAAATTAACTAATAAAAAAACAAGAATATAAATAACAATTTAATAAATATAATAAAAAAAGAAATTAAAAATAAAAATAAAAAGAGGATAAATGAGCAGGAAGAAATGGTAAATTAGAAAAAAAATTGGAGGGAAAATATGGTAAATTACAACCTATGCGCATGATAGGAATTGTTTTGAAATTTATCGCTCCACATCTAAAGACTGTACATACAACTAAGAACAATCCATGGTCCTCGAACTTATACCATCTCTCTCCAAACCAGAGCTAGAATCCATAAAAACCATCACCACTTCTACAATTTGGACTAAAATTTGGATCGATCGGTAGAGATTAGGGTTTTACAATTCCAGTGTGGGCTATAGACATTCAAAATGGTTAGTAACAGAAGGGTGTTGCATTGCTCATCTTCATGGCCTACATCTACTATTACTATGTGGATATAAAGGACAATTAAATTTCAAATTTAGGTGCGTAGGGGTTGGATGGAATTCACAGTTTTTAAGGTTGGGTTTTATTTTTATTTTATGATATTTTTCCATACCCCCAAAAATAAATAACTTTTCTTGATGTGATGTGAAAATTTATGTCACGGCTCTAGATTCAGGTTGTTTTATTGGATTGTAGTTTTGTGAAATTTCTCCAGGTTTGATCCATGGAAAAGAGATTGTTTAATCTCTTTCCATCTTCAAACATCAATTGATATGAGATGTGGTCACTTTAGAGGTAATTATATGCATGAAATAGCGGCGAACAACCATCTAAGAAAACCTGGGAGAATTTTAGACATTGTCTTAGCAGTTTTGAGAATTCGAGTAACATTATGGTTAATTCAGGCCATGCCTTTCCTTCCAATAGCCTTGGTATTCAATTTTCGTCACTTCTCACCATGAAAGGAAGCACAAAAAGACCTAATCCTAGTTTCGACAGAGTAATCAGTCATAACAAGACTAAAATTTAATCTAAATCAATTATAGACAAGGAATGAAGGCTTAACAACATTAAAATGCGGGTCAATTGTATAAGGGTAGTTTTGATAATAATATGTATATAATGTATAGAGTTTATAAGTGATGTCAAATATTATGCTTATAATTTTTCAGGAATTTATGACACTTGAACTTATATCGGGGTGAAGGGTTTTAGGGTTAATGAGGCTCTGTGTTAGTTAAAGATGTTGAGGATGACTACTATGTAAAAAATTTGTTGCTTGCCATCTAAACCTTTCTAGTTTTGAACAAAGAAACTATTTTGAGGCACTAATTGAACAAGGGTTAGAGGGGCCAATTATTGAATTGTTTATCCTTTTTGTTTTTTTTGGAATGTGGTATTTGGATATGCTATTAAAATTATGTTGTGGCTTAATTCTTGCAGTGGAGGGAAAATGGAAGCCATATACTCACATATTCAGCAGGAATGCCAAGTGTATGAGGTATTGTTTATCATGACTTATACTTTCTAGGGAATTATTGGTATTATGTTTTTGTAATATCCCTTTTTAAGAAACTTTATTCAATGACCAATTTTTCACTTTTTCTCCTATTTTGACCTTTGACTAATTTTGATGTCCAGGTCTCCAAATTGAACCAAATGCTCCAAAATATTCAGAGAAGGTGTATGAATGATATTAATAATTGAATATTATGTTCAGGGATGATTTATGACCCTTAAATTACTTCTGAAAACTTGTTTAATATTCTGGTCCAAGTAGGAGTCTTTACTACCAAATTGGGATTCCAATTCCCCCTAGGTAAATGCTGAAAGTGGTTTCTCAAATGCTCCCAAAGCCACTCAAATTTATGAACAAAGGTAGAGAATGTTTAAGGGAAATTTGAAGGTATCATATGCATCATTATTCATTTTATACAGGCTGTTATGACCCTCTCCCAAATAGCTACAAAATCATTAATTCGACCCTTGGGGAAATGGCACCAAATCTTCTCCAAATGCAATTAAACTGAGTAAAATGACTTCAGATGCTGAAGTGATAAACATGAAACTTGTAATAATCATAATTTATAGTCCATTCATCATAAATATATTAGAGATACATTCTCCCATTCGAAATAATCAACATTACCATGGAATACATCAATATAGTGGGGAAATGGTCATTATTTGCTCATTAATATTCACTTTTACATACAAAACTTTGGTATTTACACCTAAAAATTTATGAGAATCAATAAAAGAGAATATTAAACTTATTACAATCAGAAATGTACCATGAGAATCTCGAAATTGTCAGCATTGAATGGCATACATCAATCTAGTGGGGAAATGGTCATTGTTTGCTCATTAATAACCACTTTTACATTCAACCATTTGATATTTAGACCTAAGAATTGTTGAGAATGAATAAAAGAGCATAATTAACTTATTGCAATCTGAAATAAACCAGGATAATCTCTCCCAAAGAGTACAATAGCTCACCCAAAGCGCAATCCCTCCATCAACAAGAATATGCAATAAAAACTGGAAATGGTTGAGAGAAAGTGCTGCAATAGAAGGAACCACAAGATTCCCTGTAGCTGACACCTGAAGATACAAATCCATTAAATTTCCATGAAATACCTGAGTGGCCTCTCCAAACACCAACTTGGATGGGAATCTTTCACCCTCAAAATTGGCCAAGGCAAGAAACTAGTCATCCACTAGCTCTCTCAATTCACAAATGATCAAAAGATCTTATCTTGGTTGATTCCTATATTTTATAAAATACTTATCCTTCTAATTTACCAATCCATCCACAAACTCAAGCCAATTCAAATTAGGGCGTGAGCTGAAGATTTTCCACGTGTCCTCCCTTTCCTAGCCTTCCAGCTTCCCCCAATTCAAGTAGGAACCCATTGAGCTTCCCCAACTCACATGATCACCCTCTTGGATGCTATTTTTTGACCTGAAATTTCATATATGTCAGATGTCAGCCTTCAGATATGATTTGTGTCATAGGTGTCATAGCATCTTCATCATTGTTTTCATAGAGCTAGGGAATCTAGTCCAAGTGTCTCACTAGCTCCAAAATGCCTCTTCCTCTTCCATGGGAGTTAATCTTCCACTCCAATTCAACTTTAATTGATTTATGCTAAGTATATTGACCTTCCAACTCATCTCAAGACCCTTGGGATTCTTATAGATTCGAAATGAAAAAAGGAGGATGTTGTTGGACCTCGAAATTGTCTTTTATAATGGTTTTATTTACATTAATTTATGACCTATTTACCGTAATTTAATACATCTATGTTCAATAAGGGTGTATTTTACTCTATTTTATCAATTAAAATCTCGTAAATGTAAAATAAAACAAATATGTTATTTTTATGTATTAAATGTAGTATTTTGCAAATAATAGATGTTCTGAACTCCATTCAGCCCCTTCTTTCGGTCCTAAGTTCTGCATTAGGTTTGATGACATGTTTTATTTTATTAAGTTCTTGGTTTGGCTTACCCGTTATCTTCTGCTTCTTTTTAGTCTTGTTGCCCCTGCATATGCAAAATAAAGTCATGAGTTAATGCTAAGATTTCTTTGCATTATTTTTAGAACAAAATAAACAATTATTAAAAGTGATGCTGAAAAGAAATTAAAAAAAAAAAGAATTTTTATTATAAGTAATACTTAGTTTTAAATTTCGAATGCTTAAAAAATGATTATTTAGAAAATGAAAGAGCTTTAACTCATAAAAGGAATAAAAATCACGTGACCACTTATATAGCATATAAAAGCATTGATTTAAATATTGTTTTGATATAATTTAACATGCCACTTATAAAAGATTTTCATTGTATTGTTTTAATATAAATAACGCATGTTTTTGTTTTATGCATGCCGTAAACAAAGCATGCAAATATGGAGATTAACGCTTGCATCATAAGAAATGGAGGGCACGCAGCATGAAAAGAGTGGAGAATCGTGTGATGCAACAATAGAATCTGGCCACGATCTGAATCTAGAAACCAACCATCAATGTGGCCAACAAACTCGCAGAAAATCCGCTCAGAATCCGGATTTATGAACAAATTTTAGTTACAAGTCATCCGGACGTTCATCCAGACACCCATGCAGACCATGTGTTTTTAACAGACAGTTGATTTTCGGGTTATATTTGCAGGTAAACATAAGCGAAATTGAAAATTATAGCACATGGGTCTTGTGCAGAATAGGCCCATTTCAATTATCATGAGGAATTTTCGCAAAATACAAAGCCATTTGGGAGAAAATCGTGGTTCTATGAAACCAAATTTTCCAGAAATTGTGTTTGGCCGTTTTCTGAATTCGTGGGTAGTTGTTATAGTAGTAAATAACCTCTATTTTTAGCAAGAGATGGTCGATCTGATCTCCATTGTAATCATCTTATAAATACCTCTTTGGTTTTGAAGAGAGGAAGAGAAAAACTCTTTGTAAAACTTTGCTTCAGTTTAATAAAAAGTCTATGTTTCAGCTGTTGATGAGTAATTTCGTGCTTTGTTGGTGACTAATCTGAGTTAGAAACAACCCCTGATTGCTGAGAAGGGCCCCTCAACAACTAGAGTTTTTTTCATTGTGTATATTTCGCTATTTCTTTTCTGCGGAGAAGTAGTTTTCACTTTCAATATTTAACTTGGTTTTCCTGTAGATGATGATTGTTTCCTGTAATATATTTCTTGCTGTTAATACAATCTACATTTTCAGAATTTAGAACGACCGTTCATACTTAGTTTTTGTTAGTTTTCCTTTTAGCTTTTCCCATTGCAATTAGATAGAATTTAATTATTTCAGTGTTTCAAGATTATTTTATAATTAGATTTAGTTATGATAATGTTACCATAGCTGTAGATTAGTTTCATTTACTTTTCAGCTCTATTTTATGATGCAATAAAAATAGTTTCTTTCCTTAGATATGAATAAGTGTAGTTTCTTTTTGTTATTTCAACTTTAAACAACTTATTCAATGCTTTGCTTGCACCATAGGTTAATATGGATAAACCAGCTGGCATCAAGATCATTTAATTTGCTTGTTTTCTTAGTTTATATCGTTTTCTGTCAGCCAAACTATCATTCAGACCGTCTATTTAGACTATCCTTCAACCCTGTCTTTTAGACAGCCTGTTCGACCTATCATCCAGACCTATGTTCCAGTCTGCTATGCAGCGTTTCATTCAGCCTTTAGCGTTGTCAATCTGTTTTAAGCCTATTTCTTTAGTTTTCTGATTATGTTTCGACTGTGGTAGTTAAGTAATGGTTATGTTTGTCTTTAGGATCATATGTTATATTGTTTAAAGCATTTATTAAAGTTTTATTCCTATTTTTGTCCTTTCACCCTATGTATTGTGTTTTGGTTTATTGTGGTTTCTGATTTCTTTCTTCAAATATCGTTGTAATGTTTTGTAATTATATCTTTGGTTTAAATTGTTTCCATTTTCCCCTTCGTATTATATGCATTAGTTTTTAGTATTTTAAAGTTTGATGATAAAAGTTCACATAACCTAGTTTAGTGTAAGTTTACTTTTCAAATTGTAAATTAGTTGCATGATCGTTTTATGACTGGTTAAGATCCTTTAGTTTATGGTATAGTTTGCTGAAGAGGTAGAGTATAAGTATTTTGTTTTCCTGTTGTAGGTTTGCTTACAGATTGAAGAATATTTCCAGTTTTTGTTTTGTACTTAGTTTTAGATTTGATTATAAAGCTCCAAGTTTAGTTTGCTTTGATTAGTTTACTGTTTTGCAACGCATTTATTTACGCTTGGTCTTTAGAATACTATTTTCTTTGCTTTCTACAAATTTGCAATTACTTGTTTTTGCTTTCTACAAATTTCCAATTAAATAATTCATTGCTTTCCATAACTCAATTGCACTTGCATTCTTAGATAGGTATTTACTTATGCATACATGGAATAGTCTCCAATTTATAATATAGATTAGCTAATTTGCTGCAAGTAGTTAGTTTTGCTTTCATTAGTTGAATCGCTTTTGGACCAAGCGACTACTTTCTAGATTAGTATCTGCAATTTCCTTCCATAGAATAGATTAGCATAGCATTAGACTAGTTTGAATCTCAGTTATTAATCAGTTTCATGCCTTTATAGAATAGATTAATATAACATTAGATTATATTTGAAATTATAGTTACTTTCCAAGTTCTTAGTTAATTTCCTGTTATCATAGATATATTAAATTCTTGCATTTGAATTATGAAAGTCATGCATGTAGATTAAAATCATATAGTTGCATGTTAGCTCATTTGCATCTTTAGTTAGCTTAGGTTAGTTCAAGCCTTCAATCCTGCACATATAGTGTTTGCATCTCACAAGCTCCCTTCCCGGGTTGACAATTAAGTGTTGAATTAGATAGTGCATATTTTACCCAACAGATGCCATGTGGCATAGAAAATCTAGCTTGTGTGGGTCCCACATCCTCCCTGTGTCTTCATGATCAATTGCCACTTTGATTTTCCCTTATATTTATTTATTTATCTCCTTCATTAAATATTTATTCCATTCTAATCTTCAAACATAATTTATTGTCCCCCTTATTCCAAATCCCAAAGCTTCCACCCCCAACCTAGGAAACTATTAATTTTCCTCCTTAGCCATTATTTGACCCTTCGCATCAATTTGACAAACTCTCATGAATATGGAAAATGTGATTAGGCGATTGTGACTCAATTGAAAATTTGGGACATGGAAAATCTTGCCTTCCCAATATTGCTTGTCCTCAAGCAATTTCAAACATGGGTGTTGAAGAAACTGCTTTATGTATGATTCTTTGAAGTTGCCACTAAGTTGCTCAACTTTTAGTCTTTGAGATTCCATGAAAATTTTAGAGAGGAAACACCATGCTCGTTGCTCCACTAATATGATTAAAATCACTTTATTAAGTGGGGAATCCATCTCCCATACTGTTTGTTTCCCAAAAAAATTGAAATCAATGGGACTAAAATCTGTCCCAATGTCCTGTTGCTTGTATTGCACTCCAACAATTAAGAGTGATCTCCAACCGATACCACCAGGAAAGAGAATTTCAGGATCTCATTTTCTTGTATTAATTCTTCCAAACATCACGAGTGAATAATATATATCATCAAAGTACATAACAACATAATAAAAATGTACACCAAGGAGGTGCCTCATGAAAAAATCATGAAAGTGCTTATACCTCCAAGTAAGTAGACTACCTTTTTCCAAGTGCATACAAGCTTCAAGTGACCAATCAAATATGCTCCAATGACATAGGCAAGGATCCCATGTCCTATAATGTTTCTCCAAAAGAATGTCAGATGCATCAAAATAATAATCAGCCATGTATTGTTTCATCCAAGAAGTGAACGAAGAACCTCCACCAAAATCTGAACCAAATAAGGAGCAAAGAAAACATGAAGACTTCAAGTGGATCAAAGAAGTCTCATTAATACACCCATGAATATGTATATCATCATGAAATAATAGAGGAATTTTATGCCAATAATAATGTTCTTCAATCATATATCTCTTCACCCAAGTGTGGGATGAAGTTCCTCCACCATCAAATAGACTAGGCAAGGAGAAGGAAAATCATGAGTCTCCAAGTGACTCAAGTGAACATCATAGGTGCACCCATGTAGATGTGTATCATCATACTATAACAAAGGATGCTGCTACAATTGTAAAGACTATGGTTCTCTAGTCATGCCATCATCAAAAGGAGAGATAGAAAGTCCATGCTCTTCACGTAGCACCATAAAAAAGAAACTTTTTTTTTAACACAAACGGATATATATATATATATATATATATATATATATATATATATATATATTTGTGGAAAAACCACAATCAGAAGAGCCAAATGTCAATTGACCAGATTACACAATTACATAAACAAAAAGAACCCCTTCAAAAGGTCCCGAGACTATGGAGATCCTCTTAAAAGGTCAATTTACAAATTAATGAATCTCATTTATGGAATTGGATGAAGATAGCTGGCCTTTCCGTTTATACTGAGGAACCCATGAGGTAGCAGACATGATTTATTAGCCAAAGCATCAACAAGATTGTTCAACTTCCTAAGGATGTGGAAAGAGGCAACATAATCAAATTCTTTCAACAGATGCCGAATTATCTGTAAGGATTTGTTTAAGGCAGAATTATTGAAGAAGTCACCTGAGTTTAAGGCTTTAATCAACATTTCAGAGTCACCGAAGACTTGGATTGACTTGAATCCATTTTCTTTAGCAACCTGAATCACCATAAGGAGGCTGTAACATTTAGCCTGGTTATTAGACATAAGTCTGAGTCCCAAGATAAAGCTAAATTCAACCAGTCCATCAGAAGAGGTAACAAATCCCCCAACACCTAAGATTCTGGGATTCCCCTTGGAAGCCCCATCGAAAAAAATTGCAACTAAAGAAGATTTCATCCAAAATGTTTTTAAGTCTTCCATTGTCCCATGAAATCTCCAGGGAATAATACTAGCAGGCTTGATGTAGACCACCATTCTATTTTCACAAAAGCTGGAACCCAGCCACATTGAAAACGCAACATCTAGATAAGGAGAGGAAAACGACTTACCAACAGATTCGGAAATAAGCAATTTAGCTTTGGTGACCATGATTTGCTGATTTGGAAACTGGTTATTGAATATATAGTTATTCCTGGAAAGCCACAATTTCCACTAGATTATCTTAGGTATAGGATGTTAGATGTCAAACTAGACAGCTTCATTTCCAGTTTTAGAAGGACACAACTCGTGCCAGGAAAGATAAAATTCTTTAACATTGCATTTATCTGGAGCAGAAAATTGGGTACCGTTAAGCACCAATTTCCACACAGACTTAGAAAATTGGCAGCCAATAAAGATATGGTCTGCTGATTCAAAGTCCAATTTTAAAAAACAAGACCAGAAGGGGCCATAAAAACCACGCTTGAGTAAATTGTCACCAGTCAACGCTTTGTTGAGCAAAATCAGCCATGTAAAAAAATATACCTTGGGCAAGCAGTGTGATGACCATACATTTTTCCATATCGCAGAGGAGAAACAGGAAAGATGACCAGATTGAAGATCTATAAAGCCCTTGGCAACTGAGTAACAACCATAATTTCCCCATCCTGAACTATATTTAGTTGAGCTGTGCACTGGAGCGAGGCTAGACAAAAAGGAAATCAACAAACTTTTTTGGGAGGCTAGCAACCCGAAAGATCAGGAAAATTCCAATCCACCCAATTACCAGCACAGTCCCAAGCACAAATAATAGCCAATCTAAGGAGGCCTTTGTTAGTTGACCAATCTAGAATCTCAACTAACTGAATGACAGAAGAAAGAGTGGGGTTTCCTGATATTTTGTCTTCCCAGAGGAGTATCTTCTTTCAATTGCCTGGAATTCGATATAGCTGCTGCTTAAATTTATCAATTCCTCTTCTACAGGCGTTCCATATTGCTATACCAGAGGGAGTATTGGACGAGGTTATTTCTTAAAGATCTGCATTTGAGATATTTCATCATGAATATCGTACTAATAGGATGGTGTTTATTCACATGAAGCTGCCAAATAAGTTTGTTGCTCAGCGCCAGATTAGCTTGACAGGGATCCCGAATTTGTAAACCACCTTCTGATAAAGGTCTTTTGATAATTTCCCAACATTCCAAATGTATCTTATTCTGACTTCCTTTTCCTCCGTTCCAGAGAAAGTCATGAAACAATTTAGAGATCTGAGTCGAGATAGATTTGGGGGCCAACAACAATGAAGAATGAAATAACGGAAGAGCTAAAAGAACTGACTTGATCAAGATCAGTTTTCTAGCCTTATTTAACCAAATACCACCCCAGGAAACAATTTTAGATTTCATCTTGGCAATCAATTCAAACCAGAGAGAAGGAGGGGCTAGGCCAAGAGTTAAAGGCAATCCAAAATACTTTATTTTCTCCCACTTGGCATAACCAGGAAAGCCAAGGAAGTTTGCTATTCAGAGGATGACATGGAGCTCAACATTCCATCCATAAACTGTACTTTTTTTTATTGATCAAGGCCCCTGAGATTAGGCAAAACTTTTGTAGTATTTCATTGAAATCCCTGGAAATATTCATTGAGGCCCCTCCTAGTAGCAGAGAGTCATCCGTGAAGAGAGCATGATTAATAGGGTCAACTCCCCTAGCAATATTAATGCCCAGGCTATAACCTTCCTCCATATATGATGAAAGGTTTCTGCTAAGAGTTTCTGCCATCGATATATATAGAAATGGTAACATAGGGCAACCTTGTCGAAGGCCATGAGTGGCTTGGAAAAAATCAAAAGGTCTTCCATTGACAAGCAGAGCAATCCATGGCCTATCCATACATCTTTAATCAAATTCACAAACTCTATGCTAAATCCAAAAGTAAGAAGCACATCATAAAGGAAGGGGAGCTTAACACGATCAAAGGCGTTTTGCATGTCCAACTTACTTAACATGCATTTTTCCTTCCGTTGGAAACTTGAATGAATTTCTTCTTGAACTTGGATGAGATTATCAATCAAATGCATGCCTTTTACAAAAACCCCTTGAAGAGGAGAGATAAGCTTACCTAATAGAGGCTTGAGTCCATTGGCAAGGAGTTTGGCTAAAATCTTGTAAGAGGCATTGCACAAAGATATGGGGCGAAACCTGTCAAAAGAAGAAGGATTTACTTCTTTAGGGATAAGAGCAAGGAAAGTAGAGTTTGTACAACCACCAATTTTAGCTTTTTTTTGGAAAGCTAGCACCATACAAATCAGATCAGATTTGATTGTGTTCCAACATACCCTGTAAAAATGAAAGGAAAAGCCATCCGGCCCAGGAGCTTTGTCAGGCTCCATCGCCCAAATGACATCCAAAATTTCTCTTCGAAAAAGGGTTTCAACAAAGCTTGATTATCCTCAGGGTCGACAAGAGTAGGAATCTTATCCAGGAAATCAGTAGACACATCACTAGCATCAAGACCATCTTCATGAAACAAGAGCTGGAAGTGCATCCTAGCAGCCTGTTTTAAAGGATCTTGACCTTTAATGACAACCCCATCACCAAGAGAGATTTCTGAAATATGATTTCGAGACAATCTCGCCCTGCATTGACGATGAAAATAATCTCTATTCTTATCACCTGCTTGCAACCAAAGGCTACGATACTTCAACCTAATATGTTCTTCTTCCTGTCGAAAGGATTGGGAGGTTTTAAATTGAGCCAACTGTTCAATGTATAGTTGAGTTCTTGTGATTTCTCTAAATTCCATTCCGATTTGAATATCTGATAACGTAACAACTCTCTCTTGCCTGGAACTAGTAGGAGTTTTAATTGGAATTTTGACCCAAGTTTTCAGAGCAAGTTTCATTCTTTTTAGCTTATGCTCCCAGATGAAACTAGGTGATCCATCTACATACTGATACCAAGATTGACTGACATTATCCATGAAACCATCTCACTCAGTCCAGAGAGGGCTTAACCGAAATGGTATTGGACCGAGCTCATCTTGTTTTTAGAAAATCAAAGAAATAGGGTGATGATCAGACAATAGTTTAGGCAGAATTTCTGAGGAGATAATGGATTTTCCATCCAACAGAGAGCTGTGGATGAGAAACCTATCAAGCCTGATAGAAATATTGGCTAACCCAACGCAATTATTGGACCACGTATAGCATCCTGTCTTTGGCTTTATATCCAACAGATCACATGAAAGAATCATAGCGTCCACCATGTCTTGAAGATGGTCTTTGCCGCAGAGCCCACCTTTTTTTTCTGCTAGGAGCTAAATTTATATTTAAATCACTAGCGACTACTAAGTTTGAGGGAGAAATAGATTCAATATACTCTGATAATGATTTCCACCATTCTCTTTTTTCACTGTAATTGACAGGAACATATAGATTAAAGAGTGCCAGAGAGATCTTGCAAGAGTAGTGGTAGAGATCTATGAAGATCCAATGTTGTGTAATAAACAATCTATTTAGCTGAAACTTTTCTTCACTCCAAAGAGTAGCTAAACCCCCGGAGGAACCTCTCGCGCTTATAGCTTTTCCAGTAGTCAAATTCCATTTATATTTACTAAGGAGAAGAAGCGCATCCTCCTCAATCTTGGTTTCTTGGAGCAAAAGGATTTTCGAAGCTTCCATTTTCATCAAATATTTAACAGCTTCAACTTTGATTGGGTTCCCCAATCCCCTGCAATTCCAAGATGTTACCTGCATTATTTACCCACTTGGGAGGGAGTGATTACTCCCTTTGGAGGCCTTGACCTCTTGCTCCTACCATAAGACATTTCAATAGTGGGCTGACTACCTTGCATTTTGAGCCTCTCGGCCTCTTCTTCATTGGTCTCCTTCTTTGTCTTCCTTCTAGTCTTTTTAGAGAAATGCTATACTGAATCATCATCGAAGGAATCAGAACAAACATCCTGCTTTTTCCTAGTTATGTCAGCATAAGAGGGAGAAAATTTAGCTTTCTCTAGAGAGTGCAATGGATCATCATCCCTAGAGAGGTCTAGAGAGGAAACAATAACTTATTCCATAGGAAGATTGAGGACAAGACTCTCTGGTTGAGGCAGATCTCCTTCTTCAAGAACATAAGTATCATGAATGCTTAAAGAAACAAACTGATTGGAATATACATTTTCAACTACTTGGGGATGTGGAAGCTTCCCAACAACAACATAAACTTTCAGCTTCTTTCCATCTGTTCCTTTCTTTCTCTGATCTTGATTGGAGTTTTCTGCTTTTTTAGCTTGGGTCCACTTGTCTTGCTTCTCACTTTGAAGCTCCTCTCTAATTTTTTCTTGCAGTTGCGGGAAAAATGGCCATATTCATGGTAGAAGTGATGCTTAAAAGGATTTTCCCCATAGTCCAATTCCTGAATATAAGATCAATCAACAATTGTTATCCTAATCGCCTCTGGCAGACCAATCTCCAAATCAATTTCCACACACTTTCTCGCACATCAATATTCATCTGTCCATTCTACCTTGTTGATGTAGTTTCCAAGTTTATTCCCAATGGATTCCAGGGAATCTAAGTTCCAACAGTGTAAGGGCAAGTGAGGGAGCCTAACCCAGACAACGAATATAGATGGGACATCATGGGTAGGGCCAAAATTAGGAGACCATTTGTATAAAATATAAACCTTTCACCCATACTTCTTTAGGATGAATGTTGCAAAATTTGGAAGTGTAGGATGTAGGAGAAAGAACCAACTCACCCAAATGATCAGAAAGTGAAAAATTGTCATCATGTGAAGGATCCATAGGGGTAGAAGTATGCACCTCCCTAAAAAATGCAAAAATGTCCTCATGGTTTGGTTCCAAGGTAGTGGAATCATGCACTTCTTCAAAAAGTGTGCACCCATATTCAAGAGTAAACTCAAGTTCATCTTCCACCACAACTAGCGATTGGATCTCATCAAGATCATATTCAAACAAATCAAGAACCTACAATTTTCCATGTTTCTCATGATCCCTCATGTCATGATAATCCTCCAAGCAATCTACCCTATGATAATCTGAAACATAGGAGGAGGAACAAGTATCTTGCAACTGCTCAATAAGTTGCTCATTTTGAATTTTGAGCTTATGAATATCCTCATTATTATTCAAGTATTCTTCATGTAAACATTCACTAAGCTCAACCAAGTTATTTCTATAAAAAAACAAAGACATGAAATTACCTTCAATGTTGCTTATTGCTCTTTGAATCTTCTCCATGTCTTCAAGGAAGGATGGATCCTCCAATGAAGAAATTTTCCAACAAGAATTTGAAAAAAATGCTTTAGTGTCATGGAGTATGCTAAGGGCCTCATGGATATCCATTTCACTCATCTTCAAAGACCCTTTAATGAAGGATGGTTCATGGGAATGAACCTCATCTTCTTCTTTCTTCTTTATTTGGTCAACTTCTTGAAGCTCAAGTGGTGATGGGGAAGTTGATATTGGTTCTTCATGTTCTATCAAAAGGTATTCATCCTCATGCTTATAAGAAATTAGGATTGCAGCACCATTTTCAAATTTGATATCTATGTCACCAACATAGAGTTGTGAGCACCCATCAGTAGGTTCTCCTTCATAGTTTAAGGATCCATCAATAGATTCTATTTGATTGGAACAAACCCCATTAGCAAGGATTGTGCGCTTGTATTCACTCTCCTCTTTATGTTCTTCTCTGCAATCACCTTGAGGTAATTGATGGTCCACTTCATGATTCTCTGTTTCTTCCTTTAATGGTGTATCTAGGCTCTTTTCACAAGTAGGTTGATTTTTTCTCATTTCATGCTCCTCCAAACTTGTGGATTGCTAATTGTACCTTAATGAATTAAAATTTGCATTATTGTTCCTATATCAATTCAACCAGTCATCAAAGTCTTCAAAATTAATGGTATTATGTGTCTCTTTACCCCTTGCTTCCAGCTTACCCCTAAGTTGGCTAGCCATCAACTCGAATACTTGCATAATCTGCTTAGTTGTGTCATCGCAACATGACTTAAGACATTTATTAAATTCATATATATCATACATAGCTTTAATAGGTTCCTATACCATGCTTTGATACCACTGTGATGTCCCTTTTTAAGAAATTTTATTCAATGACCAATTTTTCACTTTTTCTCCTATTTCGACCTTTGACTAGTTTTGATGTCTAGGTCTCCAAATTGAACCAAATGCTCCCAAGTATTCTAAGAAGGTGTATTAATGATATTAAGACTTTAAAATGATGTTCATGGATTATTAAGACCCTTCAATTACTTCTGACAACTTTTTTAATATTCTGGTCCAAGTAGGAGTCTTTACTAGCAAATTGGGGTTCTAATTCCCCCTGGGTAAATGCTGAAAGTGACTTCTCAAATGCACCAAAAACCACTCAAATTTATGAAAATATGAAGAGAATGTTTAATTTACATTTTTAAGGTCTAATATGAATCATTATTCAGTTTATACATTCTTTTATGACCCTCTCCCAAACAACTACAAAATCACTAATTCGACCCTTGGGGAAATGGCACCAAATCTTCTCCAAATGCAATTAAACTGAGTAAAATGACTTCAAATTCTGAAGTGATGAACATGAAAATTGTAATAAACATAAATTACATTCCATTTATCACAAATATATCATATATACATTCTCCTATGCGAAATATTCAACATTACCATGGCATACACCAATATAACAGGAAATGGTCATTGTTTGCTCATTAATATTCACTTTTACATACATCCCTTTGGTATTTAGACTTGAAAATTTCCAAGAATTAATAACAGAGCATATTAAACTTATTACAATCATAAATTTTCCATGAGAATCTCTAAATCATCAGCATTCAATGGCATACATCAATCTAGTGGGGAAATGGTCATTGTTTGCTCATTAATAACCACTTTTACATTCAACCATTTGATATTTAGACCTGATACTTTCTGAGAATGAATAAAAGATAATATTTAAATTATTACAATCATAAATATACCAGGATAACCTCTCCCAAATAATACAATATCTCACCCAAAGCGCAATCCCTCCATGAGCAAGAATATGCAATAAAAACTGGAAATGGTTGAGAGAAAGTGTTGCAATAGAAGAAACCATGATATTCCCTGTAGCTTACACCTGAAAATACAACTCCATTAAATCTCCATGAAATACCTAATTTTCCTATCCAAACACCAACTTGTATGGGAATCTTTCACCCTCGAAATTTGCTAAGGCAAGAAACTAGTAACCCACTAGCTCTCTCATTTCACAAATGCAAATTTCTCAAATGATAAAAAGCTCTTCTCTTGTGGTTGATTTCTGTATTTTATAAACATACTTAGCATTCTAAGGTTACCAATCCATCCACAAACTCAATCCAATTTGAATTAGGGTGTGAGCTCAAGATTTGCCATGTGTCCTCCCTTTCCTAGCTTTCCATCTTCCCCCAATTCGAGTAGGAACCCATTGAGCTTCCCCAACTCACACGAGCACCCTCTTGGATTCTCTATTTCGACCTGAAATGTGATATATGTCATATTTCATCCTTCAGATATGATTTGTGTCATAGGTTTCATAGCATCTTCATCATTGTTTTTATAGAGCTAGGGAATCTAGTCCAAGTGTCTCACTACTCCAAAATGCCTCTTCCTCTTCCATGGGAGTTATTCTTCCACTTCAATTTGACCTTAATTGATTCATGCAAAGTATATTGAACTTAAAACTCATCCCAATAACCTTGGGATTCTTATGTATTCGAAATGACAAGAGGAGGATGCCATGTGGCATAGACAATCTAGCTTGTGTGGGTCCCACATCCTCCATGTGTCTTCATGATCAATTGCCACTTTTATTTTCCCTTGTATTTATTTATTTAGCTCCTTTATTATATATTTATGCCATTCTAATGTTCAAACATCATTATTGTATCGCTTATTCCAAATCCCAAAGCTTCCACCCCTAACCTAGGAAACTAGTAATTTTCCCCTTTGGCAATTATTTGACCCTTAGCATCAATTTGACAAACTCTAATGAATATGGCAAATGTGATTAGGCCATTGTGACCCAATGAAAAATTTGGGACATGATAGTTTTATTCATAATGGTTGTAGGGGTAGTTTGGAAAATTAATGATTGCACAAACCCATCCAAATCTATGTTTGATATGCACCTACGCGTTGCAAAGTATGGTTTAAGAATCATCAACTTCTATAACAATTTCTAAGTATGGTTTATAGTAGCCATTGTGCTAAATTTTGCTTTATGTCATGAACCCTAACACATGAATTCGAGTAATTCTCTCTTTCACTTGATAGTAAGTTCCAACATATAGGCTTTAGAATGGTCGGGATAGTACCCAATACATTCGAAATGTGGAAATATGTAATCTATGGTTTTGAAAAAAACTCAGGGTGTGATCCCGAATCCTCCTTGAATTAATTCTATTATCTATATAAATTTTTTGTTTTCCCAAATCAAAATGCCTCCTAGCCTGCCCACTTAGTTTTTGTGCATGCCCTCCACTTTTCTCCATGCTCTTCTAACATCATCCAAATTAATATTTAAAATAATCTATATTCTATGAAATAATCTTGATCTTTAAACTTCTTTGGACAAACTCCTATTAAACAAGATTTAACATCGGATCACCCCACTCTAAGGACCTTGGAAGGAAAAACACTTAGGGATTTGAGGATAAGGGGGCTTTGTTCCCCTTTAAAAAATTATTTCAATTTCCTTTGAGTTTAATTTGTCAAATTAGTTTTCCTTTCCTCCTATAGCTTCTCCACATTAGTCTTCCTAGCTGTAGTCCTAGTGTCCAAACCAGTTTTTTCCCTAAATTAGATACTCATTGGATTAGGATGGTTAGAACCATGTTGTTTCTTGGAGGTAGCCTTATTGCATCGACCTCGAATGCTAGGGATAGAGTTTGTTATAGTTTGTTCTGGAGATTGAGGTTCGCTTTAGATCATATCCTTGGGAGACCCAAGGAATGGAAGGTTTTGCACCTCCACATTGTTTGAGGAGTCAATCATCCAAATAGAAATAGTGTTAGAGTTACCTAGATTTTTTGACATCCATTCCAGGGGTTCAAATTGATTTTGAATATGAATGATACTATAAGCTTTTTATAATTTATTTGATTTATCCAAGATTCTTGATTCTTGATCTGTAAGGTTGTCATTTTATACTTGTGTTGATTTCTTTTGGTAGAAGATAAGGTTTACTATTTTATGGTTGCTTTTTGCTAGAAAATGATAGTTGTTAAGAGAAAGATGTTAATCCTCTCACAACTTCCTGTGATATCGGATCTGTTTTGTAATATTTTTTTATGCCTACTACTCAACAAAAGGTTGTTCATGCATTCCATACTATCATATTTGATATCGCATTTAATACAAATGTTTAATGAAGTGTCATTGTATGAGCAGTAGTACCTTGCTACACATATTTCAGAACTATTAATGATTGGTAATCATCGTTGGTAGTAAGTCTAAATAGTTTTTTTTTCATTCCATAATCGAGATCTAAGTATTTCTTAGTTAGTCCTGACTCCGTAACACTCGGATAAGCCACTAAACTATTGAAATCCCCCGCTAAATGTATTGAAAATATCAAAAATCTCAATTTTTCCAAACTGGAAATTATTACAACGCTTAAAGGTCATTTTAGAAATCCTATCACGAATTCCCCCTTTTGTTAGAAAATAAACAATCTAAAGAGAGGGAAGCAACCACCAAGATCATAGTGGGTTGTGATTTTGTGGTACCTAAAGTTTTCATCTTTGATAGAGTTTAATATTTTGGAGTGCAGATTTTAAAGGTAAATGTCTCTAAATTAGGGTAAGGGACAATGAGATGCAAACTGAGATGTTTGGCTATCATTGAGGTCAAACTGAATTGAGGTTGTATGTTGCAAGTGAAAACGAGGGGAACATGAGATATCCTTTGGATAATTATGAGATGTTTGGATATCACAAGGGATGTCAGTGATTTTCCCAACTATACTTAATTTATTGAGAAAAATGTCTAGGACATTAGGGGATCCACAACATCGTCGATGAAGTTTTGTGGAAAATAAGAAATATCTCTTGTAGTCTCCTTATCCCTTGATGGGGAATTGCTAGGAATATGTCCTCTTTGAAACTATGATATACCCCTAGGTTGGTGCACATAATTTTTCTATTAAGTTAGTCTACTTAGACCCCTATTGTTGTCCTCTTATTACAAAAGTAAGGCCAAACATTTTATTGAATTGGGAATCCCTTGTGATTTAGGGATGAGGAAGAGAATTTTTTGAGAATCCATTGTAGTAGTTGAAAACCTATTTTTGGGTTTATGTTTGGATGTTGTATAGCTCCATATCTCATTAAGTCTATTGACAAAGGTTAAATCTTTCAGAATCCTTTATTAACTTGTAAATGTGTAAAGCAAAATATAGGTTAAGGTATGTTCCTGTTGTTTAGAAGGTATCTTTTGTGGACATGTAATTTTTTGGATTGGTTCTAACTCCATTCCTTTATCGATTATCTTAATTCAAAAAAGCTAATTTCATAAAACAAGGAGTCAATGCTTTATCTTAGACATTAAAAGCAATGGGGTTGTTAAATATCTATAGTATATACAGTGAAATATTACTTGAACGCCTACTACACTGTGTCCAATTATATCCATTTTTATTTGAATTTGTTAATATTATGAATACTAGTCATTCTTAGTTTATCAACATTATATGAGAAATCAAATAAATTGAGTGAGATTGCTTAATGCTGCTAACAATATTTGGATAAGTTCATCAATGAATACCCCTTTTGATGGGATTTTGGGTAGATAGTACTTCCTAGTATGTAAGGTACTCCAACTTCATACTTTTTGTGATGATTCTTCATGATGGGATGCTCTACTTCATGTCATCTATAGGTGGAGTGGTAACATGTTTTACTCCAGTTCACTTTGTTTGTATATACATAAAATTATGTAGGTGATGTGGCTTGTTGTGAGGATATAGTAAGGTGTTTTTAATATATATGTTATTAACAAATGTCGGTTTTTCCTGATTATAAGAGATTAATTTGAGATCGATTATGCAGCTAATGATGGTCTTGTTCCCAAATTGGAGAAAAAATTATGTGTATTTTCATGATACCGTTAATACCAAAAAACACAACATATGAATGAACATATGTAATGAGGAATCCCTTTCTTTGAATGTGTAAACTGACTTAATAACTAGGATAACATTCATGCATTTTCATTCATAGGTTCAACAGTGGAATTAGGGCTCATGGATTGCAAATATAAATAATTTTAGCTATAAGCCATTTATTAGAATTTGAAAATAAACTTTTCCAACCTACTACAAAATGATAGGAACCGTGTCTGATTTCTTGAATTATTTTTACTTGGTGAAGAAATACTAATATTTTGTGTATTTGTTCCATATATTTGTGCATATGTATCTGCAAGAAGTATGAGGGGAATATGGATATGTTTTATAATCAAGCTTTTAACCTTGATCAAGTTGCATTCACATCATAGGGTATAAAGGATGCTCAACATAGAGTAAGAAATACTACTTTGGCTACAACATAACTTGTATTTTCTTAGACTTCTTTCCTCATAATTGCAATGTTATTCTTCATCTCACTCTTCTTCATCCAAAATGTTATGCAAAAATATCTATCAATGGATATCATGAAGGATATAAAACCAATATGACATAGATGTCAAAAAAATTAAGTAGCATGCGGGTAATGGAAATGTATATCATATCATAAAAAACCTTTATTTACGAGAAATCATTTGTGGTATGTAATCCAATTTTATTAGATAGCCTATTGAGGTACACATATTTGAATTCTTATTATTATATAAGATCATATATAATAGAATCAATTTGTGGTATCTCATTTTGAAATATTTTACCTTTTCTTCTATACAAAAGGTTGTTATTGTTTGTACAAATTTTAAATTGCATGTCTTAAAGGTTGTTATTAAAATAAAATCTTCCATGTTGAGTCTTTCTTCCTTGGTTGACTACATTTTCACACTTCATTACATTTTGTGTTTATCATATTTATATACGATTTAATTTTAAATTTGTTGTTTTGAATATTTTTTCTAAATATTTGTTTCAAAGATTCACTTATTTGTTGTGGCTAAGAGGTTCATGCAGGGGTGAGGTGGAGTGATGTGGAATAACATCCGATATTCTATGAAATAATCTTGATCTTTAATCTTCTTGGTAAAAAATCCTATTAAAAAAGAGTTAACACCAGATCACCCCACTCTAAGGACCTTGGAAGGAAAAACACTTAGTTATTTGAGAATAAGGGGGTTTTGTTCCCCTTTCAAAAATTATTCCTTTCTCCTTTGAGTTTAATTTGTCAAATTAGTTTTCCTTTCTTCCTACAAATTCTCCACATTAGTCTTCCTAGATGTATTCCTAGTTTCCAACATCAAGTTTTTCCCTAAATCGGATACTCATTGGGAAGGTTGGAACCATTTTGTTTCTTGGAGGTATCCTTATGGGATCGACCTTCAATGCTAGGGATAGAGGTTGTTGTACTTTTTTCTAGAGATTGAGGGTCATTTCAGATCTTAGCCTTGGGAGAGATAAGGGATGGAAGGTTTTGCACCTCCACATTCTTTGAGGATTCAACCATCCAAATACAAGTAGTGTTAGAGTTACCTGTGTTTTTTCACATACATGCTAGGTGTTACAGCTGATTTTACCACACATGGTTAATCACACTTTTATGGCCTTCCCTGTCCCTCTGCAGACTCTTTGGACCCCATGGACTATTTTTGTACCTTTGATGTTTCCAAGATCATCCCTAAAAACACCCATTATTTGTTGTACGCAATTTTTAATCCCTTTCTCACGTATATATGCAGATATTACCTTTAAACCTGCGTACATCGAGATGTGTGCAAAAGGCCAAATATTTTTGGAGTTTTCCTTAATGTGGATCCGAGTCACTTATCTCTTGGCCTTCCATATGCCTCAATATTGCTCAGATTTGACCTTACATTACCCCATTGAAGCACTATATACGGAACCCTTTGGATACATTGAAGAGGAGGAACTGAAGAGCAAGAAAACTATAGTCCATTGTTGTCGTAGCTTGCTTGTACTTGAGTTTGCATCCCTTTGTCCCTTAGAGCACTTTGTGTTCTTCCCAAGCTTGCCTTTGCTTATGAGCTTGCTATCGAGATATGGAGGATTGAGGTGGTGGAGGCCCAGGTGGAGGACTCAGTTTCTGCGGTTCGCAGACATGCCAATAGAGGTTGTCACTTATGTAATCTCTGATTTATTTAATAGAAATATATTTTCCTGTCCAATGATGTGCATTTAAATGAATATTGAATCCATGGATGTGTTTAATTTCTTATGTATAATTCATTATATATGCTAGAGTAGGCCTAACACTATATCATATAGCATTCTTGCCTTGTTTACTGTTGTTGAGAGTAAATTGCTAAAGCAAGTGGGATTGGAAAAAGCTCAACGGGGATCTACTACAACCGTCCGGAATAAGGTATGTTTCTAGATCCTTTAGTGTTAGATGTTGTATTTCTCTTGCATATTGGGAAGGGATTGATTTCTATAGTTTCTCTATCTGTTGTGGTACACCCCAAGCCATAGGAAGTTTTCTTCGTAATAGAATTGGCGACCATACTGGAGAGGTTCCTAGTTGTTTTTATTTGGGGGTTTTCGACATTCAATGTGCTTCTATTGCTCTGATTTTTCTGTTTTTGGGTCGGGTATGGGGGCATGATTAACCAGTAGTATCATGGAGAAGTAAATTTTGTCTCAGTTTGTCCATTTAACTTATTTTTCTATCTTTTTCTTCTTGTACGTGGGTTTTTCTTTCACAGTCGCGTGTACACGTGAGTTTTCCTGGAATAGTCGCGTATGTACGCAGGTTTCCTGAGAACAGTTGCGTATGCCCTGATTTCTATCTTTTTGGGGAAGATTAAGTGTTGTTGGGTGAGTTTGGGTGATTGTTGAGTCTTCTTTGATGCTTCTGGACTTTATATCTACCTTATGTTCCTGACCAGAGACTCTTTTTGATTTGATTTTTGAAAAATGTTCTTTTCATTTCATTTTCTATTTTTTGTTTTGGGATTAGTGCATTAGGTCTCTTTTACCTTGGTGCTTTGCTTGGTTGTTTTTTGTGAGTGCTTGTAGAGTCTGATGGTTTTAGAGTCATACTTTTTCCTTTTTATCTCATTTAATTCAAAAATACAAAAACATTTTGCTTTTTTGCATTGTTATGCATTGTTTGCATTTTGCATTAACATGGTACTTGCATTAGGTTTACTTGGTGAATATTAGTCAGATTTTCATATAGGAAATGATTGCATATACATTTGAAGGAAAATTTTTCACTTCACGTAGTAGCATACCCTGTTTTTCATTCGACACAGTGCATTTGCATTGATTGTTAGGTGTGCATTTTACTTCTTATTGTGTCATAACATCATTAGTTGCACGACCATTTTCCCTTTGAGTAATAAAGCCAATTAAAATCAACGCATACTAAAATGAATTACACTCTTTTATTTTTTAGGGTGCACCAACAAGACTAGGTTTTAGGGTCTTGGAATAGTTCATTGTGAGTCAATTCTCCAAGACCACTAAACAAAACAATTAGGTGTCTATCCAAGTGAGAGTGTGAAATCCTTTATATAATTAGTGTTTCTCAGGATCCTCCTCTTACAAGGGAGTTAAGCACGAGGCAGTGTGAGCGGTTATGATTGGGATGACCCATGGTTGTAACTGAGTAGCACCGGAGATATTTCCAGGATTGTATTCGTATATGGGGGCTCTTTCAAGAGTTTCGGGCTTTTCTACCCTGCCCATACGATCAATACTGCCTGCGACTCTCCGCTTGAGCATTGATTATATCGAGGTGACCTTAATTTCCTTACCTAGGTTATCGAGGGGGTATTTGCAGAGGTTATTCTACAGGTGTCATGGCTAGGTAGGGGTCTGACAACGTAGTTGCTATATGCATTGAAGCTGAGGGCCACTATAATTGGTTACGAACCTCCACTTGTTGTGTATGGGAGTCTCAAGCCTCTCCTAAGCGAGACATACATGCTTCATTCGGGAGCTCACATATCCTACCCTTGTTTACTTATGATTTGGATTTACATTTTATAGGTGTATGCTCTATATGCTCTATGCACGCTAGTTTGCCTAGGTTTTGCGTAATTAGATCGAGTCTTTTATTTTTTGAGTCATTGTGGATTCGAGCACAACACCCTGTCGTTCTCGTCGTTTAGCAAGACTTTCTCCTTCCACGTCTCCTCTTCCTTTGGGAGAGAGAACTAGACAATCCAAGTGGACTACTTCTCACTTTGATTCACACACCATGGGAGATCATGAGGATGAGATTCTAGAGATGTCTTCTCCACCTCACAAGGTTGAGGAAGAATAACCTATTAGCACATATGATGCTTTACATGAACAACCTTCACGATCTGGTTATGATCCCTCATTCACAGGTCGACGGTATTGGTTTCCGGGTGATGAGACTCACCATGAACCTGTAAGCACTAGTCATGTTAGATATGACAGGTCTGATATCCTTGCACCCAATCCAACACATCATGTTGAGTTAGAAGTTGGTCCTAGCATTACAACTGGGGGCACTCCCACCCCTTTCCATGCGGAGAGATTTGGGGGCACTAGTCACATTGCACCCTCCATCCCTATGGTGGAGGAAACTTCACATGTTCATCCTAGACCTAGTGTTAGTAATCCTATGCGGATACCAGAACCAAGACGAGTGAACATTGGGAAAACCACTTAAATTCCTTCACATGTCCCTTCGTCCTCGAACCCTGTTCCTTCTAATGCATTTTTAATGACTCATCCTCCCCCTAATTCATGTGGGCCTTCAGGCTGGAATGTTGCTACCAGCCATGTTCATTCTGCGACTGCTCACACAGTAGTATCTTAGATTCAAGTACATCATGTTGTGTCAGCAGTTCATGCACCTGTTTCTGGATCATCTCATGTTCCAGCTTATGGAGATTCCCATACCCCTAACTATGGACATTCTCAAGGTACATCCCATGGAACTCCTTATAAGCTTCTCATGGACATTCATATGGACCGCACTATGGACAAAACTATCAACCGTATGGGTATGGGTATCAACAACCTGCTTACTCTTCTAATTATGGCTTCCATGCAACCCTACATGGGTCAAATGGGAGGAGGTTATTATGGCCAAGGCCATGGTATTTATAGAAATCAACCTTACATGAATCAAAACTACCAGGGAGCATGGAATCGACCATCTCAATCTAGGCTCCCTTTCCTTGCAACTTTGAACTTACCTGACTTGTCAAGATTGATGAACGCTCATGTGTCTCATAACTCGGCATGGCCAGCTGTCCCTAACAAGCTTCCTTAGGACATTCCCAAGTTCAAAGGTAAGCCTGGTGAATATCCTGGTGAGCATGTCACTACCTTCCACCTTTGGTGCTCTTCCAATTCCTTACATGACGATTCCATTCGTTTGAGGCTATTTCAATGCACCCTAACAGGTCCTGCGGTGAAATGGTATATAGAGTTACGGGGGGTGCTTATGCTACGTTTGATGATCTTGCGTTGACTTTCCTTAATCATTTCCAGCTACCCATACGTTACGACGTCGATACCGAACTCTTGTCGACCTTCCGGTAGGATAAAGCCACACACATTTCGGATCATATTCAAGAGTGGTGTAAACGAAAACGGTTAATCAAAGCTTTTATACCAGCAAAGTTTCTTCTTGAGTGGTTCCTCAAATCTATATTACCTTACATATCGAAGGATGTTTCTACATTAGGAGTTCAAAACGAGGAACAAGCTATTTTTAGGGCACAAGAGTTGGATTTGATCTATGCCCAATTCGGAATTTTGTATGAGATTATACCTAATGCTCCTAGGTCCAATTTCAACCCAAGGTCAAGCCTGGGCCACATGCCGATGGTATTGTGGGTTGTACAAGTACCAAATCTATGGGCTCGGTTGTGAAACAAGTGAGCCAATTGTCAATGAACCAGTCTACGTCGGGACAAGCTACGACTTTGTCTCAACCTACCCAATCAACGAATGTACTTTCCATGCAATCGTCGAACCCGAAAGGCAACCAGCAGCCTGGAAGGAATAAGAAAAAAGGAAAAAATAATCGTAAGGGTGGGAACAAGAATGCAAATGCTAATAATAATGATAAGAACACTAATGTTGGGGGGGACAAGCAGTCTAAACGTAAGGTGAAGTTTCCTTGCAAGTTGTGTAAGGACGACCATCTCACTCACTTGTGCTCTCGTATGGAATATGCCTTGAGGTTCATAGCACAGGGCCCAGCTGTGTTAACTAATCCTTTACCCAACAATCAAAATATGAACTCGAGGACCATTGATCCTGGTTGCGCATCGGGTGGAAATCAAAACCTGTCGGAGGCCGCTAGTGGTCATGGTTGCATCAACATGATGAGTGCTGCTAAGGTTGTGACTCATATGAAAGACTATGGTTCGTCACAACCAGACCTTGGGAAAGAACCTTCCCCACTTGAGAGCCCTTTATGAATAAAAAATCCTATGGATAAACCTGAAGCTCCACCTCGCATTCGTAAGGGAGTCTTAAAGCGTTCGGGGCACAATCCTAATGCCTGAGTTGCCAAGAACTATTCACTTGTTGGGGATTTGGGCCAGACTCCTTATGCGATGTCCACGTTAGACGTAATTTAGACTTGTCCTCCGCAAAGGAAAGCTTTGTTGTCTGCTCTTGGGGTTAGTGACGATAATTCTTTTACTATGATCAAATTTTAAACCATGGAAGTACAACCTCGCTTGCCTTACTATGTGTCTCTTTTGACTCATGTAGAGTGTCTTAAGAATACCGTCAAGCGTATTGTCATTTACGAAGGTGCTGCTGCTTTCGTGATGTCTTTGTCTTGTTGGAAGGGCTTGGGTACTCCCGAGTTGTCTCAATCCGCTACTATGTTGACAGCTTTTGATGGTAGATTGTTTCAGCCGCACGAAGTTCTTCCTTCCTTAAAGGTCCAGTTGGGAGGGAAGACCATCGCGATGGAGGTCGAGGTGTTTGATGCGCCCCTGGAATACAATATTTTGCTATGTTGGAATTGGATGTATAGTATGCAAGCTGTAGATTCTTCCCTCTTTCGAGTGATATGCTTTCCATTTAATGGGAATATTGTTACGATTCATCAAACGTCATTCCAAAATTCGAGTGTCAATGCATCATCGAGAGCTTCTATCCTGATTATCGATCATTCTCAGCCGACAACTGGGAGTGTGGGCGTAGGGATGTATCCTTCTCTTATGGGAACCTTTAATTGTATTGCTCCCATTCTTATGATTGGGTCTAGTTTCGGTGGGGCTTCATCCTCATTGAATTTAGTGCCTTTTCACACTACCCATATGGAAGATCCTTGGATTCTTCCTTCATCGAGTACGTCGAGTGTGCCTGTTGAGACGAACGTGTCGTTGCCTGCAACAATGGTGGCGCATCAAGCAAATATTGATCAGGTTGCAGAGCCTAGTCCTTCCTCTTCATGGACAGAGGAGGAGGACCCGTATGTAATGCCTGCATGGGCAGTAGAGTCATCTCACTCACATGATTTCCTTGATGATGTTTTTCCATCGGATGAAGCTATTCTTGAGGCCATATCTGGAGTTGAGAAACCTTGGGAGGAATTGCATCATCAATCATATTTTCTTCCTAAGCTTGATCATATGGAGTGTGATGACTTTAGGGTGATTTTTAGTGAGAAGATTGGTAGCCACGTGGTTCCATTTAGCTCTCCTAGTCCGATGGCTGATGGAAACATGGCTAATTTATCACTAACCATTCCTATCAATATTTCTCGTGATCCTGCCAAGGTTGAGAATGTCTACATTGGGGTGGATTGTTCCCCTGATGAGATCAAGGAGTATACCAAGTTGTTTAAAGAGTTTCATGACATCTTTTCTTGGTCATATGAAGAAATTCTAGGTATCGACCCTCGTATTGTCGAACATGAGATCAAAACATATCCGGATGCAAAACCGGTTAAACAACGATTGCGTGCGGTGAATCCTAGAAAATCACCCGCCATTAAGGCTGAGATAGAGAAACTATTGAAAGTTGGTTTTATCTATCCCATTCCCTTGACGGAGTGGGTTTCAAATCCCATTTCGGTAGATAAGAAGTAGGGAGCAATCCATATATGCACTCATTTCTGTGACCTAAATCGTGTATGTCCTAAGGATAATTTCCCCACACCATTTATTGATCAGATTTTGGATGAGTGTGCTGGGAGTGAGGCATTTTCCTTTATGGATGATTTTTCTGGATATAATCAGATTCAAATTAAGCCTGAGGATCAACATAAGACTGCATTTATTTGTCCTTGGGGTACTTTTGCATATCGAAAGATGCCTTTCGACTTAAAAATGTCGAAGCTACATTTCAGTGGGCCATGACCTTAATTTTTCACGATCTCAAAACGATTATCGAAGTATATTTGGATGATCTCGCTACTCACTCTCGTTTGAGAGTGCGTCATCCATATCATTTGAGATTATTGTTCGAAAGGTGTCATCATTACCAGGTTCATTTAAACCCTCATAAGTGCATCTTTTGCGTGATTGTTGGTCGCTTGCCAGGATTAATCGTATCCAAGGAGGGTATAAGAGTCGATCCCTGAAAGGTTGAGGCAATACTCCAATTATCTCCCTTGCGTAATATTAGACACCTTCAGTGTTTGCAAGACATGGCGAACTTCTTATGGAGATTTGTGGTTAATTTTGCCAATTTGACTAAAGGCTTTATGCACCTTTTGAAGAAGGACACCCCTTTTTACTGGGATGAGCGAGCCCAGGAGTCCTTTGATGCTCCTAAGTGAGCCTTAGCAATGGCCCCCGTGCTTAGTCCACCCGACTATAGTTGTGATTTCTTGACTTACATGGCCGCGTCCATGGAGACGGTTGGTATGGTTTTGGTTCAAGAGGATGAGGAGCTCCATGAGCATGTCATATATTATTTGAACTGAAACCTTATAGAGGCAGAACTTCGCTATTCCCATGTGGAGAAGCTATCCTTGGCTACCGTTCATGCGGTTCAGCATTTGAGATGTTACATTCTCCTTCACCAAACCTTGTTCATATCTCATATCAATCCATTTCAGTTCGTCCTCGCTAGAAGGATGATTGGGGGAAATACAATAAATGGATTGTCATTTTGCAAGAGTTTGATATCGAGTTTGTTTCGACAAAATCGAACAAGTCATTAATCTTTTTGGAGCTTATATCCAATTTTCCAAGTCTGGAGGAGGAGGAAGTTTATGAGGATACGTTTGTCGATGAGCATATTTTCCTTATCTTAACTTTGGACCCTTGGTACGGGAATATTATTGTATATTTGCAAACATTGAAGGTCCCTACTCACCTTTCACGAGATGAGCGATGACGATTACGTCATGTAGCTAAGAACTACCTTATAGTGGATAACACTTTGTACCACCGTGGGGTAGATTCCATTTTGCGTCATTGTTTAACCCATGAAGAGGCTGAGGTTGTGCTGAATGATTGCCACGGAGGGGCGTGTGCTGGTCATTTATCTGGGATTTCTACAGCCCAAAAAATATTGAGAGAGGGATATTTTTGGTCATCCATCTTCAAAGATTGTGTTAATGCAGTCAAGAAGTGCCACCCTTGCCAGGTGTTTGCATGCAATATGTGCTCGCATCCAGCCCCTACATCCTATTGTCACCGCGGGTCCCTTCTCTAAGTGGGGGATTTACTTTATGGATTGTAACCCAGCTTCAGATGGGGGGCATCATCACATTATTGTGGTTGTCGATTACTTCATGAAATGGGAAGAGGCTATTCCCACAATTAAATCTAACGATGAGATAGCTGCGCATTTTGTTTTCAACCAGATTATCACCTGGTTCGGCATTCCGAAAGAGCTTGTCATTGACCATGGTAGGCACTTTCAAAATAAAATGATGGAAGAGTTGGATTCCAAGTTAGGGCATAAGCAAGATCATTCATCTTCTTATTACCCTCAGGAAAATGGACAAGTTGAAGCAGTGAACAAATCACTTAAGTCAATTCTTCGATGAACCATCACACAAAGCAAGAATAATTAGCATATTATGTTGTATACTGCTTTGTGGGCCTATAGAATCGTGGTTAAGACTGCCACCGATTTCTCTCCATATCAACTTGTACATGGGGTGGAGTCAGTTTTGCTGGTTGAATGCGAAATCCCTTCTATGAAGCTAGCTATAGAGCTTTTACCTGACAACTTAGAGCGGTTGGTCCACTTAAAGCAGCTTGATGAGCAACGTCGAGATGCCTCAGTGGCTCTAGAGGTTAACAAGCATCACGTCAAGGTCCAATATGATAGGTCTGTCCATCCAAGGAGGTTTAATGAAGGTGACTTGGTCCTTTTGTGGGATCAAGCTAAGGAACCCTTGGGGGTAGGGAGATTTAATCCCATGTGGCATGGTCCTTATGTGGTTAAACGAGTCTTAGAGAAAGGCGCTTATGAGCTGGTTGATTATGAAGGGACAGCCTTGGTGGAGCCTAGAAATGGGCTCTATCTCAAAAAATACTATGCATGATCTTCATCCAGGGCTGATTGTTGTATATTATTGTACAGTTTTGCATTGCATAGTTAGGTTTTCTTATGGTGATCGGGTTTGTTGATTAGCTTTTGTTTCTTATGGCAGATGTCGATGGAGTCTTCCGTTTACATAGGATCACTAATGGTGCTAGACGCCACACTCAAAACTCAACTTCGGTTACTTGGGTGATTTATACTCCTACAGGTCAAGTATTGTCTTCAGGAGGCGTATGTTTACAGCCCTCTTCAAACAATGTTGCTGAATTTAGTGCCGTCATTGAGTTCATTACGTGATGCCATTTCACATGGTGTTCATTCTCTTGAGGTATGTCTTGATTCATATTTAGTGGTTTCATAGCTTAATGGCTTGTATTGTATTAGGGATCCAACATTATTACAAAGATTATTACGTGTTAGATTGCTAGAACGACAATTTGAGAATATAACATACATTCATGTTCCAAGAATTTTTAATTAAGTTGCTGACTATTATGCTAACTATGTGTTAGATTGGCATTTGTTTCATAGACCATAAGCATATCACAAATATACATTTTACACACATGTAAATATAAATAAAATCGATCATCATAAAAGTTTTTCGTTAATATCCAAAAAGTGACGTCATAATACATAAGTGTCATATACAAAATTGGGGCTTCCGAGCCACCAAAATATAATACACGGTCATACAAAAATGAATACGCTCAGGTCTCTAAGCCTGAGGAGGAAGGGGGGTTCTGATCATGATATAGCACTACGGCTCTAGCTATCCATCGAAATAGTTGAACCCATGCTTGTGGTACACCAGCCACCTGACGCTGCATGGCCTCAGGCAAGTCCTCGACTTGCGCCATGGGTACCTTGTGTGTCAAGTCAACAAAGTTTGTGTGGATGCTTTGGAGCGTCTGCTCTGCATCCGCACCCACGATATTGTCTCCTCTTCCCCTTCATCGATGACGAGGGAAGCCTTATGGCTGTCGTGGTCCTACATCTGCATATACATGACAGATTGTCACTATGTGTCGTCACACCAAAAATTATGTATTTTGAGTCAATATATCAAAAAACACAAAAAAAAAAATAATTCAAAACTTAAAAAGTGGGTTTGGGATTCTTTACCTTTGTTGCCATAAGCTGCTCCTGGTGGTGTCGGCATATACGGATCTCCGCGGAAGTCTATCCCTGCATAGGGGTAGTTGTCTATGGCGACGATCTGTCTCCGCCACCATGGAAAAAACTCTACTGGGTAGGGGTTAGCCACCCTACCTCTGCCCAATCTACGCATGACATTCACCCAGCATCACTAGGCTGGATCCTGAACTCCATTAGGAGCAATCTACACCCTAGGGCTTAGCCTTGGCACCTGCTCAAAGAAAAACATGCTCAGTATACTGTTGAACCCAAAGTTCTACACCCTGCCCATCTTACAGTCACTGAGCTATTGTTTCATGTTGCTCAACAACGTCGTACTCCAGTCATACACTATAGGTCGCATACACTCTACCGCATAGAACATCATTGGCCACGAGGCCTGGTGGAGTGAAGCCAACCCTGCAATCCTGCCTAATGCCAAAGGTATGTCCTTTAGCCCCAGAATATGGATATAGTTTGTCAGGATTTGACTCCCAACCTTTTCCTTCTCTGGAAAGTAGTACACCGTTGTGTACTCATCGATGGTCAGCCTGCTTCTTGGCCCACGAGATCATAGGGTCACCATCTCTCCTCGTCAGGACAAACCAGTGATAAAATATATGTCCTCAACCTCAATGCTGAGTGACATCCCATCTATCTGAAATGTCTCAGATTCTGGATCCCAATAGTCCACCAGTAGCTGGAGTAGTCTTGGTTTGGCCCTCAAGCTGCCAAGACACCAAAACTTGTATAAGCCACATGCCCGTAGTGCTTGTTAGGCCATAATATCATCTTGCACAGCTTCTTCCACATCACCATGCTCTCTTTCCCTCCACCCTAGTACCATCCTGCACAAAAAACCAAAGTTTTGATCATTTTTTGCCTTTGAAAACCTTGTTTGCGGCCTTGTACGCGACTGTTCTCAAAACAGCCGCGTATGTACACAGTTTTCACTGCTTTTTTCCGCGTATGGTGAGCCCTATACACAGGAAAAATCCTGATTTCCACGTGGGCTGAAACGCACAAGTATGGATGGCTTAAAAAATAAAATGGACCAAGAAAATTCAAAAAAATTGCATGAAAATGAAAGAGGAGAGCATGAGAATCTACCTGGATCAAAAGGAGAGAGATTCCGTTGGACGATGCTCCTGGAATTTGCTTCTGAAGTTCTGAGCTCAAATACACTATGATGGGTAAAAATTTCAAATGATATGAAAATTTTGAAATTTTTACCCACTTTCTATAGTTTTTTACCATTTTGGACCGTTTGAACTAATTTGATGTTGTAGGAGTCCATTTTGAGTGCGGTTTGACCGTGGCTTTGATCCATTCATGCCTACTGCGGGTATTATATCTAAAATGACATATAGGTTAGGTTTCACATCCGTTTTCATTTTGCATAACCTTATGACCGTTTCATTTTAACCTTAGGTACGAACCCATTCCATCTTATCACGGAACCTTCTTGCAGCTTTTAGAAGTGACATGTTGTGAATGGTAGAGCTTTACCATACATGGGTACCCTAGTTAGATCCTGTGTTGCATTTGGTGTCGATGCCGACATTTCTCCTTTAGGGTGTGGGAGTCCTTTGTATAGTACCACCATGACTTTGAGCAAGAGCTTCATACTCCTCTTGACCTTTATGCTAGCCTTTTCCCCTGGACTCCCTTGTATATGTCAAGTTGTAATTACATTATCATGCATTTTACTTACCTTATTGAACCTTATGTCGGATTCCCTACCTTTGATTATCAGCCATATAGCCTGAGCTTGTCTCATGTCTAACCAAGCGGAGCCTTTTTATATATCTTTTGCAGCTTGATTCCCCATTTTTTACGGGGAGGAGACTTTCCCCCGAGTGTCGTTATCCTACACATGTTTCCTTGCATTGAGCATAGGTATGTTCCACTGCTTGGAACTAGTTTGTTTTTCCTTTGACACTCGTCTCCTCCTATATTTGTAACTATAAAGCACTTTTATTCTTTTTCAAGCTTTTCAAAATATCTGAAAAAGTCCAAAAAAATAAAAAAACCAAAAATCTGGACAGGAAAAGATGCTATCTTTGGCAGCAGTCGAGTCGTGTCGCCTTCGAACAGAGCACTGTATATCACATCCGTTAGTTGGGTTAGTAGTTTGACTTTAGGATTTGTACTCGTATCTCTGAGTTTATCTATACCGGCTGGTTAAGCTTCCAGTCCCTATGGAGCCTCTGTGGATGCCTCATGTGTCGCAGAGATGTCCCAGTTTTGTATATCGAGTCTATGCTGCCTACATTCAATCACCATTCACCTTTATGCTCTTTTTCGAAGGAAGTTGAAACCTGAGTCGGCCATTCCTCAGTTGTCTTGACTTTGCATGTCAGCCATTCCTCAGTTGTCTTGACTTTGCATGTCAGCCATTCCTGGTACTATTACTGGTTCGTGCACATCTTGTTCGAGTCCTTCCACATTATACATCATCGCTGAGTACCTCGTGTTGGTTGATGGGGGGTTCCTTAATGCCCTCCTTCTAGCGGATACCATCCCATCGACTTCAGATCATTTACTCTGGGATAGGAGTCTAGAGTCATTTGAGTTCCTTGAGACTTACAATCATCAGTGGTAGGTTCTCTCGCCATCGACAGTTTTAAGAATACATCAATGTCCCCTGATTGATGGATTCTTCCAAGTGTTCGACCTCAACACATTTATTCGCACTTCTTAGATTGCACTCTAGTACCTTGATTCCCATTTTCATTGTCGGTGGGTGATCTTGCATCTGTTAACGATATACATCAATGACCGGTAATCAGATGATGGACTACTATGTTCGACCTCGACACCTTTATTCACATAGTAGGACATGTACTTGTAGCATTTTTTGTAGAAGACTTTCCAGATTGGTGGCATTTCATGTATGCTACCTCCTTGATCGTGCCAGTGTTCATGAGATTTCACCTATCGTGACTTGATTCCATTGTATGTCAGATATCTTCAACCATTATGGAGATCTTGATCCATGGTATATCTTCAGCTTTCATGGAGATCTTGGTCCTTTGTATATCTTCATCATGGAGATTCTGACCCATTATATATTGGACGTGGCGATGACCACACATGTCACAGTTTGTATATCATGCCTATTCATGGCCATTGTACTCTTATGTATCCGGGACTGCTATATGTATTTGCAGTCATGTGTAGAGTTTGATTATTGTATTGTATTGTTGGATGGCTAGTTCTTCATCACTCCAATTTTGGGATGGATTTATAATGTATTTCGGCCATCATGTTACCCCTATGACCTCACACATTAGGGGGCATCTGTTACAGTTGATTTTACCACACATGGTTAATCACACTTTCATGGCCTTCCCTTTCCCTCTGCAAACTCTCTTTGGACTCCATGGACTATTTTTGTACCTTTGATGTTTCCAAGATCATCCCTCAAAAAAACCCATTATTTGTTGTACGCAACTTTTAATCCCTTTCTCGCGTATATACATGGATATTACCCTTAAACCCGCGTACATCAGGATTTGTGCAAAAGGCCAAATATATTTGGAGTTTTCCTTGATGTGGATCTGAGTCACTTATCTCTTGGCCTTCCATATGCCTCGAGATCACTCGGATTTGACCTTCCATTACCCCATTAAATCTCTATATAAGGAACCCTTTGGATACATTGAAGAGGAGGAATTGAAGAGCAAGAAAACTATAGTCCATTGTTGTCGTAGCTTGCTTGTACTTGAGCCTACATCCTTTTGTCCCTTGGAGCACTTTATGTTCTTCCCAAGCTTTCCTTTGCTTGTGAGCTTGCTATCGAGAGATGGAGGATTGAGGTGGTGGAGGCCTAGGTAGAGGACTCAGTTTCTCCAATTCGCATACGTGTCGATAGAGGTTGTCACTTATGCAATCTTTGATTTAGTTAATAGAAATATCTTTTCCTATACAATGATGTGCATTTAAATGAATATTGAATCCATGGATGTGTTTAATTGCTTATGTATCATTGACTATATATATTAGGGTAGACCTAACACTATATCATATAGCATGCTTTCCTTGTTTACTGTTGTTGAGAGTATATTGCTAAAGCAAGCGAGATTGGAAAAATCTCAACGGGGATCTACTACAACCATCCGGAATAAGGTATGTTTCGAGATCCTTTAGTGTTAGATGTTGTATTTCTCTTGCATATTGGGAAGGGATTGATTTCTGCGGTTTCTCTGTTTGTTGTGGTACACCCCAAGCCATAGGAAGTTTTCTTCGTAACACCAAGGGTTCAAATTGATTTTGAATATGAATTATACTAGAATCTTTTTGGAATTTATTTGATTTATCCAAGCTTCTTGATCTGTAAGGGTGTCATTTTATACTTTGTGTTGATTTATTTTGGCAGAAGATAAGATTTACTATTTTATGGTGGATTTTTGCTAGCAAAGGATAGTTGTTAAGATAAATATGTTAATCCTCTCAGAGTTGCCTATGATACCAAAAATGTTATGTACGGTTTTGTTATGCCTACTACTCAACAGAAGGTCATTCATGCATTCCGTACTTTCATACTTGATGTCGCATTTAATACAAATGTTTAATGAAGTGTTGGTGTATCTTTCTGAGAGCTAGTACCTTGATGCTACACATATTTCAAAAATGTTAATGATTAGTAATCATTGTTGGTAGTAAGTTTACTAAGCTCTTTTTTATTATGTAATAAAGATCTAAGTCTTTATTGTTATTCCTGACTCCACATCACTCATATAAGTCACTCAACTACTGAAATCCACCACTAAATGTATTGAAAAGATTTAAATATCTGTGTTTTTCCAATCTAGCAAATATTACAGGGATTAAAAGACATATTTGCAATCCTATCAGGGATCCCCCCTTTTGTTGGAAAAGAAACAGTCTAAAGAGAGGGAAGCAACCACCGAGATCATAGTGGGTGGTGCTTTTGTGGTACTTGAAGTTTTCATTTTTGATGGACTTCAATATTTTGGAGAGTAGATTTCAAAGGTAAATGTCTCTAAATTATGGAAAGGGACAATGAGATGCAAACTGAGATGTTTGGCTATCACTGAGCTCAAATAAAATTGAGGTTGTATGTTGCAAGTGGAAATGAGGGGACAATGAGATGTCCTTTGGACAATTATGAGATGTTTGGCTATCGCAAAGGATGTTAGGGATATCCCCTAACTATATCTAATTTATTGAGCAACATCTTTAGGACATTAGTGGCTCCACTACATTGTCGAGGAAGTTTTGTGGAAATTAGGAAATATCTCATGTAGTCTCCTTGTCCCTTGATGTGGAATTGTTAAGAATATGTCCTCATTGCAACTATGATATACAATGAGGTTGGTGCACACACTTTTTCTATTAAGTTAGTCTAATTAGACCCCCATTATTTTCCTCGTTTTACAAAAGTAAGGCCAAACATTTTCAAAATTGAGAATCCATTGTGGTTTAGGGATGAGGCAGAGAAATTTTGAGGCTCCATTGTAGTAGTTGAAAACCTTTTTTTGGGTTTATGTTTCGATGTTGTATAGATCCATCTGTCATTAATTCTATTAACAAAGGCTACATCTTCTGGAGTCTCTTATTAACTTGTAAACATATAAAGCAAAATATAGGTTTAGGTATGTTACTATTGTTTAGAAGATATATTTTGTGGACAGGTAAGTTTTTGGAAATGTTCTAACTCCATTCCTCCACCGATTATCTTTATTCACAAAAGATAAGTTCAGAAAACAAGGAGTCGACGCTTTATCTTGGACATTAAAACTAATGGGGTCATCAAATATCTATAGTAAATACAATGAAAGATTACTTGAACTCTTACTATACTGCATCCAATTATATACATGTTTTGTTTGACTTTGTTAATATTATGAATACTAGTCATTCTTATTTTATCAGCATTATATGAGCTGCAAAATAAATAGAGTTAGATTGCTTTATGGTCCTAAATAACAACGTTTTGACAAGTTCATCCATGAATTCCCCTTTTGACGTGCTTGTGTGTAGATATTACAACCTAGCATGTAAGGTAATCCAACTTCATAGTTTTTGTTATGATACTTCATGATGGCATGCTACACTTCATGTCATCTATAAGTGGAGTGGTAACACGTTTTACTCCACTTCACTCTGTTTTTATATACATAAAATTATGTAGGTGATTTGGCTTGTTGTGATGATATAGTAAGTTGTCTATAATATATATGTTATTAACACATGTCGATTTTTCCTCATTGTAATGAATTATCTTTTAGAGGTATTTTATAAGATATTAACTTGGGATGGATTATGCATCTAATGATGGCGTTGTTCCCAAATTGAAGTAAAATATTATGTGCATTTTCATGATACCGTTAATACCAAAAAAACAACCTATAAACAAACATTGGCTCCTAACTATGTGATGAAGAATCCCTTTCCTAACAGGTTCAACAGTGAAATTAGAGCTCATGATTTGCAATTATAAATCATTTTAACTAAGATCCATATATTAGAATTTGAAAACAAACTTTTCCATCCTAATACAAAATGAAATGAATTATGTTTTATTTCTTAAATTATTTTTATTTGGTGAAGAAATACTAATATTTTGAGTATTTGTTCCATATGTATCTGCAATAGGTATGAATGGCAGAGGAATATGCTTTATAATCAAGCTTTTAGCCTTCATAAAGTTTCATTTTAATCAAAGAGGGAATATAGGATGCTCAACATACAATACGAAGTACTATTTTGGCTATAGCGTAACTTGTACTTTCTTAGACTTCTTTCCTCGTGATTGCGATGATGTTCTTCGTTTTACTCTATTTCATCCAAAATGTTAGGGAAAAATATCTATCAATGTATGTCATGAAGGATATCAAAACCAATATGACATAGATGTCATGAAGGATATCAAAACCAATATGCATGCGAGTAATGGAATTGTATAGTCTATCATTTGTGGTATGCTCTCGAATTTCATTAGATAGGAAAATGAGGTACATGTATCTGAATTTTTATCATTATCCAATATCGTATACCATAGAATCAATTTGTGGTATCTCATTTTGCCATATTTTACTTTTTCTTCTCTACAAAAAGTTATTATTGTTTGTACAAATTTTGAATTGGATGTCTTAAAGGTTGTTATTAAAATAAAATCTTTATTGTTGAATCTTTCTTCCTTGGTTGACTACATTTTCACACTTCATTACATTTTGTGTTTATCATATTTGAATACGGTTTAATTTTAAATTGTGTTGTTTTGAATATTTTTTCTAAATATTTGTTTCAAAGATTCACTTATTTGTTGTGGCTAAGAGGTTCATGCGAGGGCTAGGTGGAGTGTTGTGGAATAACCTTCGATATTCTATGAAATTTTGATCTTTAAAGTTTTTGGGACAAACTCCTATTAAAAAAGAGTTAACTTTGGATCACCCCACTCTAAGGACCTTGGAAGGCAAAAAAAAGTTAATGCTTTGAGGATAAGGGGGCTTTGTTTCCCTTTCATAAATTATTTCAATTTTTTTTAGTTTAATTTATACTTAAATTAGTTTGCCTTTTTCCCTATAGATTCTCCACATTAGTCTTCCTAGCTGTATTCCTAGTGTCCAACATCAGGTTTTTCCCTAAATGAGGTACTCATTGGATTAGGATGGTTGTAACCATTTTGTTTCTTAGAGGTAGTCTTGGGGAATCGACCTCGAATTCTAGGGGTAGAGGTTGTTATACTTTGTTCCGGAGATTGAGGGACACTTCAGATCATAGCCTTGGAAGATCCAAGGGATGAAAGGTTTTGCACCTTCACGTCATTTGAGGAGTCAACCATTCAAATAGAAGTAGCGTTAGAGTTACCTAATTTTTTTAACATCCATGCCAAGGGTTCAAATTGATTTTGAATATGAATGATACTAGAAGCTTTTCAAAATTTCTTTAATTTATCTAAGGTTCTTGATTCTTGATCTGTAAGGTTGTCATTTTATACTTGTGTTGATTTCTTTTGGTAGAAGATAAGGTTTACTATTTTATGGTGGATATTTGCTAGCAAAGGCTAGCTGTTAAGATAAATATGTTAATCTTATCACAACTTCCTGTGATATCAGATTTGTTATGTATTTTTTTGTTATTCCTACTACTCAAAAAAAGGTTGTTCATGCATTCCATACTTTCATATTTGATGTCGCATTTAATACAAATGTTGAATGAAGTGTCGGTGTATCTTTCTAAGCACCAATACCTTGTTGCTACGCATATTTCAGAACTGTTAATGATTGTTAATTATTGTTCGTAGTAAGTTTATTAAGATCTTTTTCATTCCATAATCAAGACCTAAGTATTCCTTTATATTCCTGACTCCATAGCACTCAGATAAGTCACTCAACTACTAAAATCCCCCACTAAATGTATTAAAAATCCCAAAATATCTATGTTTTTCCAATTCGAAAAATATTACAAGGCTTAAAGTACAGATTGTGGAATCCCTCCTTTTGTTGGAAAAGTAGCAGTCTAAAGAGAGGGAAGGAACCACCGAGATCATAGTGGGTGATGCTTTTGTGGTACCTGAAGTTTTCATCTTTGATGGACTTTAATATTTTGGAGTCTAGATTTTAAAGGTAAATGTCTCTAAATTAGGGCAAGGGACAATGAGATGCAAACTAAAATGTTTGGCTATCACTGAGCTCAAACTGAATTGAGGTTGTATGTTGCAAGTGACAATGAGGGGACAATGAGATGTCCTTTGGACAATTATGAGATGTTTGGCTATCACCAAGGATGTCAGGGATGTCCCCCAACTATATCTAATTTATTGAGAAACATCTCTAGGACATTAGGGGATCCACTACGTTGTCGAGGAAGTTTTGTGGAAAATAGGAAATATCCCCTGTAGTATCCTTGTCCCTTAATGGGGAAATGCTAAGAATATGTCCTCATTGCAACTATGATATATCGCTAGGTTGGTGCATACACTTTTTCAATTAAGTTAGTCTAATTAGACCCCTATTGTTGTCATATTTTTGCAAAAGTAAGGATAAATGTTTTCTTGAATTGGGAATCCCTTGTGATTTAGGGACGAGGCAGAGAATTTTTTGAGACTCCATTGTAATAGTTGAAAACCTTCTTTTGGGTTTATTTTTGGATGTTGTATAGCTCCATGTCTCATTAAGTCTATTGACAAAGGTTACATCTTGTGTAATCTCTTTTTAACTTGTGAATGTGTAAAGCACAGTATAGGTTCATGTATGTTCTTGTTGTTTAGAAGGTATATTTTGTGGACAAGTAAGTTTTTGGGCTAGTTCTAACTCCATTTCTTCATTGATTATCTTAATTCAAAAAAACTAAGTTCATAAAATGAGGAGTTAATGCTTTATCTTGGACATTAAAAGAAATGGGGTCATCAAATATCTATAGTATATACAATGAAAGATTATTTGAACACTTACTAGACTGTATCCAATTATATCCATGTTTTATTTGACTTTGTTAATATTATAAATACTAGTCATTCTTAATTTATCAACATTATATGAGATATCAAATAAATAGAGTGAGATTGCTTAATGGCCCTAAATAACAATGTTTGGACAAGTTCATCCATGAATACCCCTTTTGATGTGCGTGTGTGTAGATAGTACAAACTAGCATGTAAGGTACTCCAACTTCGTACCTTTTGTGATGATTCTTCATGATGGGATGTTCCACTTTATGTCATCTATAGCTCGAGTGGTAACATGTTTTACTCCACTTCACTTTGTTTGTATATACACAAAATTATGTAGGTGGTGTGGCTTGTTGTGAAGATATAGTAAGTTGTCTGTAATATATATGTCATTAACATTTGTTGATTTTTACTCATTGTAATGACTTATATTTTGAGGTATTTTATAAGAGAATAATTCGGGGCCGATTATGCATCTAGTGATGGTGTTGTTCCCAAATTGAAGAAAAAAATATGTGCATTTTCATGATACCATTAATACAAAAAACAACCTATGAACAAACATTGGCTCCTATCTATGTAAGAGGCATCCCTTTCCTTGAATGTGTAAGATGACTTAATAACGAGGATAGCATTTATGAATTTTCATTCACCGGTTCAACAGTGGAATTAGAGCTCATGCATTGCAATTATAAATCATTTTAACATTTATTAGAATTTGAAAATAAACATTTCCATCCTACTACAAAATGACATGAACAACGTTTGATTTCTTGTGTTATTTTTATTTAGTGAAGAAATACAAATATTTTGTGTATTTATTCCATATGTTTGTGGATACGTATCTTCAATAAGTATGAAGGCTAGAGGGATTTGCTTTATAATCAATATTTTAGTCTTAATAAGTTTCATTTGCATCATAAGGTATAAAGAATGCTCATCATTAAGTAAGAAATACTAATTTGGCTATAGCGTAACTTGTACTTTCTTAGACTTATTTCCTCGTGATTGCAATGTTATTCTTAGTCTTACTTTGCTTCATCCAAAATGTTAGGGAAAAATATCTATCAATGGATATCATGAAGGAGATGAAAACCAATATGACATAGATGTCAAATTGTATAATGTATCTGTTGCTGCCGCAACCTGTTTCCCCGATTTTAGTCTTTTTACTTAAAACTCAGGGACCCCTCCTTGTCATTTGTTGCTCGAACCTACTGTTGAAAGTTTGG
>LPNX010472591.1:0-37060 GCA_001517045.1 Pseudotsuga menziesii
TGATTTGTTGCGCCGAGAGGCGCTCTACAGCCCAGTATGGGGGAGATCTTGTAACATTACGTAACCGTGTTATGTAACGTTATTTTTATTAATAAAAAGTAATTTTTTTAGTTATAGGCCAAAATAAATGTCGGCCAAAAAAACAACCTAATATGGCAGAGATGTTGTAATCTTCCTACCTAACAAAACAATAAAAAAGTAAAAATTTAATTATCCCTAAAAAAAATGCGGGTCACTAAAAAACACAATATGGGTGAGATGTTGTAATGTTCCTATCTAACAAAATAAAAAAAAATAAAAAAAATTGAATTATCCTCAAAAAAATGTTGGCCTTGTACATAAAACATGTGCATGGTTTTAAAACAATGTGCATGGTTTTAAAACTATGTGAACATGGTTTTAAAACCATGTGCAAGGCCTTGTAAACAACCCATTGTTTTATTGTACATGGTTTAGGAGGGCCTTGCACATGGTTTTAAAACCATGTGCAAGGCCTCCTAAACAACCCATGGTTTTATTGTACATTGTTTAGGAGGGTCTTGCCAATGGTTTTAAGACCATGTGCAAGGCCTCCTAAACAACCCATGGTTTTAATTATTATTTTATTAAATAAAAACATTATAAAATATTTATCTCTCCATTATAAATTTAAATAAAAAATAACAAATATATATTGTGCTTAAATAAAAATTCCATAGAATATATGTTGTGTTAACCTAAAGTGATTACCACCAAAAATATCTGATTGTTAGAAAATTTTACATTGAAATGTAGCTGAAACATCAAATTTCAACGGAGTTGGTCAAATTTCTACGGGGTTGGCTAATCTCTAGACCATTTGCATCTTTTTAGGTAAGTTTAGCCGAAATCCGACAACACGATTTGTTGTTGAAACAACCCTCTAGATTACCCTATGCAAATCGTTTACTTTAATGATACTTTAATTGTCTGCAAGAACTCGACTTCTCTACATATTTTAATTTTAGTTTTGTTCCATGGACGATGAGAACAACGACGGTGAGGAGGGGATTTACGATTTCAAAGTTTATTCTTCATAAAAAGAAATTGCTTATAACTGTCGGTTGAACTGAACTTCAGTGGTTAATTGGTAAGTTATCTCATGGTTAATTGAAGGGCAGGGCGTTTCGGATGCAGATTAATGTATTCCCTCTGACCAAGAAGTCTTGGAAAAAACAAATGTTAGAACTGATAATTCCATTAAAACCAAATCTGAAAACATCCTATCACCACTGGTGAAGGGCAGTGGGTAAGTGGTCAATAAATCTCCATTAAAACTGCTTAACACTTGTCAACCGGAGGATGAAGTTATCACCAATGGCAAGGGCAGTGGGTAAGTGGTCAATGAATCTCCATTAAAACTGCTTAACACTTGTCAATGTGTTTTTTCCTTTCGAAAGTTTTATTGTATTATTTCCTTTTTCTTTAGATGCACTAGATAATTTTGTTAATTAATCTTTGTAAAAATAAATTATGAGATGCTCAAACTTCAAATTGAATTTAAGGGATTTTATAAGAGTATATTAAGCATTACATAGTAAAATCGGTTTTTTTTTTCTTTAAAATTTAACATGTAAGAAAATCTATATATGTTTTTTTTAACAGAAACTGAAAAATGTTTTTATAAAACAAGCTGTGCATAGCCATTCATTACAGAGAGGATAGCATGAACAGAGAGTTCTTGTAGTTCAAAACTGCTGCATAATAAACTGATCCGAAAAGATGTCCAAAAAACTACACATGGAGAGTTTGCAAAACAACTAGTGCTAGGGTAGTGCATACCCTTATAAACTGATTACAAAGCAAAAGACAGTAAAACATATTAACATATTTAAAAAAAAACTGGTTATGGATTGCCTCTGAGCTTCATCGATTGGACCACAGACTCCTCCTCCATGGGGTGCGCTGCCATTGCCGGGGTTTCATTCACCTTGCTTCCCTGGTTCATGTTGATCAGACGCTGGAGGTCTTCCTGGATCCTATCAACTTTACCCATTATCTCCCTAAGATTGCTCTCATTGTCATCAATCCTTGCATCGTGGTTGTTGATTTGCAGAGAGGTGTAACTCACCACTTCCCTCATGCTCTTGACCTCCTGGGCTATTTCTTTATTGTCCATTATGCCAATCGCTATCATCTCATATAATCGCCTAAGATTCTTTTTCACGTCCATGATGCCAGCATTTTCATTAGCCTGTGACATTCTACCAGTTCCAGGAGAAAGATCAATTCGGGCGAAGTTGCAGTGCAAAGCATGAACAGAGCCTACTAATACGCGATCCTGACTCTCAACTGAAAGGCCACTAAGGATGTAATTGAGCACTTTTAGCTCCTGCTTCAGGGAGGCACCCTCCTTACTACGAACCTCTTTGCAGGCTAAGGTGCCCACTGCACCTTCCTTCCACCTTGAACAGTGACAACCTACGATTATGCTTCTCTCAGCATTGACATTGTGAGCTTCGGTCGTGAGAATTGAGCCAGGATCAGAGTTTGAAAACCACAGCGAGGAGCTTGTGAGGGTGCTACAGGAGCAAGAGGAGAAGGTTGTGAGGGCAAGCCTTTCCTTCACAAAAGTTCTAGTGATAGGGAGAGCTTCCCACGGGATCTCCTGCAGCCACCCTTCGCCAACACCTACAATTACATCCAGGAGAATGCGCTCCAAAGTAACCTCATGATAAACAGAGCCAAGAGGAGGAGTAAAATGAGGTTGCATTCTGCGTCGAGGAGAAGACATACCGAAATGTTCGAAAAGACTTGGAGCATGCGAGGAGGAGGGGCATTTAACCCAGGGCCGGTGAAACATTAAGCCAACATTACCCGAGAGAGGATGTGGGCAGAGAGTGTACCACGCGGCGGGGGAAGGAGGAATGGCAGGACAGCTAAATAAATGGGGGGATCCTTCGAGATGTAGCATGGGGTGGGAGCCATCTATTGGAGGATGGCGCGAGGCGGTGGGAGGAGGAATGTGTGGAGGGATAAGGGAAGGGGGTAGAGAGATGAGGGAGTAAGGAAGGATGGGAATGGAGGGATAAGGGGAGGGGGAAATGAAAGGAGGAGGGGTGGAGGGATAAGGTGGGAGATGAAGAAAGAACTTAGCAATGTTTTTAGGGAAAGAAAAAGTCAATTCCAGGTATGAAGAGAGGGAGGACCTCTTATCTTGTGAAAGGAAGGAAAACTTTTGATGAACCATTATGGGATAAATTTGATGATAGGAGCGTTTCTGTTCAAACTATAATGACCTTGAGGTAGGGAGGCCCCCATGTTAGCCAGGGCGTCCGCTGGAGAGTTATTGTGGCGAAGAATGTTGAATAGCTCATAGGATTTAGTCATGAGTGGCTTTGCTTTGTCATACAGACGGCGACAATTAATTGAACTGGAGGAGTAACCATTAATCAATTTGAAAATGACATGTCGAGAGTCTTCGAATATCATTACCTTTTGGAGGTTTTTAGTGATTAAGAATTGTAATCCCTGTAGGAGTGCCAACCACTCGGCCTCGTTGATGGTCATGTGTCTAAGGCCCCAAACGAAGGTTTGTTCAACATGTCCTCTGGGATCCAAGAGGATCCCCCCGCACGTGCCACCCCTAAGAAAATCTATATATGTTATAATGTACATTGTTTTTTAATTAAAAAAAAATATTTAATATTTTATAAATTAAATAGATAAATATGTATATAAAATACAATCATCATGGTAAAAAACTCTGGTATCATTTTAGATAATATTTTTAATTTATTATTATTATTATTATTTAAAAAAATCTAATTCTAATTTATTTATTTAATTGTATTTAAATGTTAAAAAGTAAACTAATAAAATAATTTAAATATAATATACAAACTATGATAAATCCATGTAAACATTAAGTAAATAAATGGTATTAGTTTTATAGCTTTATATATATATTCTGCAAAGGTGAGATGATGGGCCCAAGGTTGGAATTTGATGGGCAATTTTCATGTCACAAAGGCATTTTGCAAATACAGGTAATTTTTTTATGAAATCATCCACTTAAAGGGACAATTAAGTAATTAAAACATTTTTTTACGTTTAATCATTTTTGTAAAACGACATTAGATTGATTTAGCTTGTCTAGTTGGAAGCCACGAGGGACCAAGGTCCAGGGTAATGTCTACACGGCTTTGGTATGTATGTGAATTTACTATTGAAGTACTCACACTGCCATGGGAAGGCCCAAGAGTTAATGAAGGAATTAACTCCTCTGTGGGAAACAGGTTATGGATGATGGATGGTAATGGACTGGAGTCTAGTACTAAACCTCGAACTCAAATTCACATAATCCCACTACTGAGCGATTTACATCACTGATCAAATAGGAAGAAAAGCTAGTCGCCCATCCCATATTTAGAATTAGTATCAAGTAAAACTTCATACTCCTCATTCGAAGCAACCATAAAGGAAAATGGTACATGTCATATTACTCTGAAATTAGGTTGTAATAAAATATAATTTGATTTGTTGCACTGAGAGGCGCTCTACAGCCCAGTATGGGGGAGATCTTGTAACATTACGTAACGTTATGTAACGTTATTTTTATTAATAAAAAATAATTTTTTTAATTATAGGCCAAAATAAATGTCGGCCAAAAAAACAACCTAATATGGTGGAGATGTTGTAATCTTCCTACCTAAAAAAACAATAAAAAAGTAAAAATTTAATTATCCCTAAAAAAAATGCGGGTCACTAAAAAACACAATATGGGGGAGATGTTGTAATGTTCCTACCTAACAAAATAATAAAAATAAAAAAATTGAATTATCCTCAAAAAAATGTTGGCCTTGCATATAAACCATGTGCATGGTTTTAAAACAATGTGCATGGTTTTAAAACTATGTGAACATGGTTTTAAAACCATGTGCAAGGCCTTGTAAACAACCCATTGTTTTATTGTACATGGTTTAGGAGGGCCTTGCACATGGTTTTAAAACCATGTGCAAGGCCTCCTAAACAACCCATGGTTTAGGAGGGCCTTGCAAATGGTTTGAAGACCATGTGCAAGGCCTCCTAAACAACCCATGGTTGTAGGAGGGCCTTGCATGTGGTTTAAAACCATGTATGGGAAAATGTTGTAATGTTTGTTCCTAATAAAATAAAAAATAATAATAAATATTATATGTCGGTCATAAATAATATTAAATACTAATAACAAAAATGTTATATGTGAACCTTAAATAAAAAGATGTGTCTTTTGGTTTGAATCAAATCAATGGATACATAAGAAGAGATTCTATCCCTCTCGGCGTTTGATAGAGCCTAGGATTTGGATTTACGCTGGTGTATTGTTCAGGTATAGATTTTTATCTATTTAAGAGATATATTGTGTTCTCTCATGGTGTGATTAAAAGTTGTATGTTACAATTTTTGTTGTTTCTTGTTTCGATAAAGAGATTTGCATAAAACAAGAATGAGTTTTTTCTATTGGTTTTGTGTTGTTAGGTCCTTGATGGTGGAGAGTGTGTTTGCTTTAAACAAGAAAATAGAACGAGGTGTTGTTTGAGGGAAAAATGCAAACCCAACACCTTTGGGTGTTGTTGGAGGGAAAAATGAAAACTCTGTGTTGTAGGGTGCTTATTTTTTTAATAAAGCTTCATTTATGAAAGCTTATTTTTCTTAATAAAACTTCATTGATGAAGGGTCGTTTTTTCACAAAAAAGTTATGTGACGCCAAAGATAAAAATTCAAAATGTAAAAAAAAATTGGTTCGAAGGGTAGATATAAAATGAAATTCCAACCTTGACGGGGCCTTATCCTCCATGTCCATTCCTAGGTTAAGTTGGCTCCTTCTAGGAAATGTCTTCTTTGTATTCTTTCCTTTTGCACATCCTTTGCAGACCCCATCATGTTTTGCTTGGAATTCTGGAAGACCTTCAACAACTTTGCTTGCAATTGGAAGTGCTCTATAATGCACATGTGCAAGCCTTCTATGCCAAAGTTCACTTGGCTCTACTGTGTCATGGACCAATGCTTGTTCTGGATGGCCCTTTAATTTGTACAATCCTCCTTCTTGTTCTCCAATCACCACCACATCATCGACAGTATTTCCTCTTGGCCACATGATGACTTGACCATCTATGAATGCAACCCTCATTCCTTTTGCATCTAGTGTAGATATGGAGAGGATGTTCTTCTTGAGTCCTGGCACAAACAACACTTCCTTCATTGTTAGAGACTTTCCAGAGTCTAGTTTATAGGAAGATTCCCCACTAACTTTTATTGGATACTGGTAGTAATCTCCTAGCTTCACCTTGTGAGGTGATTCATGTTCTGATAGTCTCACAAAGGATTCCTTGAATCCAGTCATATGTTTGGAGGCCCCACTATCTATAAGCCAATCATCACTTCCATGAGTAATGTTACTTGTGAGAGCGGAGATCAAAACATATTCATCCTCGCTTGAAGAATCTTCACTTTCATATCTGGTTCTTTTCTTGGATGGTTCATCATCCTCTACAGCATGAGCATGATGTCTTCTTTTGTTCCCCTTCTTCTTATGAGAGTGGACCTTGTTATTAGGACAATCTTTTGCAAAGTGTCCTATTTCATCACATGTATAACATCTTAATCTAGATAGGTCCTTTCTACTGTTGTCTCTATGTTGAGGATTCTTACCTTTGGGGTGATGAGCTCTTCTTCTGCCTTTATTGGAGTGAACTGTGAGAGCTTGATATTCACTTCCCATCTTCTCTTCTCGAGCTGCTATCTGTGCTTCTTCTTGAGAACATTCTTCCCATAGTCTGCTGAATTTGACTAACTTCTTTCTGGCACAGATTCCTTGGATGAATGAATCCCATGACATAGGAAGGCCATTCAGAGTTGTCATCACAATCTCTGCATTCTCCACTTCTTCATCTACAGCTTCTAATTGTTCCTTGATTTGAGAAACCCTTGTGAAGTAAGACTGGATGGTCTCTGCATTCTAAATATTCTCATTCTTTAGTTTATTCCTCAGAGTCATCTTCAAGTTTATGCTCTTCCCTTCAAACAATTTGGTTAGGGTATCAAACATAGCTTTAGGTGTCTTGAGAGAGGAAACCTGTGGGATAAGGTGATCCTTGATAGAATCATAAATGATCCTCTTTGACATAACCATCTTCTTCTTGTGTAAGGCCTTTGCCTCATCTCCCTCTGGAACTAGAACCTCCTCATGGATGTAGGAGTCCAACTCATTTTCTTCCAGGACTAGGGAGATCCTATACTTCCAGGCTCGGAATTTATCAGCTCCCTCAAGCTTTTCATCAAGCTTAGTATGATGAGACATCTTAAAATAAGAACCTCAAATGGAAATACAAGAGATTTAGATCTTACCGGGTCAAGATGTTAGATTTGGATTTGAAGCTGAAATCCCGTAGTACTGGATCAGGAGCAAATTAGGGTTTTGCTTTTTCGGAGATCTGTCCACCCAAATGCCTTGAAATTTATCCCTAACTTCAATTTTTGGGAGGAGATCAATCCAGGCCTGGGCTCACTGAAAAATTCCTCTTCTGTGAAAATCCCTAATTTTCGGCAGCAGTGTCAGGTCCAAAACTGAAAAACCTCATAATTGGATTATGCTTCGACAGAAAGATGCGCCCTAAGGAGGAGAGTTATTCCACCTTAATTTTGCTGAAAATCTATGGAGGAAGATCCACAAACTAAAAATCCTTAGTTCCCGTAGCTGCACAATGTCTTCTTCTTAGGTTAGGTCTGATACCATGTTAGTTTTTCAACATTAAGCTAGCATTATTTAGGATCTTTAACTGAGAGAATAACAAATATAGTAATCAAACACAAGAGACAATGAACGCAATGTTTTTCCTCGGGGAAACCATAAATGGAGAAAACCTCACAACTTCCTCAGATATAGAATCAGCACCAAAACAGTAAAAGCCCAAAACCGTAAGTGATCTCCCGACAGCAGTAACCTTCTTCTTGTCTAGCCCCAGTGTCTTCTCCTTCCTCAACTATGCACTACACTTGAGTGTGTATGAGTTGTATGTTAAATAAAGAGTCCATCTCTCTATTTATACTAATCTCGACATGACTAAAACCCTACCAGGACCAACCTCTACTAGGAGAGTCTAATAACCCTAGTGCCCCGAAACTGCCGGGACTTTAACCCTTAGACAATCGGAGGGTTACCCAAAATGACTTGACATGAATTGTTTACATTATTGATCCTCTCGATCGAAACATCGGGGCATGACAACATGACTCAATTACATTATAGATACATCTAGGAATAAACATCGGGTTACAATACATAAGATACATAGATGAATACATTCTGAAGTTACAAATACATCAACATTTCCTTCACATCATTGGATTTCAGTTGTTCTACATGATCCTAGTTTCCATCGTGCAGCTGTCCTTGATCCAGGTGAGAAGATTTATCTTCTTCCCAAGAAGAAGATTCCTCCAGACATCAGCATTTAGTTTGGAGCAGCAGCAACACCAGCAGTTCAGAATTTTTGGTATTGCTTTTCATGTCCTTTCTTGAGGGAGGATTTCCCCCTTGAGGTTTTGCGGCTTTCCTCATTTCTTTGGACAAGATAAATTGTAAAAGGGTGACCATAGATTTATTGTTGGGCCCTATATGCATATATATTTTTTATTAGTTCAAGGATATCATCATAAAGTCAAGCTTAGAGGGGGGTGTTGGAATATAATAAACCCACTCATAAAATAATTAATCATTATTTGATTAATTTCCTACCCACTAGCTTAGATAGTTGGCATCCACTTGCACCTTAGATTCAACACTTTCCATATATATCCTAGGAATGATTTATTTCTGATTCTAGGTTGATCTTGACCACTTTATGGCCATCCAGAATTGGTAACTGCGCTTTACAGCAGATTCTGCTTTATCTTGCTTTTTTATGGACAAGGTAAAGCTAGTCAACTAGGAAACTGGCAGCTTTTCTTGCCAACCCGTCCTCCATTATTTTCTTTCCATATTCTAGGATTAGCAAGTCTTTCCTTCACTCATCATCACTCACACATGATATTGCTAATTCGTGAGGTGCTTGGTAGATTGGGAAAGTGCTTTAGTCAACTATGGGGTTTATCATAATTAGTAAGCCTGCTTTATGAGCTAGCTTGAGTTGTCTTCATGCAACTCCTTTTTCCTTTATAAAGATGTATTACCTATGTAATAATATCAATTATCATTTATTTATCATTCATTAATGTGTGTTCATTAATTCTTCTTCTTCTCTCCTTATGCTAATTCTGTACAATTCTCTGTGAGGTTAATTGTGTGCCTAGATCCTTAGCCTATTTATGAAATTTCTTATGCAATAAAGGCTTTAGAATTTCTACAATAACCAGTGCACCAATATTATCATGTCTATAAAAAAAATTTCACTCACTCTGAGCATGGAAGGATTCGACGATTTTCTCCCTCTTCCTACAAATTGGCTTGAGTTGTCAAAGCGTTATGGCATGTAAACAATATGCACAAAGATGTTTTATTTTGCCATCTTATGTGAATTTTACTTATCTTTTTATATTATATGTCTCCATGCCTTATCTATATCTAAATTCAATAGCGTAAAAAAATATGCAAAAAATATGTTTTAGTTTTTGGATTGTATGCAAATTCTTGTGATCTTCTTTATATATTATAATTCTATCTTGTACTTCAATAGTACAAATAATATGCAAAAATATGTTTCGCTTATTATAAAATTTTGTAATCATATTTATGGCTACCAAAAAAAAAATAAACAAAGTCTATTGTATCAATTTTAAAATAGAGTAATATTTACATTCATAGGTGTGTTAACACATTCTTTTATGTTGTATTATAGAAATGGATATGGTCCCTACGATTTGCAGCCCATTTCCAATAGACATACTTGAAATTATTTTTCTTTGGTTACCTTTAACAATAATTATTCGTTTGAAAATGGTTTGCAAAGGTTGGAGTTGAAATTTGTCCGATAACAATTTCATCTCACAATGGAAGCACCATCAAACCAAAGAATATGGAGTTTTGGTTAATTTTGGCCCTTGTTGTAGACGTCGATTCAATGGTCGTTACATTAACCAACTAGGAAATTTGTCATCTCCATCTATGCCAATTCTAAACAATGACTACAAAATTGAATCTGCATATGGTTCAATTGTTTTAGTTTCGTCATCCAGTAACTTATATCCAAAAAGAAACTACTACATCATCAATCATTTCACAAAGACTTGTATATTTATACGGTCTCTTGATTTTGGTGATTGGGGTTTCTTCACACTATTAATAAATGTTCAACAACAAAAATACCATTGGGCAGCTCTAAAACATGTTTATGCATAATTTCAAGAAAGATATTTTATTTCTAGCAGTCTTCACATGCAGTGGAGACAAACATATCCTCTAGATGGTGATGTTTCGCCGCCCAAAAACCTATATTTCATCATGGAACAATGTATTGGGTGCATAGTCATACGATTTCCATAGTTAATCATATATTTCCATAGAACTTATGTTGGATATATCCAGGGATAATTTTAGGGGCGAAATTTAGCCCATGGGCTATTTTTAGGGGGGTTTATCCAAAAAAAGATTCGCCATTTTGCAATTTTTAAAGCCATGTTTCGCCCAATTTTGATGGGGTAAACTTTTTTCACCCTAAAGATCACCAATTTATTATATAAACGATATAAAATCCTTGGAAATTAAAATATTTTATGAAAAATATCGCCAAACATTTTATAGTTGGTGTTTTAAGAATTGGTAATATTCGCCAAAATTTATACACTTTTAAATAAGTATGGTTCCTTAAAATCATCCCTGGATATATATTGAGAATAAAATGGGGTTTCCACTTTATTCCGCACTCAAATTCAACAATATCTATTAGCTTAGCAAGTCATCGCAATGAAATTCTTTGTTTTATCAACGATGGGAGAACTATAGTGTGGTCAATAGAAAACACAACCAATCAAATTGATTCAGTAATTCCAACAAATTCATCGAGAAAAATGGGTGGGTTGTAGATGGACTACAATGGAGTTTCATGTCTAATTTGACCTTAGACATCAATACCAAATGCAATGGATATTTTCTTGTTGCAACAATTGATAAGTACATGCTCATGTGCAAATACAATCATCTTTCTTTCATATTCTATGACTTGATTGATATACTTTCTAATGGTGCAAGTTGAGATGGAATGTTGGAATCCGTATATTCTAAACTTGGCATTCCAACACAACTAAGTGTTATTGAGCTTGTAAAAAACATTTTGATTGTTCTAGGTTTCCCAAACATGGATTCAATTGATTATATGTTTTGAATGGGAGAATAGGAACATACATGGAATGTTACTTGGACGTAGCTTATGCAAATCGACATCTCACATTACTAGCTCATTATTATATTTATTGGATCAATTTCTTTCCAAAGGACTTTTTAAAAGTTTTGCAGTGTACATTCTCTTTGAAATAGAATTATATCATACATGCCATTTTTTAATATGTCTTGAATAAAAAATTGAGTAGCATATTAGTTCATATATTAGCATGCTTGGACAATAAAAAGACTATAACATATTATTTGAAAAACGTTGAACACTTTTATGGTTTTGTTTCTTCTTGCTATACCTATAACATGTCTTCCTTCACTAATATAGTTTCACAATAGCTATTTTTTATATGTTCATATAGATATGTCATCAGAGAAAAATGATAATTGCAGCAGTGAGAACAATTTGACAGAAACATCGTCTCAAAAAATTCAATCCCAATGAAAATACTATCAGGAAAAAAAAAATTAAAAAATAAAAATATATATATATATATATATATATATATATATAGTAAACGTCATTTAAACTACAAAAAGAATAATGAGCATATCAACAAACGAAGAAGAAAACATTGTGGTCATTTCTTTGCAAATGTCAGTTATTCTCAAGACGAGCCCACTAAATTCTAGAGCATATCCAATATAATGAGGAGATCAAATTGTCTAAGTCAATTTCTGGAACCAATGCCTACATATAACGACAATTGTAATGAAATGTTGAATGAAATTATTGAACCATCCATAGAACATATTTCTGGAGAAAATATTTCTAATCATGGAACATATGTATTGGTTATTTGGCATTGTATATATTTGAATAAGTATTTATGTGTAGAATATAGATATACTCACATACATGTGGAATGTTTAGATATCTACTTACAACAATTGTACGAATCGAGCATTTGATGAGGGAAAAATGATATCCAGACAAATCAAAATGAAATAGTACATAATGATAACACAAATATAGCAAAAAGAAGCAATGGAATATGAAAAAATCCTCTTGGCATGACAAAGGCTTTATTTCATTCAAATATGTATACACATTTTTCATGATGAGCAACGATTAAGAAAGTAAAATTTTATACATATTTGTGACATACATACAAATGGAAATGTGCATGTATATTATAATTTGGTTTCATGAATCATATCATTTTATATATGTTGTATTTATAGGACATGAATTCCAAGTCTACTAAGAATGACTCATACAGTCATGCAAACAATGCATTGTTAATAAATGAAGAACAACAGTTTCAAAATCAACTCACAATCGGTACAAAAAATTTCCAGTTCATCAAGAACTGTTTCACTTGGAACAACCAAGGTATCGTTTTACCTATCCACAACAACAACCATGCATTCCACATTAATCAAATGAAATTACTATTAGATACAATAATATTTCATCTTGGTGTGCAATAATTAGATGACAAATCGTAATCAAATTTCAGGATAGTAACATTGAGGGACAACAGTTGCTCATTGTTCTTATCCCTAATTGTCTCAACAGCAAAAGACCAATCAATGCCCTACCATCTTCTGGTGACAATGGCTCTCTACAAAATGTCGGTCAAAATTATGTTAAGTGCAGCCAACTCAGGAACATTAACTTCAATCAGGAAAACAATTCAACCCCAATGAATGAAAAAGCAATATTTCAAAACAAAATCATGATCAATAGCCCAATTGGAGATGTATTAAGGACTATTTGTCTTGATACATCACATTTCTTACTCAGCCTATTCAAAACCAAGTTACATATTTTGATCATACCATAATATTTAACATAAGATTTAACAACCACATTTTCACTTTTCAATATACTCACACTGATGCTCAACGAGCACACAACAACCAAACCCCAAATCATCTCAACGATATGATGGAAACCAACCTTCAATATCATTTTCATGATGACATCCATATGGGTCATGTTCTAGACAATGGTACTCAACACAAACAAGTCAGGAATATACACTGTCACAACAATAGAGGAGAGAGTTCATGTTTCTCAGTCCCGTGTCACTATCCATTGAATGATAACATCCATGTTGGAGGCCATGGTTTCAATATACATACATCAACAAATATGATTGATTTTTTCCAACAAATGTAGCCTTTCCATCAAACACTTCGTGACCAAATTGATAAATTTTCAATTGTGCAATGTGTAACGCCTGTCATGAATCCTACCCTAAAATCATTGTTTTCAGACGAGTTGAAGGACCTATTTGTGTGAGATATAGGAAAGAGTGTGGTATTCATCATTTCTCTCAATTGAACAACATGAATCCTGGCAAACAACCTCATGTTTTATCAATTTTGACACAGGTTAAAGAAATGTTAATAGCCTAAGTGAATCCAATACTATAGGTCACCCATGCACGTGGAGGTCAATATAAATATAGTGGTCATACAATTAGATTCCCTCAAGATATAGTTAAATTGTTGAGACTCTTCCTCGTCGAATAAAATACCTAGACATATTAATTGTCAGAAGAGAAGGGAATCCATCCAAACACTATGATTGCATTGTTAGTAGGCCATGAGTAATGAATGCATTGCATTAAAAAATCCCAATGGACAAATATTATCGATATGTTGAAATTGATCTAGAATCAATTGCATGTCTCCTAGACTAGCCAACAGATATCTTCGCTATATTGCGTTATATCAACTTTGAAATACCTAAATCGGAAGAGAATGATGTTGACATTGACAGATTTAGAATTCATAAACTTAAAACTCATCCTTTGTCTTTTACAGCTAGAATTCCAAATGCACAAAGAGAAATAGAAGAGAATCTATGAAACTTTGTTAAAAAGGAATCTTATTTGTCATATTTACAGATGGAATGGATAGATACTGGTTTGTATTCAATAAATGAATACAACACATAAAGTTTGTTTGACATGGCATTTCCAACATTGTTTCCCATGGGCATTGATGATTGGTTTCAACCACGTTTGAAGATTGTATGCTTACATGAATATGGGTTACATGTACTTAAATATAGTGATCAGAGGTTTGGAAAACATACAAGGTTTCGGTATTTTGTATTGAACATGATTATGAGACATATAATCCAAGGAAAAATTGTTGTATTCGTGGAAAAAAACATTAAAGATGGTATACCTACCACAATTGAATATTTACGTAAGGAGCTCAGTGAATTCCCATACTCCAAATTAGCTTAACGATTAATGTGTTTCTATTCACGTCTTCGAGTAAAAAAGGAATACCAGAACATATGTCGCAATGATATTACTAAAATCATAACGCAAATAGATTTCACAACTTTGTTTTTCACTCTAAATGTAGCCGATACCAAGTGTCCAAACCTACATAAAGTTATTCTGTATTCTACACCTCTATCTGTACAAAATAGAAATAGATGGAGGACTAATAATGTTATAAACTATCCACATATTGTTGCAATGTAGACGCATCAGTGTTTCAGTATTTTCCGTGAATAAATCATTGTGAAATACCTCCATGCTAAATACTATTGGCACAAGTACATCATTTCTTATTCTATTTTTTAATGTAACATTCTAGATTATTACTTGAATTTGGTTGCAGGATAATATCTTTATTACATGATGAGTTTTAGAGGTATGAATGGAAACATAGGGGATCGACACATATCCATGCATTCCTATGGTTAGAAGGTGCACCAGACATGGAATAGTTGGATTGGAAAGACATGAGAAGAGTTGATGCAACAAGAATGTACTTTGATAAGTATGTAACAACATGGTGTCGCTCGGAGTACTTGATACCTGAATTTATACGCAAGGTATGAAAGTTGTTGGTGTACTCCGACACCGTATGGTCCCTCTCTTGACTCAGAATGGTGCATTTTTTTACTGGTCATCATAGTTTCCCATAGGGTAATACTGTTCCTTAATGGAATATATGAAAGAGGCCTAAGTGGGATTGGCCTCAAACATTCCAGACTCATCTAATGAGTTTTGATCACAATAAGTATCCCACCAATGTTTGACATGGGGGATGTCTTTGAGGAGTGCAAAGGTGATCTTTTCTCTTCCATAAAAATTATGGACAAAGAAATACCCTTCTAGAACATTTAACCACTTATCTAGGGCATCAACATCAATATGGCCTTCAAATAAAGTAATATTCAAAGTTAACTTGTACCTTGAAGGGAGTTTCATATATGAAATGACTGCTCATTGAAGGTGCATTTGTCATAGCCAACATTCGTCGAAGGATCTGAGCGAAATTATCCATCATCACATTCCTCTGTCCTCGAGAAACAACTTGATAGGATCTCCATCTCCATCGTCTCTCTTTTCTTCCGCCATGGCAGGATTTTTCAAGCGATGAGAGTGGTCTTCCCCAAGTGAAACTAGTTCGAGACCCAACTCTATGTACCTTGACCACGTCGAGGACATGCACCAAGAGACAATCAAAGAGCATATTTCTATAATACCACTGATCCGGATTTATGTAGAATGAAATGAAAGAACAAATATAGAAACATAAACACAAACATATTGCAAGGAAAATGGAGAAATAGTAAACATGTATTCTATTAAATGGAAGAAATAGAACATAATGTTAATACAACAGCTAGAATGGTGGTAGCTATCTCTGAGAAGAGATGTGGCTACTATGATCATCTATGCCAATATGAATACAAAATGAGGCCAAAAGGGCCTATACATAATAAGAGCGATGGTGAGAACCCTAAAGTTCTAAAACATAACCCTAGAAGATGAACCGTCATAAAGTTTGCGGCCCCAAGATGGTTAGTTGAACATCAACTTCCTGGGGTCATAATTTTTGCATATGATCTCCAATTTTGGCGCTCAATATCCCATTGGAAAGGTATATCTGATATTTAAACTTCCTAATGGGGCCAAATGCATGCTTATATCAACCATTTTTCCCCCTGGATCGCCAATAAAAATCATTTAGGGCCTTAAACGACCCCGAAAGTTTAGGAACCGAAAAACCGTAGAAAAATAACTAGGAAACTGCCAAAATTGACAATTGTTTTGTGCCAATGGAATAGGTGGGTGGCCACCGATATCCATCTAGATCAGTGCATCAGGTATCTCAACCAATATGAATTGCATCAAGTAAACCAACCAATATGAATTGCATCAAGTAAACCAACCAATATGATGTGCATCAAGTATCCTTTCTTCATTAAATGCATTCTAGTCAATCAATCCCATGCATATACTTTACCGACAATTACATGGAATATTATGAAGATACTTTTACAACAATATGCATGCAATATTATTATGATACTCTACAAGGATACCTTTCAACAAAGATCACAAAGATACTTATCTAACAAAGATAACTTCTCTAACAATATCATCATGATATTTTTCTAACAAAGATCACAAGAAAAACTTCAGCACTTTAAGCAATAGGAAAGCAAACTTATAAGCAACCGTCCAAAATTAGAAATGAAATATCAAATCAAATATGCAATTACCATTGCACCTTATCATTTACCATGTAATAACCAATGCCTACTAATAATGCATTTTCCAATTCATTCTAATACATGCCCTTCTGATGCATATAATATTCAGTCATTATACAAATTTTCAATCATAATAGCGCATAGTAATTATCTAAATACCCATAAATAAATAGTACGACAAGAATCATTTCAACATTAATTAATTCAATCCATACTCAAACAAACCTTTCAAGACCATCCTAAACATATGAATGCAATCTATGTAAAGGGAATAGGGCTCTGCCCCTCATTTCTTGAATTACTCAATACATTATTCATGCACATTCATACATATTGCATATGCATAACTAGCACAAAATATGTAGGCATAATCCTTGCAATTTCCAATCAGTAATTATGGCATGCACAATACTTAAGCATTTTCCAATTAATTCAATGTACAGTAAGAGAGGCAATGCACAGTAACAAGCATCGAGTGATCAAGTCACTGATTAGTAAAAGAGGCAATGCACAGTAACAAGAATCGACCAATCAAGTCACTCAATAGTTAAATAGGCGACGCATAATCATCGACTAATCAAATCACTGAACAATAAAAGAGGTAATGCACATTAAATAAGCATCGACCCAAAGAGGCAATGCAAAGTCAACTTGCATCGACCAATCAATCTACTAAACATTATATATTCAATGCATAGTTCCTACAAATGAATCTATTGAGTAGTAAATATGCAATATTAATTAATTCTAAAGCATACAATAAAGTGATCTTTAATCTCTTAACTTCTAAAATTAAAAAATGGAATACAACCGAATTGATATTTGAAGTGAGGATTCTGAATATTCCGTTAACATAAGAGGGGTTAAATTTCTTTCACAAAGCACATGTATAATTTCCAAATTCACATAGATAGAAATTTTATAACTCTATAAAAGGCCCAACAACTGCAATGTTGGAACCTAATCTTTGATACCACTTTGTAATGTACCCAACCACGAAACCAAGGTTAGATACGCCAAGGGACCAAGGGGAAGGTTGAATCGATTCAAAGCACAATTAAATAAGGCCTCTATTTATAGGAATTCATGCCATGAAGACAATTAAATAAATACTCACGCTTTAAAACAAATAAATTGTAACACTTTTTAAAATGCGAAAAAATAGTCTTTCCAATTACTCATGTAGATGCAAGGTAATGAAACTTAATCAAATTCTACAGATTATTAGAATCACACCTTAGAATAAATTTTTAAAATTCATTGATGACCATTATAAACCCAATAACTCTAAATAATTATATTTACAAAATTATTTGCAAACAACAACAACCAAGAATTTCTAACAACTAAAGTAGGCTAATTAAGATAACTAAATCCAATCTATGGCACTTTATTTAACAGTTTTACATTACTTATTGGTTCAGATATAAAGATAACATATACACCCACTAAATAATGAAAAATAAAGTTACAAAGAATCCATCTACATCCACTAACTGATACAGAAGATCAAATATACAAATTGCTACCAATTTAACAACCACATCATCTGGTAAGGATCTGATTCCCTGCAAAACCCATTGTGAGTTCCAAACAAAAATCATCGCATCATATAATGGCACTATAAATCCACCAAGGGTGTGATATAATTATTAGGTATATCCATAAACATGCATAAACCAACCGATCTTTCAAATCAATCAAAACAATCCAATTTCCAAGAAGAAACTGGTCAATAACAATCGAATCCGTAACTAACTCATTCGACAGGCTTAAACAGAGAATTCATTGATTCCCAAGAATCACTACAGGATTAAAGGGAGAAATATCATGATGAGATACATCCATACAACATTATATAATCATAACTACAGAGAAATTATCCATTCATTCCAATTTTATAGCAGTCAAAACTTAGTAATTTCATCTGTACAATCATATAACATATATGATAATTCATGGAGGGTGTACTTGTAATATAATATAAAGCATGTAACACATGAATAAACATATTTCAATCTGCCATAGATACCAGATCTCAAAATCAAGGAGCTTACTCCAGTTTCCAAGCAGTGAAACCATCAAATCTACATCCAACCATTGATACATAAACCATGCACATCAACATTAAATAGTTCAGCTATGTTAACAATGGAAACATCATATAAACATATGGATTTACATAAAATAATTCACTTATATTATTAATGTGAAACTAGCATCAACTGGTCAACGTATCACCCAGCCTTAAGCACTACCAAGTCAAATCCTCTTGGTCAGGCCACCGCCAAGCTATGGTTGTGAATCCATAAGCAGAGGTGCACTGAAGAATAGTTCAAAATATCAGTTTGAGAAGCCATAAATTTATTCCTCACCACCTAATTTATCCTCCACCCCACCACAAAGTTCAATGGTAACCCATTCACCACCAAGATCCCTCAAGACATCGCCATTCATTATCATGATTTATGTGGAGGTCCATGACATAAACAAGCAGTGGACATGGATGGAATACACCAAATTTTTTTAGGATTACATCAAGCGCAACAAAATATAATAATGCCTTCAAGCACACAGTTCACACTCATAACAAAGCATACATGTATTTCCATGCTCGCAAGCTTACCAAGCTCTCAGCAAGAATGACATGAACAACAACCAACCAACGAACCATCCTAGCAACAACAACCCCTTCCCAAGGAGATCAAACAAGGATTTTTAGACTAAAGGAGATAATTTGAACCCAAGGAAGTGGAATCAAACCAAGGTAAGCCAACTTGAGTCAACCAAAGGGGGTTAATTCAACCATAAGAGGCTAACTCTAATCCTACCCAAGTAACTCAAATTTCAAGGAGGGTGGCTCCAAACCACCCAACTCGAATCCCACTCATGTGGGGACACATCATCCATGAAGATGAAATTAAATTAGTGAGGTGAGGAGTTACACAAACAAGGTATCTTCTCATAATAGAAAAAATGAGTAATAATGAAGGAGTTACAATTCTCACATGCACTAGCTAAAAATAGCCAATGAGGGTGCCTTTGTACAAATGGAGGCTACAAAACCAAGTGTAACCTCCAAAAAGGAGTAACAAAACCACCAAATGGGGCACATTCAGCAAATGGAACCCATCAATCTAAGCATAAAGTGTCAAAATTACGACTAAGGCCAAAATGGTCCATTGTACAATGTTTGGGTGACCGTCAACTAATAAATTCGCCAAATCATAAATACAAACTAGGATAAACAAAATTAGTCCAACAAGTTCTAAAGTGATAGGAATGTTCCCATTCCCCCTCACATTGTGGATCAAGACCTCCCATACTCTTTTGCGGTTTGCAGTGTGCCAGTTATTTTAATTAATTAATTATTTACAAATAATAATAATAATGTCTCTTGATCCTTAAAGATCCTTGTCTCAACACCTAGTGCCATGATAATAAATAATTAAAAATTGCTTATGTCTAGGGTTTAGCACATATGGTATTACAATTCACAAGCCTCTAATTGGGTTGTTTCAACAATTATGCATGGGTCTATTGCAAGTGATACCCAATTCCATGCATCAACACAGTGCTTTGATTCACAATCATCCCATTCACCACTACTACATGGTCCATAAAGGCATGAAATTTTTCCCATACATATTTTAAACTCAAGGTTTTCTGAGATTTGAACTGAATGTAATACATGAATTCCATGTATTTTGTCGCAATGATATGCATGTGACTAATATACATTAACACATTGCACTTTTTGTGCAATAAACTCAACCATCAAAATACACAAGCATTTTTGAACTGGCCGACACAACCATTGACCAAATCCAATGTCAACCCATTTGTATATCTGTGTCCTTCGAGTAACTATAGAAAAATTGGAAGAAATGTTGTGCAAAATGTAGGTCATGTCACCTATGATCACTTATGTAGAAGTTAGAATCCTTCAATATCATCCTTTTGTCTTCATTGCTGTCTAGCCCAGGAATAGATGTGATATGTACCATTATGTTGAATTTATCTAAATGATAATATTGGATATGGATCTCATTTTAAGGTTTGAGGGTGTAGTTCTCAACAAATTCCACAATGTATAGTATAGCACTAATAGGAAAAGTGTCCTTGTTATTCTAAATTGTTCATATTTCCATTGTGCTGCATCGACATGTTGAACATATTACTAGGTTTCTTCCAAAAGTCCTTAACGAAATCACAGACTCATTGTAATACCCCCATTTTGTTCCTTGGAATATATCAAATCCATTATGTAATTTTTTTAATTATCCGAGTGGTGTTATTGTCTTATCATGCTAATAATAGTGTTATGTAAATATTATGTTGATGAATAACATGAATGGTCCAAGATGGTTTTGTAAGATGCACCAAAGGGGCTATGATTACACTAGAGGGGAAGAAGAAAGCGGGGCAATAGGGGATTGAATTCTTAATTTCCAAGTATCATACATAGAACCAATATTATTAATGCCAAGAGTCATGAATGACTCGATTACTTCCTTCTTATTGTTTTCACTCAATCCTTAATCTGTGTGTGAGGTTGGTGGGGCAAGTCCCCTCTCGCAATTATGGAAGCATGGGGATTGAAGGAGTTATAGGATAGTCACATGAGTCCTTTTCTCTTGTGATCAAAAGTTATGAAAGGGGATCTTGTTGCTTTCCCATATCCTACCTTGGGAGTTAGGGTTTTCGATCTTACCTCTCATGCATACATGCTTGCAAAATAGAGGATATGCGATACCTTCACCCACACAATTATGCTCAAAATTGACATTCCTATATTTGCTTGTGCTAAAATCGTGCAAACCTTGGAAGAACATGACAATATATACTACCCAAGGGACCCAAATTGGTGAAGGGAATGCATGAGTCTTGAAGGGTGTTGGGTGGGACAAATTGTTTTATCTTAAATTTAGATTGTTTTACCTTGCATTCCGATCATTTTACCTTGTGTTTAGACTCGTTTATCCTTGCAACTAGACCCACCATCGTAGAAACTATCACCTTCATTTAAGACATGCATTCATGTTCTGAGAGCTATATTTTTGCACCCTCCCACATACTTACACTAAGAAAAACTACCTAATTCATTCATGCTTAGAATAACACCCTATATCTCGTTAATGCTCATAGACACTTCCCTTCATTGTCACAAAGACTAACCCTTCGTGGAGACCTGCGTTCACTTGACTTCATTAACCATTTCGGCCACCAAACATTGTGTTTCACCTAGAAACTAAACCTGTGTCCTTATCTATAGATTGAGAGAGAGAGAGAGAGAGAGAGAGAGAGATTTGGTTGTAAGTGAGGCTTGAAGCTTGAGACCTTACACTATATTTTTTTCTACTCATACCTACTTGAAAAGACATGAGTGAAAGATACAGGTATATATATAGTAGTACGTAACTAGTTGGACTCTTTATATGCACACACTAGAAGCACTTGGCAAGAATCACTCAGGAGAGCAAGATTGATGAAGGGCGTGCATGAACCTAGAATGTGTTTTGTGGGGCAGGGATTGTGTACCAAGTTATGCTAGCTGAGTGAGACTATTGTAGAGCTCTATAAGATCATTTGGATAAGCATGGAGAGTGGAATGGGTTATGGCTTGAGAGATAGAGGAATGTAGGTTTTTTCCTTCGCCCTGGTGGAATCATTGCCTAGCTTGGGGGTGGACTCTCAATGAAAATAGTATAGGTTGGACAAAGCACCTATGGTTGGGTATAACGTGTTACTTACACAACCAATTTCTTGGATCCTTATTCCATATAAGTATTATCTTATATCTTATCTGTGCTTGATCTATTATTTGTAGTTATTTGAATTTGCAATGCTACTATGATTATGCCCATGATGGATTATGCTGATAAATGCATGTATCAATGTGTGTAGAATGATATTTAATTGTGTTGTGTATTATTATTCTTATTACATTTATGCACATGCTTTATTTCCATGTTATGGATTCATATATGGCATTTAGGCTTAGTTTGAAACCCATATCATTCATATTCATATTTCCCTTTATATTGTTCAATTGATGAATAGGGAGATTACAAAGTGGTATCGGAGCTCTAGTTTGAAACATCAGACCTAATTGGACTAGAGACCCACATTCATGTACATAAACCAAAGATGAGGTGATGTTTTTAATGAAAGTTCCCTAAGCAAAAAATGGTCTCTACTTGTTGAAGTTGCAGGTTAAAGTTCATAGAGAACACTCATCGTTGTGACATGTGGTGAAAGCTAAGTGGCCTGTGGAGTTTTGGTGTTGAAGATTACCCCACGACGTTCTAGAAGAAAGTTATGATAGGAAACCATAACTGAGAAAGCTCGATAGAAAATCGGAGGATAACATGTGGCAACAACCAAGAGGGTGTCGTTGTATTTTATTTGGGTGTCAACAAAAAAGTTGTGGTGAACCCCCGTTGAATTTTGTTTAACAACCAATTGAAATTTAACATGTGGAAGTAAGAGATTAAGCATTGAAATCAACTCATTGGAGTTGAAAACAATGTATTAATGAGAAAGGATCGAATGGAAACCTTGAGATGCTGGAAGGTTGTAGAATTTGAGGTGATATCAAAGCTCCAATATCATAGGTGTCAATGAGGATATTCTGAAGAATCCCCACAAGGTTTGGTTCAATAGCGTATCGTACATGGAAACATGGAAGAAGTAGTGGCCATCAGAGTTCCCATATCAAATCTACAAACAAGGATGTTTAGGGGAAGTACCAACGCTTAAGATATGAAAAGAAACCTTGATGGAGGACATGTGTCACAAAAGTAAGGCTTGATGACAAAGTCCCAATATGACACATGTCGGTGTATCAAAGTTTTTTATGTCAAAGCTATTTTACAGTGTCACGGAAAGAAGATCCAACGAAAGTATAAAAGAGGACATTATGACCCTTTAGTTCCCACTTGGGGGGTTGTATCATTTAGCATATCCAACACCCTATTATTGTGTTTGAGGCTGGACGAGATTGTTGAAAACCCCAACTAGTGCATTTGAACTCAAATTTAGAACATGTGAATTGGAACCTTAGACCTCCTGAAGCCCCAATAAATGATAGGAGGGTGGCTTGTCAATCTACCTATAGGTCAAAACTCAATTTAGAATATCTTATGATCCAAGTGGAATAGGTGGGTGGCCACCAATATCCTCCTGAGCCACTGATCTGGATTTATGTAGGAGCGCAACAGAATTTATACAAATAACAAAGATGCAGCGGAAATAACACTTCATTTCATTAATCAAAGAACTGAAACTTGTTTACATATAGAATGGAAATAAACTAGCTAGAGTGTTGGTAGCTTATCTCTAAGAAGAGATGTGGTGGCTACATGCCTTTGAACTCTGTGTTACAATGAGGCTCGAATGCCTATATATTATTGAGAAATAATGGAAATATATTATTGAGAAATAATGGAAACCCTACACATCCAAAAACCTAACCCTGGGAAGTGAAACACCAGATTGTGGGCCTCATTGGGTAACTTGGTACATCAAATTCCCGGGGTCGTAACTTTGGCATACTACCTCCGTTTGATGCGCATGATATATCGTTAGAAAGGTCTATTCAAGGAATACATCCATAAATAACTAGTGTTAAGTTTGAAACAGACTCATATTTGCTCGATCATTCGATGCCGAAAAAATGTCGTATAGGTCCTCAAAACAACTCCGGAAGTTTAGGATCCAAAAACTACCAAAAATAGTAAATTGTGCTATAATTAAGGAAACTGGAAAACTGAAAGAAACAATGGTGGGGGTCCAAGTGGAATAGGTGGGTGGACACCAATATCCTCCTGGATCATTCCTTCCCCCCTTAGGAAGCAATGGTCCCCATTGTGTTGAGTTCCTCCATGAGATTATGAAACTTCTACTGAACTTGGTCCCTAGTGAGCCACTTTCCTTGGTGAAGGAGTTGGATTGCTTTGACAACTCGATATCGCTGGATCTTCTATTGGTGGGTGTTCTTGATATGTGTGTCCATAATCCGATCAGTTTTGGCTTCTTCCATGCAGTCGGGGTTTAACTCTGTTGGTGTGAGTTGTTCTGCCACGTCTGATATGTCTAGTAGAGGTGGAAAGTAGGGCCGAAGGCGGTCCACATTGAACACTGGGTGCAGACCAAGGAATGGTGGAATACTGAGCTAGAAGGCATTGCACCCGATAGCCTTAGTGATGGTGTATGGCCCATATCGAAGCAGGAGAAGCTTGCGGTGGGGTCTAGCAAGGCGCTCCTTCTACAAATGTAGCCACACTTTGTCGCCCACCTGGAAGTTGTGTTACACCCGATGTTGATCATGCCTCTACTTGTACTTAGCATTGGATTTTTCCAATATGTCATGAACCTGTTGGCAAATGTGCTGAATGCACTCAATGAAGTTGTTCACCTTGGAAAATTCAGACTAGACATGAGCCGAATCATCCTAAGTAGCTGCAAATGGCATGGCTACGTCAATGGGACATAGTGGCTAGAATCCCAAGCCCACCTGAAAGGGGATGTGGTCGGTTGAGCTGTGGAGGGCCCGGTTATAGCTATGTTGTACATAGGGGAGGCTCTCATCCCATGTGCGTGGTGTAACACCCTGGTTTTGACTTCGTTTTCATTAAAAATGTATATGATCTGTATATTGTAATTAATCATGGTGTGGAGCTAAAGGAAAAAGCCCCACCATCGATTTAACATTTTATGTTCCAATGATTAAAATCATTGCCGATGGTATATTCGTGCTAAGCCGACACATTATAATTTTTCACATCATGTAAATATGCGTTTTAATTAAAATACCCACAACGAGCTATGTCAATGCAACCATAATGAAAAGGGCATGATTTTCCTAAGGATAAGGAGGGGGAAATAATTAACCTTTGGGGCCATTGGGGAAAAGCCAAGTGTCAATTGATAAACCCATTTAGTTGTCACCTATATTTTGTCTTACTCACCCTTTATCCACTATCTCATTCAACAACCTTTTTGTCTTATTCTTGTCTCAACTACCGAATTAAATCCTCTAATGTTAGTTGGGGCAGTTATTGCATGGATAGTGGTGTGTGGCAGGACTATAAGTCCTTTCCCACACGCACACTCCACCAGGGATCTCATTCACCCTCATGTGGACAGGAAGAGACCATGACCCCCATTCTCCATTTTACTCACGCAGAGAATTGGGAGAGCGGCCTCACCCTCACGATTTTGTTGTGTGTAGTTCTCTTCACGTTGTGGGTCTGGGCAGGTGAATTCACCTTCACGCAGGTTGCATTCCTTTCCTCACGTAGCTGAAAAATCGTTGTTGGTCTCCCCACGAATTTTGGGTTGCTGTGGGTTGTTGTTGAGTCGTTTTGGCCACGATAGGGCCAAAAACGACTCTGGAGTCGAATTGCTCAGTCTGAGCTGTGTATTACCCAAATTTTCATTTTGGTTTTGTTCTGTGGTGTTTTATTTTAAACCCCAGAGCCGTGAATGGTTATTTTGTTGTGTGTGCAGAGTGGATTGGTCTTTGGACTGTGTAGGAGTGGAAAGGAGTCTACTTGACAAAACTAGTGTTTTTCAGGAGCCTCATAGATAGAGCTAGAGGGTTGGCTCTCTTCTCTACACCCCCTGAATAACACTGGAAGGAAGTCATGTCCTAAGGGACTGCGCCGCAGAGAAGGGAATGATTCCTTGTGTTGGGTGTGTGTGGATGTCTTAGGAGTCAAGCTAGTTCTAGTGTAGGCATCCTTAGCTCTTCAGTGAGCCCACTAGCTTAGTAGTTTGGTAGACAGTGCTTCTATCTCTTGATAACCTGATAAACCCAACTTGTTGGCTTGGTTATCTATTGTTGTGTACTCCTGGTATGATAAAACCAAACATAGCTTTGGCTTGACTGAGTTTTGACGTATCTTTGGCTATGTGTGAGCCTGATTATTTTCCTTATTCCTTGTGGGAATCATGCCCAGCTCGGGGGTGGTAGTGCTGCTGAGATATTAAGGAGCACACTGGCCTATGGTTGGATGGAACGTTGCAGCGACATAGCTGGTTGCAGGGCATTCTTATTCATAAGATAAGTATTCTTGTGTTTAAATCCCTACAATTACATTTGATAATGAATTGCAATGAACATGCTGAATGATTGAATGTATGGTTTTGCTTCTGCTGTATGGTAATAATGTATGGATGTTATAGTTCAAAGCATTTATAATTTTTTTATCATTGTATGTTCATGGGGCTAGTAGCCCAGGTATATAGCAGCATCGGTAGCATCCTCTTTGCCGATCAGAGGGTCGGGGACGTTACACGTGGATGCTTTGAGTTGTACATGCGCAAAATGTGTACGATCATCCTATTGACGACCTCTTTCTGGCCATCAATCTAGGGATGGAAAGTTGTGTACTTTGTGAGCTTGGTGTCTAGCATTGACCATAGGCTAGACCAAAATGTACTAAGGAACCTGCTGTCCCGATATGATATTATAGACTGTGGGATCCCAAAGAGTACCCACACGCGTTCAAAGAAGAGTTTAGAAGTGGTTTCTGCTATGATATTCTTCTTGTAGGCCACCATTATGGCCATCTTTGAGAATTTGTCGACGACCATGAACACACAGTTGTTGTCGTGATTAGTAGAAGGAATGCCTGACATATAATCCATGGAGATGGATTCCCAAGGTCGACTAGGGGTAGGAAACGAAGTATAGAGGCCTTGCTTCTTGATGGACGGTTTGGCAATGGCACAGGCAGTGCAAGATCAGATGTAATTCCCTACGTACTGTCGAAGGTTCAGCCAATAGAAATACTGCCACTATTTTCTCGACCCCAAAATTCCCAGCGACCCGACTGTAGTGTGCTTCCCAAATCATCTTGGCAAGCTCGCTTGAAGGAACACAAAGGTGTCCCATGTGACATAGTAATGCATCCTAGAGGTGAAAATTTGGAACTTGGTTTCCCTCCAAGAGCGTCCTGTATGTGTGGTTGAATTTTGGTTTGCTCTTGTAGAGAAGTGGCCAATCAGAAGCCTCGTGCCCACAAGAGTTGAGCACGGTGGTTATCGCCACGATCGGTGGTTGGCTAAGGCAGTCTGCAACATTATTAGTGCTTCCCTTCTTGTACTTGATGTTCAAATGAAACTATTGTAGGTATGTGGACCAATTCTAATGGAGATCGTTCTATAACTTCCCTTGTGTCTGTATGAACTGCATGGGTCGGTGGTCTGTGTGGATGATCGTTTCCTTCCCCAAAATTTAATGCTTCCATTGTCGGCAAGACTGTACAATGGAATACATCTCTTTGTCATAAGTGGGATATTTATGGACTGTTTCGGACAGTGTCTCACTGTGATATGCCATTGGATGCCCTTGTTGAGTAAGGACTGCCCCAATAGCATAGTTAGAGGCATCTATCTCGATCTCAAATGGTTGTTTCAAGTCTGGTAATGTGAGCACTGGGGCACAGCAGAGGCGATGTTTCAATTCTACAAACGCCTTCTATTGAGTTTCCAACCAATTTTTTTTTGCTTCCACTCCTCCCTTGGCGACTTGAATTAAGGGCCAAGTGATATGACAGAATCCCAACACGAACCTGCGGTAGAAATTAGCAAGACCCAGAAAGATGCGAAGCTCTTTTAGAGTAGTTGGGGTTGGCCAATCCCGAATGACTTGGATCTTGGTTAGATCCACATGTACCCCACACTCATCAATAACGTATCCCAGATACTGAACCTGGGTCATGCCAAAAGTGCACTTGTCCAAATTGGCACACAACCTGTGCTTCCGTGGTGTTTGGAGGACCTGTCGGATGTGGTGGATGTGCTCTTCCCAAGTCTGGCTGAATATCAAGATGTCATCCAAGTACGCTACTACAAATGAGTTGGTGAATGGCCGCAAGATGTCATCCATCAGTCTCATGAAGGTTGCGGGAGCATTCGTCAGTCCGAAAGGCATGACCAGCCATTCGAAAAGGCTCTCCTTGGCTTTGAAGGAAGTCTTCCACACATCGGTTGGTTTGATCGGTACTTGGTGATACCCGGACTTTAAGTCGATCTTGCTAAAATATTTCGCCCCTTTAAGCTGGTCTAGGAGGTCATTAATCCGTGGGATTGGGTACCTATTCCAGACAATGATCTTGTTCAGCGCCCAATAGTCAATATAGAGTCTCCAAGTCCCATCCTTCTTCTGTACCAACACGATTGGGCTCCCCAAGCGTTGAACATCTCTATAATATAGTAACCATATTAATCTTTGGATAGGACTTTTGGGATACGAGAAATTCTTTGCAGTTCCCTTTTAATTTTCACATTGCATCCAGGTCTATATTTGGGCCCTGTATTTGTACTTTAATGACATTCTGCCAGTCTGTACAAGTACATTTATGGATATAAATGCTCCGTTCCTTCCTGAAAAATTTGAGTTAAATGCTTGGTAATGGCTATATTTTGTATACAGGTAGAGAAGAGAATATGCAGACCAATGTCTTTGAGTAGATTGTATATAATTGATCCGAGTTGTTTTGATTTGAATTGTGAACACGGCTGATTTCAACTTGTATATATCACTAAACGTCTGCTATCAGTTGAACTAATGGAGGACTTTCATTGAAATCTATGTTATTCATTTGGGCTGAGGGAGGACTTTCATTATACCTCTGCTATGTATGGAGTAATGTAGAAGCTCCATTCTGTCTTTCATTCACATAGTCTAAATGGAAATTTCACATACCCATTTTATTCAACTGGGCTAACCAGAATTTGAATTATACATTTGAGCTAAAGAACAATTTTGTGAAAATTGGTTATTCATATGTGGTGGTAGATCAGAAGCAAAGAACAGACGCCTGAAGAAATCGAAGTCCATGGTGAAGCCAGTGGGACATGAGCCCCTTCGAGCAGTTTCTGGCTCCGGTTCCTTGGATTCGGCAACAGTAACGTCTGAGAAGAAAGAAGCAGAGGTTATTTCTGAACAAGATGTTGACAACGCTGCAGATATTTTTATCAACGGGTTCCACAGGGACTTGGAATTGCAGAGGACGCTGTCTGATCCTCAATACTATGGCTACATGGAAAGATCTACTAGTTAAATATCAGTTATGTCTATGCCGATGACTTGTCTCAGTAAAATACTGAATGCCTCTTGACATGCAGATTTCTGTGCAGTTACACTAATAGTAAAGTGTTGCCAAAGTAATATAAGTGTAATTAGCAATATTTTATTTCTAACTAGACTATAGGTAGCTATTTATATATACAGGATAAGTACATGCTATATTTTGTATCTAACAGAGCGTCTGTATTAATTTATGGTTTTATTGCTTTTATTTTGAACTTTGCTTGGAGGATGTTATTGATTTTTTCAGCAAATACCTTCGTGTGAACAAAGAAGCGTTCTCCATTTCTCGCCTTGAGCTCATTATCAATGATGCTAGGTAAATATTTTTTAATGCTCCTTTTTTTCAAAACTATACTTTATAATTCTTAAGTTCCAGCTAATGTTTAAAGCTTTAATGGAAATTCTTCGACGCAGGGCTGAGCTGGAGAACAGAAATGAATGATTCGACGTCATAATAGTAGACCTCAGATCCTAGAGGTCCTTGTTATCAATTGTACACAAATATTTCTCTGAGCTTGTACCAAAACCAAATGTGAGCCACACCAAAACCAAACGTGAGCCATAGAGGAGTGTTCGTTACTCAGGTATAACATCATAAAATTGCTCAAATTATTATAGAAACTATTTCTTGACAGTTTCTTTTGCTGCATCACGTTGTACATCAATTAACAAGATAAAGAATAAGTTTATCATAATAATAATGCATCCATGTTTCTGGTAGTACTGTAGTTTTAGGAGTCTCATTGATAATTGCAGCTAACTTCAGTTCGAGGCTTGAGTTTCATTGAGTTCTATTCATCAACTTTAATTAACGAACAACACCAGTTGAGCACAATAGCACTGAAAGATCGACTATCCCTTGTATCACAATGTCATCAAAGAGTTTATGGTAGAGTACGTATTAAAGGGGACCTTTTTTTGACTATGATCAACTCTATCCCCGGGTGTATTTCAGTTTTAGTGCCATATAGGTGGGACCGGACGTGTAATTCCTAGGCGGTTGCCATCCTTACTGGGCGGACAGTAAGCTCTAGGCTCAAGCAGGAGAAAATCTCTATATATCACCAGGTAGGTGGCAAGGTCGAGGAGGTATAGATCATAGATCAGTAGGTATAGAGAGAAGAGATCTAAGGAGGTATAAAGAGCTTGGAAACAATCGAGATACATACAATTAGCAAGATCGAAGATATCAGGTCTATGGTTCATTCGGTTTAATTCATTCTCCCACCTGGCTCCCCCTGCTAGGGGGTATAAACCTTACATAAGCGAAGTGTCGTGTTTTCTTTTTGTGTGGACGATTAACTTTACGGAGCTAGCTTGCTTTGACGATAGAGGGAGGAACCCAAGATGCTAACTCCATGCGGGTATCACTTTGCCACATGAATAAAATGGATGCATGTATCATGTGCCATGTTAATGAGTTGTTCTGTTGACACCATCAATCATGAACAATTTGCACAATTAAACCTATGACATGATCTTAGAAGCACCAGATTACATGATCCAAACTTACCTTACCCCTCCTTTCTACCATGGGTGAAGGGGCAGCAAGGTCAAAAGTCTGATATAACTTACAGACTGCTGCCTTAATTGACACGGTCTGGTGAAAAAGAGCATAGTGAGGCTCCCTGGATGCTAGCATGAGTCTTGGGTCCATGGCATATACTCAGGATTATACTTCTTGAATTTCAGCTCCTCGCTGAGGACGATTGTCTCGAGCCCCTTGCTACTACGAAGGACGATCAACAGGTGACACGATCTTATAATCATATTTTATGAGGTAAATAATGTATTAGATCATGAACTTTAATTTTCCTTAAATATCCAAAACCAACGGCTATATGCATGGCATACACGTACCTCAAATTTATTGAGCTGGTCCTTGGGCTTTGGCACGTAGTATATTTACATAATCTCCCCCGCATAGACAATCCTCCAGCATTAACTTTGGGTAGATGAACCAATGGACATCTGGATTGCTATTATACTCCACTTGGAACTTTTTTCGACCATTTGTCCATTGCCTCTTTGGGAAACATCAAGACGGAGGAGTGTATACCTTAAACCAAATCAACCCGCCGAAATCCGGCAGAGGAGGAGTGTTTAAATCGCGAATTCAACCATCTGGATCCTTCTAAAATGCAGTAATTAGTTTAGAACAGATAATTCTTAATGCTGATTCTTCCTAGCCATTTTTCATTTGGTCGGACTCTTCATGTAAGATCGAGGAGTACTAGGCTAAGGTTTTCAGTCTTTTTCCTTTCTCTGACAAGAGAAACGATGGATATGGAAACCGACTATTTGGAGTCTGCGCAAAGAAATGATGAATATCGAAACCGACTATTTGGAGTCTTTTGCGCAGGTACAACTACTATATCATAAGGTTTATCCTTTATTTACATTATGTAATTCTTGTTTTAATTTCCATGCTTAAACTGGTCATGGTTACAGTAAAGCGAGGAGGGTTCTCTTAGAGCCCATGCTAATACTGGTCATGGTTACAGTAAAGCAAGGAGGGTTCTCTCAGAGCCCTCGATTCTTTGTGTAGTCTTAGAATTCTTTGAAAAATTTAACTACAAGGGTTTTGTAAATGTGTGTTCAAAGCTTTAGTTTTTTTAATCATTAACTATCATATTTAAATTTATTTGTCTTATAGCAATAACTATTAACAATAGCGGGGACATTGCCACGTCGTGGCTCTTGGGCAGTTTGCTCCTTCTCCAATTCTTGGGTGGTTATGTCCTTGCTCTCCAAATCCAACTGTAAATCTGCTAACTATTGGACAACCTCTTTTCTCTTAGAAGTGATGGTATTGGAAGGTGATTTGACCCACTCTTTCGGGGCTATATTTTGGTTGCTTTTTATTTCTGCTCCCAGACATAACTGAGTGACCTGATGACTAATGTGGACCAAGCCTTAGCAACAAATACCATGAACCCTTCCTGCTCAATCCACTGAGGGCTAAAACAAAAAGGTAAAGGTCCCAAGTTTTCTTCCTCATCCAACCACAAGAGGATGGGTTTATGATACGAGGTAAGTTTTGGAAGGATTTTAGAGGACATTATTTTCTTATCCAACAAAAGTGTGCTCTACACTAGAAAACTATCAAGCCATGCTAAAATATGTGTTGCCCCTATTTTGTTTTGGGTCCACGTATATAAACCCTTCTTGGGTTTAAAATCAAGGAGAGCCCACTGTTGGATCAAGTCCTCAACAAGAGGGAGCATTTGATCTCTATTGTTAATGCCACCTCTTTTTTCCTTTGGATCAAGTACAATATTTAGGTCTCCTGCTACTATGATATTCATGGGAGAATACATTTCCACGAAATCTATTAATGTTTGCCAACACATTTTCTTCTCAAGAAAATGGACAAGTACACAAAGATTAAACAAAGTAATAGAGAGCTTATTTACTTTATGGTGAAGCTCGATATAAATCCAGTGTTGAGTCTCAAAAGAGCTTACCAGCTGAAACATTTCCTCCTGCAAGCCCTCCTGAGGAGCCCCTTGCACTTACAACCTTTGTTGCATTTTGTTTCCATTTCATGCGACTTAAATCAAGAAGGGTTTCCCCTTCGATTTTGGTCTCTTGGAGCATGCGGATCTCTGAAGATTCTATTTTCAAAAGATCTTTAACGACTTCATATTTCATAGGATTCCCTAAGCCTCTGCAGTTCCAAGAAACTATACGCATTATCTATTGGGAATGGAGGCAGAGAGACCTCCCTTGGGTGGCCTTGCTCTGGTATTTCGTCCAATGGACATTTCTAGAGTGGATTGGCTTCCTTGTATTTTTTTCCTCTCCGCTTCTTCCTCTCTTGCTTCCTTGAGGGATTTCCTCCCTGGCTTTTTCGAGGGTCTTTCAAATGTCTCATCTTCCGATGAGCCTAATGTTTCTAGGGGTTTCTTCCTTATCATGTCTGCATAAGAGGGTGAAGAAGAGCTTCTTGCTGGGGAGTCGGGATGAGAAGGGAGTGTCCCTGCATTGTCTTCCTCAAATGCTGAAGAATAGGCCTGTTGTTCTGTTTCTTTTGCTATGACAGGAGGGTCTTCCTGGGCATTGAGAATTTCAAAAGGATTTGAGGATGCTTTTGCCCGAGGAGAAACTACGATCCCTTCCACCTGAAGTTGCTCTATGTTGGGCACACTGGATCCTGCAGGGGCCCCTTTCACTCTAGGTTTACTTAATTGCTTTGTTGAGGCCAGCTTTTGCACCTTCGTCCATTGCTCTCCTTTCGCCTTTTTTGCTTCATCCTCAGCCTTCTTTTTACAATGTCTTACAAAGTGCCCATATCCATGACAATGCCTACACTTAAAAGGCAGTTGTTCATAGTCCAATTCTTGCACATGAGACCAATCTACCACTGTTAGTTTTATGGCTTCTAGGAGCCCTATTTCCCTATCAACCTCTACACATATTCGTGCACAGTTTTATTGATCTCTTATGTCTGCTTTGTCGATGTATTTTCCAAGAGTATTCCCAATAGATTCTAAGGATTTTGGGCTCCAACAGTGCAGGGGAAAATGGGGGAGGCATACCCAAACTGGGACAGCTGAAGGCACATCTTGAGCTGGATCAAAGTCTGACGTCCACTTATTCAAATAAAGGCCCTGAGGGCCCATGAAATATGGCTTGTTTCTGAAAATAAGATTCCTGTCTTGTATGCTTTCAAAAATCAAAACGAAGTATCCCTTCCCAACGGAATGGCTTTTGATTCCTTCTGAAACCAACAATCTCCAGTTTCTCTACACCCATGATTTGATGGCTCTTGGGGATGGCCATAATCCGGGTAAATTGTTCGATAAGGCCTTGTTCAACAAGATTCAAAGCTGCATGGCAAGGTTCTTTAGCTGGGAGAGAAACTATCAAAATGGCCTCCATTTTCTTGATGAAATTTTGCTGAGAAGCTATAGTAGATCGCTAGATGTAGCCTTCTACTAGCGTCTTGAATGTTGTGAGCTCAAGAGGAAGAGGAGGGGGAGGCTCGAAACCCCCTACTAGGGCCGTGGCAATGTTGATTAGAGCGGGAGGCGCAGACAACAACACACGCAGTCAAGGAGGGTTCAAGAAATGAACGTTGGAGAAATTAAACCAAAGGCTTAAGGAAGGAAAAAATGCAAAGCTGCGATTTTTTTTGCTAATAAGCTTTCTAATGGTAGTTTTATCCATCACTTTATTATAAAAGGGAAAATTATCAAAGGTCAATCTAGTTCGTTCCTTCATAAGAAAAAATCTCCATATTTTCATGAGCAAGATTAAGCAATGGGTTCAAGTCGGTTGTTTTGTGCCATTATTGACAATGCCAAAGGCATGCTCCCAGAAAACAATGATGGTTTAAGCCTCTCGATCATAGCGGGGTGTTTGGAAATAGGGTTTCAACAAGTTCTGCAAAATCGACAAGATTGTGATGCCAAGCTCAATGCCTTTGCTCGCAAGCTGATTGGCAATGTTTTCCAATGTAGAATGTGTCCCTCCAATGTGGGGTTTATCTATTGCAGGTAGCCAACGAAGAAGAATACAAGCATGTCTCCCGCAACTACAGAGAGGACAAAATCCAAAGCAATCCCGATTATTACCATTTCAGGTGATGAATAACTTCTCTCTGTACTAGTCCTAGGTGTTCTAGTTACCAAAATGGTTGGTCTCTTGTTATCCTGGAAATAATGGATTTTCAATTTTGTTTAAAAGTCTTAGCCTATCGAGCACTTTGTTTCTGTAGTTTCAATTTTAAAACTCTTAATGGTTGGTCTCTTGTTATCTTGGAAATAATGGATTTTCAATTTTGTTTAAAAGTCTTAGCCTATCGAGCACTTTGTTTCTGTAGTTTCAATTTTAAAACTCTTAAAGACATGAAAAAGTTTTTTAGTTTCGATACTTTAAATCTTACCGACATAAATAAGTCTTTCAATTTCAGTACTTTAAGTTTTATGGGCTTCAATTATATCACTTTGAACTCGACACCAATGATAGAATTTTGGAGAGAGGACTAGTTTGGCGTTCCAACTCGTAAACGAGTGACTTAAAAAGTGTAATCCCTCTTTTAGTAAACTAAATATAATACCCATACTCTACCTAAAAAAATATTTGAAAGATTAATTTAATTTTTAAATAATACTAAGAATTTCATTAATAATTTTTAAAGAAACTCGAATAATTAATTTAATTGATTGAAGATTCTGCTAAAGACACGAAACACATTGAAAAAAAATTGAAAGGTTAGTTTAATTTGTTAAATAATAATATTTGTCGAGATATTTTAAAAAATAAAATTATTTAAAAATTGAAAAAACTCGAATAATTAATTAAATAATTAAAGACATAAAAACACATTGTTAATTAAAAAACCACGAATTCCAATTTAATAATTAAATTCGATGACTCACCGCCCTTAAAATTGTAGACCATTGAAGTTTTAGTTTAATATTAAACTCTGTTAATAGAATTTGGAAAAAGCAATATCCAATAAAAAACAATCCATTTTTCTTCCACATGGTTTCCTTAGTTTTTTCATCATAAACAACTTGATGCGATTTATACATAAGTTCCTCATCATTAAGGTTATAACTAGGAACATATTAATCTACGTATGTTGGGTAGGGGATACTAAATTTAGTGTGTAATCCCTGTATTTATTATAACAGTTTCTATAGAATGGGTCCACCATTGAATGAGAGCCCTTGCTAAAGCCGGCCTTAATTGACTTTGCAAGCGAGGTTGAACGTAAACTCATAATTCAATATATAAATCACTTTGCAATATAGATCTAACATTAAAAATTAAAAATTATAATATTATAAAGAGATCTTTAACTCTAAACTTTAGAATCAAAATAATCTTTCCATTCTAGTCACCTCAAAAAAAATATTACCAAGATTAAAACGGTATAACCTATTTGGCTGACGATATGCATCGATCGGACGTGACCGGTCACCTAAAATAATCGCGTCGGACGTGACCGGTCACGCGCAGCCGGTCATCCGATCGGTGCATATCGTCGATTCAAAAGTGAACTCCGATTAAAACTAGTTTTTTAAAATTCTATAAACATTAAAAATGAATATTACTTTCTCTTATTATTTCTTTTAAGATCCAATTGGCGGCTGCCTCCTCAAATGATACACCATAATAATACAACGTAGTAGTT
>LPNX010472604.1:6352-56665 GCA_001517045.1 Pseudotsuga menziesii
TGCAACCGACAAAGGGTCAGTCAAGTCAGAATCTGACAGGTAGTTAATGAGGTAATGACCGGTATATCTTACCGTAGATTTGGCAGCAGTATAATAAATTTTCCCAAATTCGGCAAATCTCCGACGAGACCGGTTCCTGTACACACACATTTCGAGGGAAATTCGATCGGATTTCCTCATTTATTAAGGATCGGATGACGGGTGTGGCCTTGTCCAAGCATTGATGACGACCGATGGGTTCAGTCTAGATGACCGTTGTGTCCGGGATTATCGTATTGGGCATAAAAGTAGAAAGTATTCAATCGGGACAGTTATGTTTTGCAGAAAAACCGAGAGCTGTAGAGTGCATTGTTAAGATATCCCTGTGAAGAAATAAGTTTGTTACAGAGTGCTGTGATTTTCAGAAGTTGCAGCCAATTGCACGTCCACCATTTTTCACTGAGTGGGTTATGTCCGAGGACGAACCTATAGCAAACATTTTGAGAATGTTTCAACGTCACGGCCTTGCAGGAGCTATGACGACGCCAGTTAAGAGTGCTCCACCAAGTTCGTCACAGCCCAGACAACAACCACAGATGAGGAGCCAATCTCAGGTCAATGATGAATCCGGTTCAGAGCATGAGGAATAAGTTCATAGCACAACAGACTACATGATACCATGAGTTGAAGGCGCACCGGAGCCAAGAATTCCTAAGAATGCTAAGTATACTGTTCCCATACCACCCATTGATTCTCGAGTAAAGGAAAATGGAGATCTAGTAGGATATACTGCTGTTGTTAAATTTGTAGATTATAACCTGGGAGATGGCAAGACATACCCCCAGTTTAAGCCGGACAAATATCTAAATATTGAAAAGAACCCGAGGACAGGGAGAGATGAATATGTTCCCCTGCCACATGTCCAGATTCTTGAGCGGTTAGGTCTGCTCAATTTGCTGAGATTACCTCATTTTGGATGGGGTGCAGAGGTTAACGTCGTGGTATGCATTTTACTTTCTTGTGTACATGGAGGGTACCTCTGGTTAGGCAACAAGGTTGAACTAAACGTCGATTTGATACATCGTATCACTGGCCTGTCCAAGACGGGTAAACACCCTGATATACAGACAATAGGAAAAACTAAGGACTCCAAGTTACCACAAGCCCTAGTAACTAAGTATCAGCTACAGAGAGGAGGATGGGCTTATGACATTTCAAGCATAACAAATGAGACACTTAGATTCACCGCTAGTCTACTCGCGGGCAGACTGCTAACCAAGGTTCGACCAAAGGAAGTTACAGGATCCGTAATTCACCTTACCATACAGGTCATAGAGGGGGAATAGTTCAATTGGTCTCTATTCTTATTAAATATGCTTCAAGCAGATTGCTTGGTAGCTCAGGATGAAGCAAACCACCCTTTCCATTTCTCGTGGTTGCTTATCCTTTGTGCCTTTGTCGGATGGAAGGAGCCGCCCCATACCCAGTTTCCACAGATAGCAGGTGGCGTGCCCAGAGGCGTGCGCTATGCCAGCTTATGGGACGCCAGCAACCCATCCAAGAAAGCGGTAAATACGATGGTATTCCATGACTACTATAAGCTATTGATGAAGGTCATTCAAGAAACACCACGGCTCAGCACGGAGACTGTGGACATATACGATAGCCGGCTTAATTTTATGGCAGACAACCATTTAATCTATCTGCGACCGAAAAGGACTAAGCGGGATGATTGGGCTCCTGGCTCGTTTAGGATGACAGCACGGGACGTCGAAGGAGTCACAAGAGACTTCGATGACCAATGGAAGCAGGAATATGAAGATACCGCACCACTATCATCAGACACTGCACAGACAGAACCCCAGGACAAGGACAAAGACAAAACAGACACCCAGACGTAGTCTTCAACAGAAACACCACTACCAAGGGAAAAGAGGAAAACTTCATGGCAAGGGCCACCAGAGACACTGCAGAAGAAAAAACAGAAAACCTCAAAGCCAGTTCTGAAGACTGCATTGACAGACGATGACTATGAACTCATCGCAACAAGGACATGTGACACATTGAAGGACTCACTTGACCCGATGAAGGAGTCGCAGGAAAAGAGACAAAGCGCAGTAGAAAAGCAGATTCTAGACTTAAAAGCAATTACAGAGAAGACTGCCATGATGCACATTCCCCCGGTAAAGGCAACCACCGGAGAAACTTCGACACCACCGTTGTCCCACCAGGAAAGCTTAACAAGAGATCGCCTCAATACTGTGTTAATTCCACCAGGGAGTATCCGACTCCCTGCCACAATGAAGGACCCACCAGTTTAGTTTAGGCAACCCATCGAGGTTAACCTTGTAGAGTTTCATATTGACCAGTTGCAAATGATCCAGCAGCAGCTAGGCGCAGAGCTCAGGAGTAGAGAGCTCGAGACTTACAAACAGAATATGCAGCTGAAGCAACAGAATGTAGCACTTGCTATCAGTATTTAGAAAAAGGCAGATGAAGTACGAACATATGAGGAAAGAGAGCAAGATCTCTCTCAAGTTTTACAGAGCATCGCCTTGGAACTGCCCCAATGTAATATAGATTTCGCCTTACCAGTTCCGCAGAAGCTAAGAAGAGTAGCAGACAGAGCAAAGGCTCTAGAAGAAACCATGGTTAGGATGGACGAAGTAGTGGCCAAGATGAAGGAAGACCACGAAGTGCAGATCATCGAGCTTGAGGCTCGCATACAAGACACCTCCCAGGTAGACCAGAAAGTGCGAGTCGAAGCCCTTCGACTCACTTCTGCGCAGATGCAATCTCGCATTGACGACGCATGGTTAGTACTAACCGATGCGATGAAAACATGGGTCGAGTTAGATGAGCCGCCGGAGAAAGTAGAAATACAGCAAAGTATTCAGCAGGTAGAGAATACTGCAGCGAAAATGAAAGAAGAAATTAAGGGCTTAGCAGCTCTTCAAAAGATGAGGAAGACAAAGGAGATGAACTGCTTGCAGCAGGAAGCGCAACAATTAAGAACAAAGGAGATACACATTAATGACCTGCTTCAACCATATCAAGAGAAAATCGCAGAGATAGTCGATATGGTTGAGCAACGAGTGAAGGAGTTCACTACCACCAGAGAGGAAACTGACGCCATAGAAGACGCCAGTATTAGTCAAGCTTTGCTTGACTCGGCACAAGAGCGTGTCGAAGTGATGCAGAACGAAGTCGCAGGACTTCAAGACAGGTTGCAGAGGACTTCGCAGGAAGCCAAGGAAAAGCTACAGTAGGAGAATCCCGCTGATAGTGGCTCGGGGGCGAGCCACAAGTAAGTGTTAGGGGACTGTTGGAGCAGGGTCCTGCAGCTACAGAAGAAGCTGCCAGTTTAGCGGACAGACAATTTTGGCGGAAAGAAGATAAGACAGAGCTACGACGCCATAGCACGTTTCCAGCTGCAAAGCAAAGCCGGAAACCATGACTTTTAAGATAGAGAAGTCAAGAACGGCAACGGTACCTGAGCGGCTGAGAAGAGAGATCTCACCCACTGCATTGAAGGTAGCGGCAGAAGACAGGAGGGCTTAGTGACCCTCATAAAGGAGAAGGAGCAACGAGGCTGAAGCATTGAAGACGAAGGACAGAAAGGCGAAGCGATGCACAGTACCCATGATCAGTGCCGGGAAGCATGGAAGACTGCAGAGAGCTGTGGTGCGACAGAAAGCGGCTACCTCAAGTACAAATATGGCCGACTGTCACTAGTTAAGGTTTGGGTTACTGTTGGGACAGGCCCACAGTGTTGTAATGGCAAGACCCTCGGGCTGCCTATAAAGGGATATATTTTGTATTGTAAAAGGGTTGTTGGCATTTTGGGCATTTTTAGGCCATCCAGCTAGTTAGGTAACATATAGTTAGCCATTGAGTCTGTCAGCACACATTTATCTTGTATTGTAATAGAGTTAGCTCTGGTTCTGTTATTAGCGGTAGCAATCTTACTGTAACCAGTAGCTGGCTTATAGAGCATGTGTGTAATGATCCGCAGGGATCGACAAAGAGGGAAGAGTATATTATAGGAGAGCAATATAGAGAGAAAGGAGATCTAAGAGAGAAGATCTTGAGCTGCATATGTGGTGCAGCAGAACTGTGTTTTACCTTCCCCGAGCTATAAGAAAACACAGTTCTGTGGACGTAACTTCCATCCTGGAGGTGAACCATGTTAAAATCAAGTGTTATGCGATTGGATTATGTGTTATGTTTACTTATGCATTTCTCAGTCATTTCATGGGCTTTGTTTATAGTTTAATGAATGAATGTGTTAATCAGTTCACCGTAACATAGAAGGAAAAACATAAGTCGAAAGTCTTTGGCATGTTGTATATGGTTCATTTATGCTTTGCGTGAAACAGTCACTAGTTGCAGTATCGAATAGCCTTGTATGTTAAGTCTTGCACGTCTACACGAGCAACGCTAAGTGCGCTAAACCGCGGAGGTAGGATATCACAGGGAGGTGATACCACACCGGCAAAGGAGCTGCGGTGCGCGATACCACTGGTTGAGGGCTTAGCGTTGGGCAGGAGCTGCGTGTCGCACGGTGCGCGGCGATGTGATAAGGCTGGAGATATCGCGAGTCAGGGAAAGTGCGCGATATAGAGAAGGACCACACAGTGGTTTAAAGGAATATCCCGCGGCTAGAGGAGCTGCGAGACGAGGAGATCGCACGACGCAAGCAGAAGGTCGTGCGATGCACAGAGAAAGAGACCCCGCAGCTAGAAGAGCTGCGAGTCGCAAGTAGGATTGCCACAGAACCTAGTCCAAGACATTTGAGTCCTTGGCCAACCCATTAGAATCACTTCGGGTGAGACTTCAGGCCGCTTTGCGGTCTGTCGCCGAAAGGGCCAGTGAGCTAGGGGTGTTGTTGGTTGATCATAGTAAACCCAGGTCTTCCCATCACAGCCAACAGTCGGCAAATGGAGACCTACAACTACCAAGGGAATAAGGTTTCGTTGATAGAAGCATGAGGGGGACAACCAGAGATATGGAATAATAATGGGATTGAGACACTCAATGGGGAACAGGGGCATGGGAGTATGGGGGACTCAAACTTCCTTTGTTCAAAGTATAACGATAGGGTTTACCTGGCAGCAAAGTATGATAGTGACTCATGGGGAAGGAATCATAGCTACAAAACTAGGGAGGTGACTGCAATGGGAGATGCTTGGGGAAGGCACTAGACAAGTGATATCCACGGGATCCAAGGGAGACTCATTGCAAAGTACTATGAACAAAGGAGACCCAAAGGGGGAATGTTTCCATAATGTGAGACTATATGAAATATGTGCACTCACCGAAAATAATTGTTTGGGCCTTCTTCATAGTTTAAGGATTTCGAAGAAGGGATAGAAGTATGATGAGTATGATACTGTATTGTTTATTTTGTTGATCCCAAGACGGTAAGAACTCAATGGTGTTTTCATGTTTATAGAGTCTAAAAATCATGAAGAAGAATCCAATGGGTTTGTTTTTTGTACAGTAGTCTCCGAAGCCCGGAAAAGGATAGAAGTGTACAAATGAGAATTCTCCCAAATTAAAGGGGCGGAGAGACTTCTTTTTCATAGGTAGTTCAACCAGGCCAAAAAAGGATAAACCTATATTGATTGAACGGTCATTCAAATTATTTTACGAGCATGAACAAAACCAAGTTTGCTCAACGATCTTTTCTTCATGAGAGGGATATAAAAGAGCTTAAATACAACCTATAAGTGATTTTTTTCATAGAGGACGGTCCTAATGTCCAAAAAAGAATAAAAGGATACAAAGGGAAATGTTCCTAGTTGGAAGGTGCTAGGGTGGTCCTTTTCTTTAATTGATCTACATAGAGCCAAAAAAAGGATAAACGATGCCACATAGACGTCCATAATGGAATTATTTTATGAACGTGGTCTCACTCAAGATTCTTGAATGTGTAGGATGAATCGATTTGGATGGCAGGAGAGAGACATCGGGGACCTCAGAGATGAGAATGAGGAGGATAGTGTGGTATAGGATACGATAGACCAAAGTGAGATGTTGAAGTTCTTCTAGATCGCTCTGATGCATTCGATAAAGTTATTGTTGAAAAAGCTAGTGAGCTTTTGGGATATGGATGCAGAGTGATTCATTATATAGGGTGTCACCCTTTGATACATGTACTTCTTGACTAGCCTCCCATTGTTGGGTTTATTGGTGATATCTCGCTGAAACTCCCAAGGGGAGTGTCCTTGGATGACTTGTGTGCACGAAATTTATATGCCACGACTTATTTTCATGCATCATACATACTTGTGTGTGACATTGAGATTCTGGAGACTCGTGCAGTGGCAACGATGGTGTTGTGTATACTAGGATCGAAAGTTCCACACAAGATCTCGATCGTCTAATTACTAATGGTCAAGAGTGTTTTGAGAGGCACCTAATATGGGTGGTCCTAGATGTACTTAGCAGTAGTTCGACGTGGTTTAAATAAGGCTAGCCTAGTGGATGGGGATTTCTGCTTCCCATCATTTTTGTGATCATTATTCTTTGAGCAGTTACCGACACTGTGACCACATCTAGTGGTGCGCAACGAGGTACCACGCGAGCCTCATATGAGGCGATGGTGTGAGATTATGATCCGAGAGAGAGTCATTCTAGTAGAAAGTTTCTTCACCCAATAGCTATTTGCACAGTGGCGACAACTTTCGATCCTCAGACAATACCATCTCAAGCATCCTTCTATACCTTATTTGAGCTCCTTAAACCATGAAGAAGGCCCAAATTGGTGCTTCTTAGCACTCCTGTAGATTACTTCCATACCCTATTGTCAGTAGCATTCCTAGTCACCTTTGTTAATAGTACTTTTAAATTGATTCACCATTGGAGTCCCCCTCCATGCTTAGAAGCATTGTTTCCCCTTCAAGATCATCCTAATGGAACCCCCCCTAGCTATGTTTCCCTCCCCTGAGATCAGTTTCATATGATGATTAAGTCATACTTGCCGGCATACTCTGAAAAAGGAAGTTTGAGCCCCATTACTCATTTCCTGTTGTATCCTTTTCTCGAGTCTGGACTCGGTATCATGTTCTAGTTACATTACATTTGTACACCTCAAGCTCCTATCAAGGAATCATTATGTCCTTGGTATTTGTAGGTATCCCTGTATCAACGAAAGTACATCTATTCCATAGGATAGACCCATAGGTCCATGTGCCTTGGCCTCACCGCCATCATCGGTTAGTTCATACAGACAATTTTGAAGGGACAACTTATTTCCCTTTTAGTTGTTTGCTTCTCCCATACTCAATGTCAGTTTCTTACTCACACTGTTGATATTTGTACATGGGTATCGATCTCATTATTACTTGGTTGAAGAGGCTCGGATGTCCATTGAATCTATTACTTTGGTGAGTCACTTTGAAACCTAGGAATTATTACGTTCCTTAGGGTAGTTGGGCTGCCTTGGATTCAATATTTGGAGTTCCTTTATGCTTCATAGTTCTCTTAGTTCCAGTTTCATTGTATTGTACCTTTGAGCTTAAGATGCCCCGTGGCATAAGGCTTACCAGTTATTGTCCATTCTAGCACATCCTTCATGATCATGCACCCAAGGTGCATCCTACTGTTTCTAGTTTTAGCTCTACAAATCAACAGTCATTTGCACTACCATCTTATTCCATGTATCAATCCACATTGGACTACTATGATGTACACAATAGTTCTTTATGTATTATTTAGGTCCCCATATGGACCTCACCATTTATGCATATTGAAACATTGATATGCAAACAGGTATACCCGCCTAATCCATATATTTATGGTCATATGCACCTAATCCATTTTTACTGTTGTGTCTATAGATCTTTCCCTTGCAACCCCAACAATGAGTTTTTTCTCTCCATCAACANTATCCCCGCCTAATCCATATATTTATGGTCATATGCACCTAATCCATTTTTACTGTTGTGTCTATAGATCTTTCCCTTGCAACCCCAACAATGAGTTTTTTCTCTCCATCAACACATTGTTTGGTTCTCCACACTTTGGTCACATTCATACTTTGAAAAAACAAATCATATGATGTTTATTAGTCATACAATTCTCTCCCAACCTCACACATCAGGAAAAATCCGTTTACACACAAAAATTGTCCATACATCACAATATTCTTACCACCTTCCATATAATTAATTTTCATACCTAAAATATACCATATAAACTTTCATACATCGAAATACCAAAACTACCATAGGTCATGGACCCCCTTCTCAAAAAGTAGAAGTATCCCACCAAATTAGGGATCAATATCAAATTAAGACAAAAATCCACAAAACAAGGGGGAGTCCACAACAAAATGAATTTTAGCCTAAATTCAGATATAACCCTGGCAGTAAAAAAAACCATAGCATCGGCTCTCATAATTGAGAATATAATAAAGAAAGATCTAATTCTATATATCTATATTTTTTCACTTGGACTTTCTATTTGTCCCCGCTTTCTCCCCCCTAGAGTCTCTATTGAGTCCCTGATGCCTGGTCCTTGTCTTGTCAAAGTAACACACTGGCTATAAGAACTACGGTATTCAAAACCCTAAATTCCAAATATTTCCCTACATATATGTTATGAAGGTTCCATTATCTCCATTTCGATTTTTAGCATTGTAACATTGACAAAATTCCCACTGAAACTTGTATCCCTATGTTACTTTCCATCATTTCACTACGTGGATTCTTGAGAACAATACTCAACCCAAGAGCAATGTCCCATTTAGTCTTACGTATTCTCTTAATAAAAAGAAAGATTATTTCATCTATTGCCCCTGTGTTTACTGTTACTTATTACATTTACAGTTTTCACCCGGTTTTATTAGGTTTTATTACTCCTTCTGAGACACTTTAGCCACAGGAACCAGTTTCTCATGCGCTTGTCATGTTTTCACTAAGACAGTAGCACCCATATTTTCACATGTGTGACTGTGGAAACACTCACAACATGGGCAACTTTGATAACGGGGTGAATGCTCCATTCCACATGGCTATGGATGAAAGAGAAAGTGTATGGGCATACAAGATGAGAACCTCTCAGATGCGACAATTCAAAGCAAGGATGATAGCCATTAGTTGGCCTATTTTATGTTATGTTAGTTCTTGGTAGGTTTTACAAGTTCTATTATGTCAATGTGGAACCACTCTACTAGTATCAATTTTCCTTATTCAAGTATGTTATGGAAAACTTTGTTTGGCGAATTTTATTGTTTATGACAGTGGTGAAATATTCTTTTTAAGCCTGGTTTCCTTTCTCTTTAGAGGCTCATAGTTAGTTTTTTTTTGATGGTGAACTTTGCCACTTGAGTCTCCACTATGATGCAGCAGCCTCATTTTTGTGAAAGTGTGTCAACCAAGATGCTCTTTGTAAATTAACCACACCGTCATTTTTGTGAAATAGGGTCAACCAGGATGTTTTTTTGTAATTAACCACACCCTCGTTTTTGTGAAATAAGGTCAACAAGGATGCTTTCTGTAAATTAACCACACCCTCATTTTTGTGAAGTTGGGTCAACCAGATTGTTTTTGTAAATTATGTGTTTTTTTAATTAAAAAAATAGATCCCTCTCTTGCTTAAAAAAAAAAAGTCAAAAAACAAAATACTAAGCATACTGGTTAATGCAAAATCATTAAGACAAAAGAAATTCATACATCCCAAAACATAATACAAGATGCAAAATAACGTAGTGATGCTCCATAAAATGTTAGATGAAAAGATAATTCACTGAGACAAAAGATTTAACCGCCATCACAGATGCTCTTGAATCGTAGCTCCTCTTTTTTTAATGGTGTACAAGCCTTTGTTACCGTAAACCATTTTCATTTTCGAGACTTTCAATATTATTTATATTTAAATCTTTATTTTTTTTAATTATTTAATTATATATATGTGAGTGTAAAATGTGAATTTAAAAAAATAAAGTTATTTAAAGTGTCAATTTTAAAATTAACTGTTGTTTATATATATATATATATATATATATACTTTTTAACATTATTTTTGTTTTTGAATGTTCTTTTTTTACATTTTAAATGCAATAGAATTGAAAAACACCCATCATTCGTTTTACATAGATAGTTTGACATACCTACAAAATAAATTTTGCTTATATATAAAATGTAGGAAATTGAATCATTTTTTCAAATATATAAAATTTATTTATTGAAAATATTCACAACTAACTTAATTTTGATTTTTTCTAACATTAACATTTTATTTTTTAAGCAAATGATCAGGTATATGTCCATGTTACTGTAGCCTTTGAATGCCTAAATGATGGAATGGAAAATATGTAGATAACCAATAGTACTAGTGACACTATTTTTCCAAAATAAAATTAGTACTTTAAAATATTTTATTAAATTATCTAATTGAGTAGACCTCCAAATTATTAAGCCAACTTTTTAGTGCAGCTTTTGAAANATTACACTTTTTCATCTTTTATATACCATTTTTATTAAACATTATGTTTTTCAATAAGCTACATCACATTTTTATACAATTGAATTGTATTTCTTTTTAGTATCTATTTTATATCATGTTTTTTTTATGTTTTCTTCTTTGGTATATCATTTCTATTTACATCATGTTTCTCAATTAGTGGCATCTTCTTGTCTTTTCAATTATATTTTTTTTCTTAATCATGTTTTTCAATAAAATTGTAACAAATTCTTGTTTATGATGTAATTTTATATTATTTATATACCATATATTTTGTTCTCTTTCATGGTAATCAATTTCATTTTAATATATATATAATTAAATGTTTTTAGGTTTCTCAAAATTTTAAAATATGTTACTTTATTTTATAAATCAAATAATTTTTCATACTATAATTGTTAAACCCATAAACATGTTAAAATAGAAAATATACACCTAATTTACATATAATTTATTCTTTTTAATGAACATTCCATTAATATTGAGACACCTAAAGAAACAATTAAATTTAAAACAAAATAATTATCATTGAAAATATAAACTTGATTGAGGATTTTAGAGATTATTTGCTTATTACAATCCTTGAAATAAATAAGCTTACAAATAAAAAAAAATTAAAAACTATTTAAAATAGAAATATTAAAACAATAATTCTTTTTAAAATTTAATATAAGGCACCAATCTAGAAATAAGAACTCTTAATATTGTTCATATTATAACATTAGCAATTATAGTAGTGTCAATATTGTCGATACTATAACTTACTTGAATTCATGGTAAGAGTTGCGAAAACTTGTTTTTATCTAAAATTTTATCTTTTAAAACTTTTCATATTAAGCCCAACATCCATTGAATTCATGGTAAGAGTTGTGAAAACTTGTCTTTATCTGAATTTTTCTCTTTTAAAACTTTTCATATTAAGCCCAGCATCCATGCTATAAAGACTAATATATTTTTCTAGTATCAGAAATAATATCAAAAATGTTTTGAAGCTCTTGTCCATGAATTTGTTAACCCCATAAGCAGTGGCATTCCTTGTAGAATCCATAGTTTGAATGGCCACAATAAGCTAACCTCATAAGCATTGGCATTCCTGGTGGAATCCATAGCTTGAATGCCCGCATTAATTAAAGCTAGTTGTAACAAAACTAAAATTTAAAGTGTTTATTTAGTTTAATGAATTAGTTAGAAAAAAAATAAGAGTATAACATGTTGATAATAAAGATGTATAGTGTCTCGCATCTTAGTTGGGCTATTTATGTTCGTACTTGGCTATATTAATAAGTTTACTTATGAGGTAAACTGTTATGACAATTTTACATTAAAATTATTAAAATAAGATTTGGAAATAAAACTGTTGGTTAATACAACATTGTAATTCAAAAATTTCAAATTCTTTGTTATATACTTGGAATAACTTTCTAACAGTATTTATTAAACATTCATTCAATACAATGACAATAATAATATTATTTTTAATCTATTTCTTACTCACTATTCAACTATTTTTTAACCAAATTTTTCTAAAAACATACCTACTAAACAACGATGCTACTAATCTCACTTGTTCTTTACTATAACTTTTGTGTAATAATAATTTCAACAACCAAAGGAAACACATTCATAATTAGAAACTCATCAATTTTATGCAAGGAAGCAACTTGGTGCTGCATTAATGTTCATGTAAAGTTTGAACACTGCGGAAGTGGTAAAAGAGTTAGACAAGCCAAACGAAATCACTGAATCCGAAATCCAGATAAAGAAATCTTAAGTTGTTTAAAGTTTTTGAAAACAAAAATAATGTATACGATCGTCTCAAACAGATAATGTTCAAACAGTTATGGATTTATTTTATTGCCTACATGGATGGGTGGAGAGAGCAGAAATAAATGGTGGATGGATCAGGAATGAGAGATTTCGGTTACTAACACAAGACAGTAATTATTTTGGATGACGGTAGCTCGCTGGCGGAGGAATCGCCATCTCTGTTTCCGTCACAGGGCCTGCTAGAGATACTATTGTAAGAAAGTCTGCTTATATGGTTCACAAATTAATAATGAAATAGGATAAATATATACCAAAGAAAAGGCGCTGATTTGCATACCCAAGATGTTAGCTTTTGGTATCTATGCACCGCTGAACAAATTTGGCTCTGGAGTGGAGGAATCGCCTCTAGTGCTCAACTGAGACACAACCATCACATTATATAGATCATGTTATCAAGATCCTACAATGTAATCTTCTTAATGGAATTTCGAGTTTCAAGAAACTAGTACCTTCTTGTGAAGTTCAGTATTCTCCTCTTCCAAAGAGCGTATCTATCACAGCAATGACGATGACAAAACCGTTCAAATGACTGTATAATCTTGCGAAAAAGCCAACTTAATCCTATAGTTCAATAAATCAATATGTCTTCTCTCTTCTATGTATGTGAAAGCATAAAACGCATGTAACAACCATGAAAAGAACTTTATAACCAAAGAAAAAATCTAATTATTGCCAACTGCATCTCATTTTAAGACATTTTAAGAGTAGACCGTATCTTATTTTAAAAGTGAATTATTTGGATGGCATTAATGGAATTATTTTAAAAGTGAATTATTTTATAGATGCCCATAATGGAATTATTTTGTGAACGTGGTCTCACTCAAGATTCTTGAATGTGTAGGATGACTCGATTTGGATGGCAGGAGAGAGACATCGGGGACCTCAGAGATGAGAATGAGGAGGATAGTGTGGTATAGGATACGTTAGACCAGAGTGAGATGTTGAAGTTCTTCTAGATCCCTCTGATGCGTTCGATAAAGTTATTGTTGAAAAAGCTAGTGAGATTTTGGGATATGGATGCAGAGTGATTCATTATACAAGGTGTCATCCTCCGAGACATGTACTTCTTGACTAGCCTCCCATTGTTGGGTTTATCGGCGATATCTCGCTGAAACTCCCAAGGGGAGTGTCCTTGGATGACTTGTGTGCATGAAATTTATATGCCACTACTTATTTGCATGCATCATACATACTTGTGTGTGACATTGAGATTCTGGAGACTTGTGCAGTGGCACCGATGGTGTTGCGTATACTAGGATCGAAAGTTCCACACAAGATCTCGATCGTCTAGTTACTAATGGTCGAGAGTGTTTTGAGAGGCACCTACTATGAGTGGTCCTAGATGTACTTAACAGTAGTTCGACGTGGTTTAAATAAGGCTAACCTAGTGGATGGGGATTTCTACTTCCCATCCTTTTTGTGATCATTATTCTTTGAGTAGTTACTGACACTATGACCTCATCTAGTGGTGCACAACGGGGTGCCACATGAGCCTCATATGAGGCGATGGTGTGAGATTATGATCCGAGAGGGAGTCATTTTGGTAGAAAGTTTCTTCACCAAATAGCTATTTGCACAGTGGCAACAACTTTCGATCCTCAGACAATACCATCTCAAGCATCCTTCTATACCTTATTTGAGCTCCTTAAACCATGAAGAAGGCCCAAACTGGTGCTTCTTAGCACTCTTGCAGATTACTTCCATACCCTTGTGTCGGTAGCATTCCTAATCACCTTTGTTTACTTTTAAATTGATTCACCATTGGAGTCCCCCTCCATGCTTAGAAGCATTGTTTCCCCTTCGAGATCATCCTAATGGAATCCCCCCCTAGCTATGTTTCCCTCCCCTGAGATCAGTTTCATATGATGATTAAGTCATACTTTCCGTCATACTCTGAAACAAGGAAGTTTGAGCACCATTACTCATTTCCTGTTGTATCTTTTTCTCGAGTCTTGACTCAGTATCATGTTCTAGTTACATTACATTTGTACACCTCAAGCTCCTATCAAGGAACCATTATGTCCTTGGTAGTTGTAGGTATCCCTCTATCAACGAAAACACATCTATTCCATAGGATAGACCCATAGGTCCATGTACCTTGGCCTCACCGCCATCATCTGTGAGTTCCTACACACCATTTTAAAGGGACAACTTATTTCCCTTTTAGTTGTTTGCTTCTCCCGTACTCACTGTCAGTTCCTTACTCACACTGTTGATATTGGTACATGGGTATCGATCTCGTTATTACTTGGCCGAAGAGGCTCAGATGTCCATTGAATCTATTATTTTGGTGAGTCACTTTGAAACCTAGGAATTATTACATTCCTTAGGGTAGTCGGGCTGCCTTGGATTCAATATTTGGAGTTCCTTTATGCTTCATAGTTCTCTTAGTTCCAGTTTCATTGTATTGTACCTTTGAGCTTAAGATGCCCCGTGGCATAAGGCTTACCACTTGTTGTCCATTCTAGCACATCAGTCATGATCATGCACCCAAGGTGCATCCCATTGTTTCCAGTTTTAGCTCTACAAATCAACAGTCATTTGCACTACCATCTTATTCCATGTATTAATCCACGTTGGACTACTATGATGTACACAATAGTTCTTTATGTATTATTTAGGTCCCCATATGGACCTCACCATTTATGTATATTGAAACATTGATACGCAAACGGGTATACCCGCCTAATCCATATATTTATGGTCATATGCACCTCATCCATTTTTTATGTTGTGTCTATAGATCTTTCCCTTGCAACCCCAACAATGAGTTTTTTCTCTCCATCAACACATTGTTTGGTTCTCCACACTTTGGTCACATTCATACTTTGAAAAAACAAGTCATATGATGTCTATTAGTCATACAATTTTCTCCCAACCTCACACATCAGGGAAAAATCCGTTTACACACAAAAATTGTCCATACATCACAATATACTTACCACATTCCATATAATTAATTTTCATACCTAAAATATACCATATAAACTTTCATACATCTAAATACCAAAAATACCATAGGTCATGGACCCCTTCTCAAAAAGTAGAAGTATCCCACCAAATTAAGGATCAATATCAAATTAAGACAAAAATCCACAAAACAAGGAGAAGTCCACACCAAAATGAATTTTCGCCTAAATTCGAATACAACCTCGGCAGTAAAAAAACCACTACGGTATTCAAAACCCTAAATTCCAAATATTTCCCTACATATATGTTATGAAGGTTCCATTATCTCCATTTCGATTTTTCGCATTGTAACATTGACAAAATTCCCACTGAAACTTACTTTCCATCATTTCCATGCGTGGTGTCATGAGAACAATACTCAACCCAGGAGCAATGTCCCATTTAGTCTTACGTATTCCTTTAATAAAAAGGAAAGTTTATTTCATCTATTGCCCCTGTGTATGAAAAGAAAAGGATTTTACTGTTACTTATTACATTTACAGTTTTCACCCGGTTTTATTAGTCCTTCTCACACACTCTAGTCACAGGAACCAGTTTCTCATGCGCTTCCTATCATGTTCTCACTTAGACTAGTCACAGGAACCAGTTTCTCATGCGCTTCCTATCATGTTTTCACTTAGACAGTAGCACCCATATTTTCACGTGTGTGACTATGGAAACACTCACAACATGGGCAACTTCGATAACAGGGTGAATGCTCCATTCCACATGGCATATGAAAGAGAAAGTGTATGGGCATACAAGATCAGAACCTCTCAGATGCGACAATTCAAAGCAAGGATGATAGCCATTAGTTGGCCTATTTTATGTTATGTTAGTTCTTGGTAGGTTTTACAAGTTCTATTATGTCAATGTGGAACCACTCTACTAGTACCAATTTTCCCTATGTCAATGTGGAACCACTCTAATAGTTCTATTACAAGTTCTATTATGTCAATGTGGAAAACTTTGTTTCGTGAATTTTATTGTTTATGACAGTGGTGAAATATTCTTTTTAAGCCTGATTTCCTTTCTCTTTAGAGGCTCATAGTTAGTTTTGTTTTGATGGTGAACTTTGTCACTTGAGGCTCCTTTATGATGCAGCCTCATTTTTGTGAAGGTGTGTCAACCAAGACGCTCTTTGTAAATTAACCACATCGTCATTTTTGTGAAATAGGGTCAACCAGGATGTTTTTTTTGTAATTAACCACGCCCTAGTTTTTGTGAAATAAGGTCAACAAGGATGCTTTCTGTAAATTAACCACACCCTCATTTTTGTGAAGTTGGGTCAACCAGATTGTTTTTGTAAATTATGTGTTTTTTTAATTAAAAAAATATCTCCCTGTCTTGCTTAAAAAAAAAAGTAAAAAAGCAAAATACTAGCATACTGGTTAATGCATAATCGTTTCATACATCCCAAAACATAATACAAGATGCAAGATAACGTAGTGATGCTCCATAAAATGTTAGATGAAAAGATAATTCACTGAGACAAAAGATTTAACCGCCATCACACATGCTCTTAAATCATAGCTCCTCTTTTTCTGATGGTGTACAAGCCTTTGTTACCGTAAACCATTTTCATTTTCTCTCGAATTCAATAGACTTTCAATATTATTTATATTTAAATCTTTATTTTTTTAATTATTTAATATATTTAATATTATATGTATGAGTGTAAAATGTGAATTTAAAAAATAACAGTTATTTAAAGTGTCAATTTTAAAATCAACGGTTGTTTTTATATATATATATATATATATACTTTTTAACATTAATTTTGTTTTAGAATGTTTTTTTTTACATTTTAAATACAATAGAATTGAAAAACACACATCGTTCGTCTTACATAGATAGTTTGACATACCTACAAAGTAAATTTTGCTTATAAATAAAATGTAGGAAATTGAATCATTTTTTCAAACATATAAATTTTATTTATTGAAAAATATTCATAACTAACTTAATTTTGATTTTTTCTAACATTAACATTTTATTTTTTAAGCAAATGATTATGTATATGTCCATGTTACTGTAGCCTTTGAATGTCTAAATGATGGAATGCCAAATATGTAGATAACAAATAGTACTAGTGACATTATTTTTCCAAAATAAAATTAGTACTTTAAAATATTTTATTAAATTATCTAATTGAGTAGACCTCCAAATTATTAAGCCAACTTTTTAGTGCAGCTTTTGAAAGTCTTAATGTAATGATGATGGTTGGATTTTCTTATGGCTTGTAGAGGTCACTTTCTAGTAGTGGGAGGTAGCTTTTCTTAAGAAATGGTTGAGAAAATAAAATATTATGGCATAAACATGATCATTTTTCATATATATATATATATATATAATAGTAATAAAATTTTCTTTACAAATTTCTTCAAAATATTTTTTTCATCTTCTTTCCCCTTTCTCTTTTACATCATCTATGTTTCACAATTACCATTTCTATTAAACATTATGTTTTTCAATAAGCTACATCAAATTTTTATACAATTATATTTCTTCTTAGTATCTATTTTATATCATGTTTTTTTTTTTATGTTTTCTTCTTTGGTGTATTATTTCTATTTACATCGTGTTTCTCAATTAGTGGCATCGTCTTGTTTCTTCAATTATATTTTTTTTCTTAATCATGTTTTTCAATAAAATTGTGACAAATTCTTGTTTATGATGTAATTTTAGTATTACTTATATACCATAGATTTTGTTCTCTTTCATAGTAATCAATTTCATTTTAATATATACATAATTAAATGTTTTTAGGTTTCTCAAAATTTTAAAATATGTTACTTTGTTTTATAAAATCAAATAATTTTCCATACTATAATTGTTAAACCCATAAACATATCAAAATAGAAAATATACACCTAATTTACATATAATTTTTTTTTTAATGAGCCTTCTATTAATAGAAACAATTAAACTTAAACAAAATAATTATCATTGAAAATATAAACTTGATTAGGGATTTTAGAGATTATTTACTTATTAGAATCTTTGAAATAGATAACCTTGCAAATAAAACAATATTTTTAAAAATTATTTGAAATAAAAATATTAAAACAATAATCTTTTTTAAACTTTAATATAAGGCAACAATCTAGAAATAAGAACTCTTAATATTGTTCATATTATAACATTAGCAATTATAGTAGTGTCAATATTGTTGATACTATAACTCACTTGAATTCATGGTAAGACTTGTGAAAACTTGTTTTTAACTAAAATTTTCTCTTTAAAAGCTTTTCATATTAAGCCCAACATCCATTGAATTCATGGTAAGAGTTGTAAAAACTTGTTTTTATCTAAATTTTTCTCTTTTAAAACTTTTCATATTAAGCCCAGCATCCATGCTATAAACGCTAATATATTTTTCTACTATCAGAAATAATATCAAAAATGTTTTGAAGCTCTTGTCCATGAATTAGTTAACCTCATAAGCATTGGCATTCCTTGTAGAATCCATAGTTTGAATGGCCACAATAAGCTAACCTCATAAGCATTGGCAGTCCTGGTGGAATCCATAGCTTGAATGGCCGCATTAATTAAAGCTTGTTGTAACAAAACTAAAATTTAAAGTGTTTATTTAGTTTAATGAATTAGTTAGAAAAAAAATAAGAGTATAACATGTTGATAATAAAGATGTATAGTGTCTCGCATCTTAGTTCGGCTATTTATGTTCGTACTTGGCTATATTAATAAGTTTACTTATGAGATAAATTGTTATGACAATTTTACATTAGAATTATTAAAATAAGATTTGGAAATAAAACTGTTTGTTAATAGAACATTGTAATTCAAAATTTTCAATTTCTTTGTTATATACTTGGAATAACTTTCTAACAGAGTATTTATTAAACATTCATTCAATACAATGACAATAATAATATTATTTTTAATCTATTTCTTACTCCCTATTCAACTATTTTTTAAACAAATTTTTCTAAAAAATTCCTACTAAACAACGATATTACTCTCACTTGTTTTGTACTATAACTTTTGTGTAACTATAATTTCAACAACCAAAGGAAACACATTCATAATTAGAAACTCATCAATTTTATGCAAGGAAGCAACTTGGTGCTGCATTAATGTTCATATAAAGTTTGAACACTGCGGAAGTGGTAAAAGAGTTAGACGAGCCAAACGAAATCACTGAATCCGAAATCTTAAGTTGTTTAAAGTTCATCACTGATAAAGATATCTTAAGTTGTTTAAAGTTTTTGAAAACAAAAATAATGTATACGATCGTCTCAAACAGATAATGTTCAAACAGTTATGGATTTATTTTATTGCCTACATGGATGGGTGGAGAGAGCAGAAATAAATGGTGGATGGATCAGGAATGAGAGATTTCAGTTACTAACACAAGACAGTAATTATTTTGGATGACGGTAGCTTGCTGGCGGAGGAATCGCCATCTCTGTTTCCGTCACAGGGCCTGCTAGAGATACTATTGTAAGAAAGTCTGCTTATATGGTTCACAAATTAATAATGAAATAGGATAAATATAATACCAAAGAAAAGGCGCTGATTTGCATACCCAAGATGTTAGCTTTTGGTATCTATGCACCGCTGAACAAATTTGGCGCTGGAGTGGAGGAATCGCCTCTAGTGCTCAACTGAGACACAACCATCACATTATATAGATCATGTTATCAATATCCTACAATGTAATCTTCTTAATGGAATTTCGAGTTTCAAGAAACTAGTACCTTCTTGTGAAGTTCAGTATTCTCCTCTTCCAAAGAGCGTATCTATCACAGCAATGACGATGACAAAACCGTTCAAGTGACTATAATCTTGCGAAAAAGCCAACTTAATCCTATAGTTAAATAAATCAATATGTCTTCTCTCTTCTATGTATGTGAAAGCATAAAACGCATGTAACAACCATGAAAAGAACTTTATAACAAAAAAAAACTAATTATTGCCAACTGCATCTCATTTTAAGAGTAAACCGTATCTTATTTTAAGAGAATTGTTTTTGGAGTAAGCTATTTACCTGACGATTTGCATTGGAGTTCATTTGCTCAGTCTGAATAATAGTTTAACCCCTTACCCTTTGTGATTAAGGTTTATTGATATTTTAAATTTTATTAAATTACTTATACTTAATTTTATTAAGCAGAACCATATGAGAAGTTATAATCAAATTAATTTAATAAAAAACCTCTCATAATTTTATTAAATTGCTTATACAGTAATCACATAATGTTCCATAACTCCCAAATCAAGTTAATCAAGCTAGAGCCTTGTAAACACTATTATATATTAACAGTATAAACACTATTATATGTTAGTAAAAACCTGTTTGATCGAGTTACAAAGTAAAGACAAGCACTACCAGTACTCACTGCTCAGTATATATAACTTAATATTAATGATGCCAGTTTTAGCAATTCAAAGTTGGATCGTTAGCAATTCAAAGTTGGATCGCAAAGCTTCGGCCTTTTCCCCACATCTTCGCTGGTTTAGATGTATGAATACCTACTTTCCTTTCAAGGCGTTAGTCGAAAGAACACCCAACGTAAGAAGACCGGCCTTCCTTTCAAAGCTTTACTGCAACGTCTCACTTTATATAACCTCAAACTCAAAAGGCCATGTAACGTCCAGTGTAGTGTGATACTGAAATACTCGAACAAGTTGATATTTTCTCTGCATATGAATTTTTTAAGAATGGTTTTCCAAAAATCTCACCTACTTGAGTATGCTCATTTCTCTAGAGTGCAAATTTATAGTAAATATAGAGTCTGACCTAACCTGGATGACAAATTACTATGGAACATTAATCAGTCCTTGTATAAGCAATTTAATATGTATAAGTCTCCATCTTATAGAGGGTAACTGAGTAAGCTATCTAATAGAGGGCCTCAGGTAAGTGGGACCGCTACAAATAGTCGAGAAGATAGCTTACTCCATTATAAGCAATTTAATATGTATAAGTGTATAAGTCTCCATCTTATAGAGAGTCATTGAGTAAGCTATCTAATAGAGGGCCTATGGTAAGTGGGAAGGAGGGTCATTGAGTAAGCTATCTAATAGAGGGCCTATGGTAAGTGGGACGGAGGGTCATTGAGTAAGCTATCTAATAGAGGGCCTATGGTAAGTGGGACGGCTACAAATAGTCGAGAAGATAGCTTACTCCATTACTTTTTGGGGTAAGATTTAAATTATGGGAGAGAATCCAGCTCCCACTTTTTAGAGTAAAATCTAAAAGAATTTAAAATTATTTAAAAACCCTTCCTAGTGAGAAGTAAATAGAGGTTGTCCTTATTGGATTAAAAGGTTTTCAAATAAAATTATTAAATAAAAATAAGTTTATCATACAATTTTGTATATATGAATTATTGAATAATATATAGTTAATATTAAATAAAAATAAGTTTATCATACAATTTTGTGTATATGAATTATTGAATAATATATTGTTAATATTAAAGGAGTAGTATAAATATTGTATGTTTTCTATTTTTATATATATATATATATTTTCAAGTTTGTTTTGGAGTTTAGTTCAAAATCTTTAAACGAAATTAGATTCCTATATATTAGTTGTGCAAATTGAATAATATGGGTGTCATAAGGATATCTTGCATTCATATATGGTTTGAAAAACATAATTTAAATGCTTTCAAAATAGGATGTTACCAAAAAAACTTTATGAAATTCCTACCAAAACCCAATTGAAACTCCAAAACTTGGAATAAATAGACTATTCCATCTGAATGATCGGTAATGTGGGGTTGGACCCATTGAATTTGGTGATACCAATTTTTAGAAGTGTGTGCCACATTTTAATGATCATATTACTGACAACCAAGTGGAGTGAGACCAATGAGGATTGGATGATTCAACCCCTTCCTTGTGGGAATTTTGGTCTAGATCAAGGTATCTGAAAGGTCATGAAGAAAAGAGTGTCATGAATTAGGTTATCTAGTTATAAAGAGCCTTTGATTTCATAAGCTAGTCATAGATGTCATGAATATTTCATTGACTAAAGGATTGGCTACAGTCTAACTTGTTATGCAACTCATCATAAAGTGTTTCGAGATGGGAAACTTTATGGGAGAGATCATGTCCTCAAGTGTCATCCATAGGGGAAGTGGGTCCACAAAAAAAGGGGAAGGAAATAGTAGTACAAATGCAATCAACTGAGTGTAAGGATTTTGTTGAGATGGATATATGGTAAGGGTGTGGATAGGAACCATATTTTTCTTTTACTCTACTAATCTTAGTGAAGTTCTAATCCCATCAAAATTTTATTGTGCTAACAAAATTCTCAAATTCTTAAAATTGTAATTCAAAGGGAAGGGATTCAAGGATCCTAAGGGTAAGGGAGTGTTTGGTACTATAGCACTGTAATATAAGTTTCGAAGGTTTAATAATAATACTCAACCCAACCTCTCAAGGAACTAACTAACATGCCTTGATTGTGCCTTTATCCATACTACTTGACTACCCAACTACTAGAGAATAATATTCCCTAATGGTGTGCTAGGTTCCACTATATAAAGAAGATGGTCAATTGAATTATCTAAAGTTGGTCTTAGGTTTAGGATTACTTTGGGGATTTTTATATACTCGAGGGAGTGGAAGTGAAATTATGTAATATAGGTGTTGTTTGGAGGCTTTCCAAAATTTGATGATGATTATTTCTATAATGCATCATATAGAGAAGAAATCATGTAAAATATCGCAATGGTCAAGAAAGACTTGGCACAGATTATCGAAGTATGTGACGAGATACCTCGTTGCTACCAGGAGTATCTAGCATTATGAAAAGATATTGGTATAGTCACGACTTTCAAGGAGCATGTAAATCTCAAGTATGGATTTTGGCCACATAATGTTTATGAATATTCTTCCAAGAGAAACAAACCATCCATAGAGAAGCCAGATTGTTCCCCCTCTTTGAATAAGGAGGAAGAAGAAGGAACCAAAATTGAATATTCATCAAAGCCATCTACATGTTCAAGCATTATGAGATTCTTTGGTTTCTCTTCAAGAATAGTCTCCCTAAATGATGATTATAATACCCTTTAAGATGGAGTCTAGAGAAACCTCAATTTTGTTTAGAGAATATGACTAGGAAAATCTTTCTTGTGCCCCATTATTCCAAGAAGAAGATGAAGTGGGCCCATGCATAACTAAAGACCGAGAAGTTGCTAGAAGTGTGGAAGAGGAATTCACTTCCAACTTCATTGTGGGTGATTTCCATATTACTTCTAAGGATATTGATTCATGTAAGGGTGGTGGGACATCTTGCGGATCATATCCAAAAGAGATTTATAAATCCGATTTACAGTCACCACTTGAGTTTCACAAAGAATAAGACAAGGCCACACCACTTGGGTGTGAACCTGAGAGTTTGGTGGAAGAGTAGGCCACCATAGTGTCCCTACATCAAGAAGATGAAGATGAAATGCCAAGGTATGATGCAATTTATGATTTTTGCAAAGGTCACATTTCATTGCAATCCTCATAGTTACCCTCAGCTTCATACCATGGAAGTGATTTTGGATCCATGCCACAAGAAAGATGGTACTAGGTGTCAGCCATTGCAAGGAGAAACCTTGTTGGAGGATCTTCTTTGTGAGCCACATCATTTGAGTGGATCACTAAAGGAGGATAGAGAGAATCTTATGGCATCCATGAATAACTTTGTTTACACCAATGCCTTGGTGGCAAGAGGTTGTTGGAAATATTCTAGAGGAGAGTTGGAAGGAGAAGCCTTTTTGGAATAATTCATAGCACTTAAGGAAGGAGTGGTCAAGATGAAGTAGATCTACATGAACTTACTATTACATATAGATCATCTCCTTATGGTGGTTGAAACATACAATATTGCATTCAAGAAGGAACAAGAAGAATCAGAAAGGCTCACTAGTAAGTTGGATATAACTAGTAATTCATTGAAGAGTACATAGAAGGCCTTTCAAGAATCAACAATGCATAATGATCAACCTCGAAAGGAGTTGAGTTCATCACAAAACTTATCCTGCATGGAAGATGGCCATTTTCACATGGAAGATGACATAGTGGATGTGATGAAAAAATCTCATGTGGAGGATAAACTCGAGGATGGTGCATATCCACACGTGCTTGTGAAGGAACATGATGAAGAAGATCCTATCCAAGGACTTAAGTATTGAGTTTGAAAAGAAGGATGGATAGTTCTTAGATATGGGAAAGATGGATGAGGGCATGTCAATTGAATCAGCAAATAAAGGTGATTATCTATTCATGAATTGGGTAAATAAATATATTACTGAAATAGAGTATCAAGGATGCACTAGAATTTATGCGCCATCAGTAGAGGGTTGTTGGACATGCATGATTTGAAAGAGATACCTTATGAGCTACCCTTACAGGTGGTATATTATGGTCTAAAGGAGGTGGTTGATCACACTCCATATGGATCAGCATATGAAAGTTCTTATTCATCCATTCATTGGGTGGGTAGAGGCATCCGTGAAATGAATACTTTGGGAAGTAAACATATCTTTAGTTTATGCAATAATTTTTTTTATAATTGACATTTTCCTAACATGTGATCCACAACAAACATATTCTTTCCAGCCATTAGATACCTACCATACACATGAGGTGGATTTTGGCTTACATGTGCTTGAGAAAATGGAGGTCAAACAAAATGAAGACCAAGCACTTTCACTATTTCAGAGAGATTTGGAGATGCCTCTTGGTGAAAATTGTATATTTTTGGAGGAGGCACAAGATGATACATATGATGGACCAATAAAGGGAGACAAGGATCCGTCCACATTCTTGGCGGATGAATATTCCAGAAATTTCAATTTGGTTCATAACTTTTCATCCTATGAACGTCTTATTTCTACCATGGTGCATGAGAATGATAACTAGGTGAAGGGATTATTTCTCTTGGTTTCAAGTGAGGAGCAAGAGGTTCCCACCCTCATACATGGTGATTATACAAGAGAACCATCCCCTTTTCAGTAACAACAACAAAGGAATCCTTCACCTATTTTGGATTCCTCTATTTATAGTGGTGATTGTATGACTAGTGGTAGAGACTTGAGCCATTGGGATCAGTGTGCACATGGGAAAGCCACAAGCTTTCCATCTGGACTTGACAGTTATAGTATTCACTTATCCAGCGGCATGGATGGATAGGTACTTGTTGGAATTGTGCACCGTGGATGGTGTATATCTTTTTTACACTAATGGAGTTTCAATAGACACATCCTATATCCCTTGTCAGTAGCATGGGCATCCATGGATGTTGGGAGATGCCTACAGTTTTCTGTGGACATGGAATTCAAATCAATGTCACTACAGCAAAAAAATTGTGAGCGATAATAATCGTGTGCATCAGGAACATAAGAATTTCTATGCTTGATGAAGAAGGATCACAAGGTTTTTGACCTATATTAAAGACTTGCATAAGTTATTTAAAGGGCCCTCACAGTTTTGATTTTTTACTAGAAGTGTTAATCTTCGAGTGTGGTGGTATGATTTTCGCATCCTCCATTTCATTTTCTATGATGATAATTGTTTTTGTTACAAATGTTTGGAAGGATGCAGATAAGACCATGGGACCCTAGAATTATTTGGAATGGTAGCTTTCCAAAATGGGAAGGAACATTTGGATCCTTGCAGAAGAGGTAGTGGGATCCAAACATTCTACTAATTTATCTTAATTGGGTTGAAAATTTTATTGAAAGAGTTAGTAATTGGGGGAATGACTATAATAATAGTGGTGCAGCAGAAACATGGCAGGCCTTTGGTACTTATCTTGGGATTAAGGATTCCAATTCTAATCAGTGAGCAACATATATAAAGGAATGAATTCATTCATTGGCTTCATATATGGTTAGAGTTGGTTCCTTGCTTGAGGACAAGCAATTTTGGGAGGGGAGGACAACAATGTCCCCATTTTGCATAGTTCCAAAGTCAAAGCTAATCCACTCAACTCCATGGATCCTAGTGGAAAAAAATTAATTAAATTAATAAAGAGTTACATTATGGACTAAAGTTAGCTTATGTAATTAAATTATTACATTAAATTAGAAGTGATAAAGATGATAAATTTAATAATTAATTATTAATAATTTTTATGGGTTGTAAATGCATAAGAGGGTGCATAGGAGATAAGGTGGGCCTCAAGAATTCCCTTATGAAATTGAGAAACTAGAAAAAAGTAACCCAAAGCAAGGTGTAACTAAAAAAAAAATAAACTAGCAAAAAAGAAGAAAAGCGAAAAGCGAGAAAAAGATTGCAACTATCAACCTCACCTTGGTTAAGTTCTTGAAAAGATCACCTCAAAATAAGATAAATAAACTTTAACTAATAAATATAGAATATTTTATTTGATCACTACTTGCAACTCCATATCAACCTCACCTTGGTTAAGTTCTTAAAAAGATCACCTCAAAATAAGATAAATAAATTTTAACTAATAAATATAGAATATTTTATTTGATCACTACTTGCAACTCCTCTAAAACATAACCTTTGCATTGATTAGAATTGTAGTGGAAGCATTTTGAAATACTAAAAACATTTATTAATCAATTTTTTAAAAAGAAAACTAAATAATATTTAATTTTAAATAGACTTATCTTGAAATACTAAATAGAAGATATTTAGTATTTTTAATATTATTAAATAATATTTAAAAAATAAATTTATTTAATTATTACATCCAAAAATAAATAAAACATTTAAATACTAACAAAATAAAAAATAAAAACTATTTTTAATGTTTATATTAATATAAAAAATAATATGAATATACATATTTTATTGTTTTTTATTTTATGTGATGTAATATTTTTTATATGAATTAATATAAAATTTATATTAAAATAATAGTGATTTTTTTTTAATATTATTATAATTATATTTTTCATTATAAATGAATATATTTGAATTTTACATCTATTAAATATATAAAAATTAGTGGTCTATTCACTTAAAAAAATAATAATATAAAATTCAAAAATTTCCTATCATTTATTATGTGTGCACAAGAATCTAAATATTTCATTAATATTTTTAATCAATATCTCTTAACTCTACATTTTTTTTTTTCAGAGGAAAAATCTGTCCTTGTTATTCAACTGAATCAAAAGACATTTGGAACATTACATCATACATATGTGACCTTTCTGCAAGTCAGCTCGTCGAGATACTCATCGGGAGGAAAGGCACAAAAATACCAACATTTCCCATCAGAAGACTGTTTCATCATGTGATGCGAACTGTCTATTCTTTCACATCGATCGAGAGCCCAATAGTACTCTGCACTGCTCTCTAAAGAGAGGCACTTTACAAGTAATATATCTGCCATAAGGGAATAATTCATAATAGACATGGCTAGGTATCCACAAAGTGGAATCCTCAAAAAAACAAAGTCAAAAGAGCTGTATGTACTCTTTAATGACTAGAGTATGCTCATCAAATTCCATGAAACATCCTCTTCCTTGTGGAAGAGAAAGTGCCAATTTAGATAGACGGTCAGCAGTCTTGTTGTGCTCTTGATAAATGTGGGAGAAAGACAGATCTCGGAAGCTTGTAACAAGTTTTTTAGTCTCCCTGCACCAGTGATGGAGATCAGGTGGGGAGAGCACAGTCAGTCCCTTTGCCCAATTAATGATTATCTGTGAATCACCATAAATCTGTGCAATAGGGATACCCATCATGTGGGAAATGTGCAGGAGTGCCCAAAGACTAAGCAACTCCGCCTTGGTATTCGTACCATATCCGACTCCCAATGAGAACTCGAGATAATGGGAGGCATTTAGGTAAATACAAATACCAGCACCAGCATTCCTGTTTTTTGAAGCGCCATCAAAAAAACCACATGGATAGTGGTGTACAGGGGGAGGCCCAATATTCCTGATCCGAGACTTCTTGGTGACAGCCCCACTTGCTGGAGATTGAAAGGACAAAATAACCTGCTGAATAATGATGTATATGTCCCTAGAAATACCTTCAAATACAGCCTTATTTCGAACTTTCCAGACAATCCAGAGCATGTGAAAAAGCAGTAGGAAAGTGGGCGAACTCTTGGAAGTATTCTCAACCCAGCCTTGTATCATTTCATCCAAAGAGATGCCGGATATACATGTGTCAATTTTGAAATGATCAGTAAAATAATCAGAGACCGATTTCCATACCCAGCAGCGTGAGAATATATGGGCAATCGATTCCTCATTTGACCAACATAGAGGACAAATACCTGGACCAATAAATCCTCTTCGCTGTAAGTTGTCCCAAGTAAGAATACGGTTATGAACAGCAAGCCAAATAAAACAGGAAATCTTTTGAGGAAGAGCCTTGTGCCAAACAGGAGTGTGGACAATCGAAATGGCCGATGGAGTGGAAGAAAATAGAATGCAGTCATATGCCTCCTTAGCAGTAATGTAATCCATTTTATGATTGTACATCCACACAATTTTATCACTACTGTCTGTAAATCCAATACCAGCAGCTGACAGGGCAGAAATAAAATCATTCCACCACAGAGCATAGGAGCCCCCGAGATCCAAATCTGAAGCCGAGTACCAATATTGCTGATCAGCAGAGCAAGTATTATGCACCTGGGCCAGAGTACAAATATTAAGATCCTCCAAATATAACCGCAGATCTTCTGGGAAGGTAAATGGAGCTGATAATTCTGCTATCGGATCAATACCAAGGAGAATACTCTCACCGTTGCCCACCTGCCAAGACAGATATTTACCCATCCATGGTAATACCTGAAGAAAGCCCCTCCAAAACAGAGAAGCATTGCGAGAGCCAAAAGATTTGGATCTTAACCAGTCCACAAATGTCCCACCATTAAAATATTTGGCTTGTAGAACCTGAAACCTCTTAACTCTACATTACCTCAATATAGTTTTCAACTACCATTAATGAGAGGTTTTAGGTTGACTTTCATTAGATTTTCATTAGATTTAATTGACATGGCATATTTGTAGTGTGATGTGGCTTTTTTTATTATTTTCCTTAGGAGGCCCATTTTAGACGCCAAATTTTCTCTATTTGAATCTTGGCATTCTTCAATATTTGTGGCCTACATTTATATTGTATTGATAAATCTTACTAAAGGATGTTCTTTAAGCCTTCTTTGAGATTTATTTCAACTTATTATGGTTTTGTTTGATGTAATTTAACCTCTGTGCAAGTTTAATAGCAATTTCGTTCATTTTGAGGAATTTTCATATGAGTTGATTTCACCTTGTCTAGAATTGTATGTAAAATTTACTAGTTTTAATGTTTCAAGCATAAATAACCATAATTTCTTGAAAATATGTCATTTCTTTTATGATAGGTCCTTGACACACTAATCTATAGGTTCCATGCTTAAAACCTAGAATTGGTATCCATATATTACTATTTGGAAAGCTGAGAAGTCAATTTCTATGAACAGTGCAAAAAACTAGTTTTACTAATACGAACCCTAAAGACATATAACATCACACTAGATGTATTCAAGCTTCCTTGAGTCCATCCCCTTCACTGTTGGTCTTTGGAATTGAATAGTAAGGTTTTAGTTTGCATATGTTGGGAATCTCGGGAGCCTAGAAGTAGACTTTAGTTTGGCTTATGTTCGAAACCTAAATGGACCCAACACATTGTGCATGGGAAACTAAACTTCATGATCGTCTCACTTCCTTTTTTTGACATCCTTAATTAATATTTAACCTATTATTCAGTTCATACTCCTCGCCTAATTATTACTTGTAATTGTTCTTGAAAAATGAGTTCATGATCAATCTGATTTGATTAGATCATTACAGCATTGCAAACATGTAATTTACCTTGCAAAATCAGTCCCTTAGTCTTATGCAATTGAGAAAAGCTTCCATTATGCAACAAAGTGTGTTCAATAAATTATATGCTCATTTTAGCACATAGTTTTTCTTGTTTTGGAGAATTGGTCTTTAAGATTCTATGTGGTTGAGTTGGTGTTCCTAAATAAGGCTTAGGTACATTACACCAATATGTAACAACATATATATTTCACGGTGTTAGGGTAGGACCCTAATATATTCTTTTGACTTTCCCTTGAGTTCCTAAACTTCACAATAACATTCTCATACAACCTTTTCTTAACTACTCTCAACTCTATAGGAAATTTTAACTCTTGCAATCTTTCCAATGTTTGGTTTTAGGCATTGTGTAAAACACTTTCTTAAAGTCAACAAAGCAACACAAGAGATTGGTTTTATTATGACAACACTCCTTCCTAATGATATTGAGCATAAAAAGAATGTCCATTGTTAAATGGTAGCTCTTAAGTCTAATTTGGCCTTTATTCATTTTTACTCAATTTTTTTATCATACTAATCTTTTTTTCCAAAAAAAATCCATATAACTTAGTTTAAAAAAACTAATCAATTTACTCCTCTGATTATAAAAGCTATTTTTACTTTAATTTTTAATAATGATAAAAATTATTTCTATTTTTATTTTTAATTACAAAAGTTATTTTTACTTTAATTTTTAATAATAACAAAATTTATTTTTATTTTTATTTTTAAGAATGAAAACAATGATAAAAAAAAAAAATTCTACATTGAAAAGCTGAAAATCTTATTAGAAATATGAGAAAAAAACATAAACCCCAATTTTAAAAGATACATTAGAATATATCTTCGAATTTTAAAATTAAATATATTAATAACTAAATATTATTTTGAATATAGTTATAAATTTAAATAGTTTTAAAAGAATTAAATTATTGTAACGATTCTTGGTTTTTTACTTTGGTCACTAATACCAGTAAAAAATGCATAATATCATAACCAATAACTTTTATCACGATACTCATGGGATATATTATATACTTTTGGTTACTTGAATGATCATTCGTATCATAGATTTTCTACGTATTAGTGTTGTTATTTATTAGTTAAATTTAAGATTTATATTATAAATTATATTTTTATTTGATTAAACTAAAATTTAGTTTGAGTGAATTAAAAAATAAATAAATTTATTTTTTCTTAAATAATTAAGTTTTTCTATATTTAAATTTGTAAATATTTATATTTTAGAATTTAGGGTGGATTAGTATCTATTCTAAGATAAGTGTATCATTTAAATTGATTTTATGGCAGTAGTTTCGAATTCAAAATAAACAATTATTAGCACACCCACATAGTTTGTGGCTGGATTAAGTGGATAGGGATTAAATAGTTGAGAGATAGTTTGATTTTTTTATTCCTCGTATCTTCTAGTTAAACTGGTTCAACTTTGAGTTGGCCATGCCTAGATATATGTTATCAGTGTGCCTGTTATTCACTTATCAACTATTAATTGTTTTTATATTCTTTATTTTATCTCACATTCTTCTAGTTATCTACCATGTACTATTGGTTATCCTTTCATGAGCTACCAATTATCCATGCATGGTTACCAATGATCCATGCATGGTTACCAATGATCCATTCATTGGCTACCAATTACTTTTTATATTTTTTTTTATAATTGTTTATTTCAAATTTTGAATAATTGTGAGTAAAATCAATTTGTTCAGTACACTTGTCTCATCCTCATCCCCAAGTGACCCCAAGTGATTACAAAAATACATAAAAAAATAAGTAATAGATTACTTGTTTATAACACTTAACTTGTAAGTTGTGGATATTCACTTAAATAACTATGCTAGCTTAAATTACTAAAATTTTCATAAATTAAATACATATTAATTTTTCAATAGGATTTATGAATGGCATTAAGAGTTAATTGCTCGATGGAATTTATGAATGCCATTAAGAGTTAATTGCTCAATAGAATTTATCAATGGCGTTCATGTAACTCTTACTCGATAGAATTTATCAATGGCATTCATGTAACTGTTGGAACAAATATTTTGAAAAAATGATACAAATGACTAAATGAGGGTCTCCCAACATTTTCATAAGATCTCTATACCCGTTAACGGTCTAATAAAAAGAGTAACAACAAGCGAAGCTGCAACGCAAGTTCCTTCCTTCAGCGTTGTCAGTCAGTGAATTTTTTATCAGTGTATTACGGAGTGATACATTAATGGTCTCCAACTATTAAGGACTTGTGATCATTGAGTGATATAGGGTAGGACGTTTATAACTGGTTGGTGATATCGTTGGCCACGTCATGGCAAAACCATTGTTCATCGCTATGGTAATATTGACGTGCACTCCGCCAAAGTAGAAATGTAGGCAACCATTCCAATCAGTTTGTCCCAAAAGAGAGTAAAAGAGTATATAGTGTTTTTATATTAATTTTATTAAAATCTAAGTAGTTAGATTATGGTTTATTTCTTGAAAAAATAATATCTTAATAAAGCTATCTAAATTGACTTTCAAAAAATCTCCCAACTCAAAGCTCTTCAATAAAATAAAAATATAAATTCCATACCACGAAAGATAAGATATTCAATATGACTTGAGAAGATTGTTTTTGGTATAGAACACGTCGCAAAGTTACAAACTGGGTTTAACTATTTTTATAATTAAATAATCACAAAAATTAAAGATAACCTTGCATCTCTTATCTCTTAATTAAGTAAATAATGCCAATCTCTTATCTCTTATATTGCACATAAATGTCAACGAAACTTGTGAACCGCCTTTGCCAAGTAAATATTGCAAGTCTCTTATCTCTTATATGGCACGTCTCTTCACCCACGTTAAAAAGTATCGTATAAAATACCACTATAAACATGTCTGGCTTCACCATTCGGAATTCCACCAAATGTTGATAGTTTACACTTATTTTTTATAGATATTATCACATCACATAGATTGTGGTTGGGTCAAGTTGATAAAGATCAAATGGTTAAGGGATATTTATAGAATGGAATATAGTTTGGTTTATTTATTTATTTTTTATATACTTTTAATTAACCTGGTTTAACTGTGAGTTATCCATACCTACCTACTTGCTATTACTCATATTCTTATCCATTTATCAACTATCACTTATTTTCTATATTATTTTTATTTTTATCTTACATTCTTATAATTATCTGCCATGAAGGTTGGTTATCTATTCATCAAGTATGAGTTATCCATGCATCACTATCACTTATCTATTTATCAACTTTTATATATATTTTATAATTGTTTATATAAAATTTTGAACAATAGTACATTTGTCTTCATCCCAAACTAAAAAATAAACCATACAATTATCCCATTAAATATCTGATGTGAAAAACTAATTCTTCTAGAAAAGTAAGAAAGTTGGAGCACCTGGCCTTGTTTCTATAGCCACGACACACCTATCTCCAACAATTGTCATAACAATAATTGTTTATAGTTTATTTTTTCTTTGAAAAGCTTCCAATTATGAAAAAATTTTATAATTGGAGAAGTCGACCTCTCTTATCCATCCAACAAGCCAACAGTGAAGTCAATGGTTGACTTTGCTATTGGTCCGTTCGATAGACCGAACATACATGTTTTTTTAAGCTCAGGCCATATGAATGAGTAGACTTAGACCAATTGCAAGTGCAGGAACTTTCGAGCTATTTGGAAAAGAGAGTTGATGGCCATCCAAGACGATTGACCACATGTTCTACATGGCACGAGCCACAACAAGAATAGTTGCTTCATGCATTCAATGAATACTCTTATTTTCAACATAGCAAGATTCACTATGTGTTTAGATATTCCATCAACGGAGTCGAAGAGAGATTTATGTATCGCCATACTCATTAAATATTTCTGAAATGTGGTAGATTTTGATACGGTCAAGCAGCTCGAAGAAGATCCCATGGAGTCATGCAGTGATCCCTCCATGATACTGAAAAGTCACCTGGACATGAAAATTGTGTTCATCATTTTGTATTAAACGATTTATGGTGCGTATTTTAGTTTATTTTCCAACAGCTATTCTGAAAAATATATATATGCTTTGTTAATGAAAAATAGATCGATTCGCCTGCTCATTTGTTTTTCTGCTAGTGTAAGTGTTTTCCAATATACAGACAAACCCTCCTAGTCTCTGCCTCTACTTACAAGTGGTATCAGAGCAGACAGATCCACCCAGCCGTGTGAACGAGAAGTTGCTTTAACAGATTTACAACGAGATGTACAACCTCGAGGATTTCATCGAGGGGTGAGAAGGAGAAATCTGTTGTTTAAAGAGCTTCCAGCCGCCGGTTAATGAATGTGAGCTTAGCGGTCCTTCCAGCTGCTGCATTAAGAAAAAACAGTGGAATCTGCATGTTACTGAAAGTCGTCCGTGAGAAAAATCCCCCATAGTGGTGAGAGAGGAAGCAACCCAAGCTGCAAGTAAGATAAAAGGTGACTAATTGATGCTCGTGAAGAACTCGTTGTTGCTGGAGTGAAAATCGCTGCCCCCACCCAGTTTGTTAAGTTTGGTAGATTTTAAGTTCTGGGTTGCTTGTAGTTTTTTCAAGGTAATCTTATTTTAGTTTGCAAACCCATATATTGGTTTTGGGTCGTCTTCAGGAAGCTATTTTATTCACTATTTGTGCTGTCAAGTGGTGCAGCAAGCTGATGAAATTTAAGAAAAAAGGGGGAACGCAAGCTCCTGCTGGTTATAAAAGAAATGGCTTCGAGCAGTGGTCTCGCTCCACCACAAAATTCAGTCCTAGCTGGAAAAAATAATGGCCCAAAATGACAACCCTTTTGTGTTCTCAAGATGTCTGGAACTTTGGAACTTTGTTGTGAATGGGTATCCAGAACCTGCTAACCAGGCAGCTGAGCTGTCCTTGACAAATGGAGAAAGAGATCTGCTGAGAGAATAAGAAAAAGGATGCAAAGGCACTTTGCCTCATCCAACACGGAATTGATGAAAACATCTTTCCCAAAATATCGCCAGCATTGAACTCTAAGATAGCACAGGACATTTTAGAGACAAATTATAATGGTACAATATAGGTTAAGACCATCAAGCTATAGTCATTAAAAAGAGATTTTGAAGGTCGAAAGATGAAAGAATCAGAAACTGACCAGTCTAGTGAACCAGTTGAGAGGCTACGGTGAAGATCTCCTGGAGCAGAGAGTAGTTGAGAAGGTACTCAAGAGCCTACCAAAAAGATTTGAACTCATTATAGAATCCATAGAGGAAGTTAAGGATACCAGTCAAATGCATGTTGATGAGTTAAGAAGTTCCCTATTGTCTCATGAATCCAGGATGAACACATATGATGAAAACAACCTAGAGAATGCATTCGCATCTCAGGGATCAATTTCAAGTAGCAGAGGAAGAAGAGGAACAGCAGGTAGAGGCAGAGGTAGCAGATCAAATGATCATGGAGAACATAGGAAAAAACAGAGTCTGAAAGAGTACCTTAGCAGAACCCTTGTAGCGTAAGGGGGAGCAGTAGTAGAAACTTACAGCAAAACATTGTTATATTATGAAATGACATTTGTCCGTCTGAGTATCGACACCCAATACGTTGGTACACAAGAGGACAATATTGATTGAAGAAGCCTAATCATTATAAATTAAATGGAGCTTAAACACATACTCTTCTCTCCAACTTTACCTTTGTTTATAAAGAGATTTGTCTTGCATTTGCAACTTCTACTACTGAAAAGTCGTGGGTCACCCTCGAGTACGCTTATAGAAAATCTGCGGGTCAACTTCGCAACTTTGTAATCGCGGGTTTCCTTTGTATAAGGCGCAGTCCATTCACGAGCTGCTAGTATATGGACCCATGGTTACCTTAAGACAAAAGTTAAAAATAAAAACATGATTAGTTAAGGCTAGTTGGGTTCAAAATCATAACTTCCCCAACTCCCCTAACTATCATGACTCTCGTAACCTCTCCTCATCACCAAGTATATATAGAGGGGCGGGGTAGAGGCTAGAGGAAGCAAGCTGAAGAGAAAATTTATGCTGGATGAATCTATTGGAGAGAGGAGCAAGAGAACTCAGTATCTTGGTCAGAGGAGAGGCTTATCTCAGACAAGATTGAAATGTTCCATATAACTTCTGAATAAAGAGTAAATTTCTTCCACAATTTCCCTTGTATATGTTATCATTGTTATGAATTATGAATGCATTGTTAGTTGTTCTTATATACTATTGTAATCTTTCATATTTCTTTGTATAACAGTTAACATCTCTATGGAAGAACATCTATTTCTTGTGCACGTACAAGCGATCTCGAACTTGAGGAGCATTGGGGACACAAAGCTAAAGCTTGGATCAACTTTCATAAACAAGGTGCATATTCCTTTTATCCCAATCATCTTTTATATGTTTCTGTAGTCCCTTAAATGTCTCCAAGCCAAAACCTAGTACGTAGGTGACCCTAGGACCAGAGTCATAAGGTAGAATTTTCTCACAACAAAAATGGTGACTCCGCTGGGGAGGTCTAGTTTGTTTGGGTCCTTTCCAATTAGGTTTTCATTCCAGTCATTCCTTCTTTATTTTCTGTGGTGATTTTCTTTCATTTGTGTTTCATCCAGTTAGGTTATGTTCTTAGGATCCTTTGTCCTTTGATTTTTCATTTGAAAAATTTTAGGGGCATTCACAGGTTGTTGTAGTGACAGCCATGAATCCTGAGTTGTAAACACGGACTTCCTTCATAACAGTCGTTGTTCATTCGCGGGTTATTCACTTGACAGTCGTGATTTTCCTGTAGGAGGTTTCCAGAACTTAGGGTTTCTCCATTATTCAGAGTTTTTAGCTTTGTATACTCCTGTAGGGTGAACTCATGACCTATTATTGCTCTATTACTTCATGCATTTCCCTGTAACTTGTCTTACAAGTTTGTACTGAGTAGGTTAGTTTTGATTTTGTGTGCAAGTTTGCTTAGGTATTGCCTCTTGGCTTGCTTGGTTGAAGTGGTTCTCTGAGTTCTTGGCTTCTGTCAGTTCTATGTTACTTGTTTGCATCTAATTCCTTAATTGGAAGTTTGAACCTTTTTCTTTTACCAATTTTTTGATTTACTTGTTTTCTAAAGCCTAGTAATTCACTCCATGTAGGGTTTCAGGTCACCTTTGCATTGCTTGTCAAAGTTGAGATTATAAGGTATGAACTTTATTTCTTGCATTCATACATTTTCATGATTATCTAGCTTACTTAGTTTTCATTAGTTTGCATCAACTTTGGATTTTTGAAAAGAAAAGTAAAACAAAGCTTTGTAGTTGCATTGTTAGTCCCATATAGGTTCTTTGTACCCTTGTTTTTAAATTTTCTTTCAAAAAGAAAAAGTACAAAAGGTAGTCTTACATGTATTTCATTTATTTCGAAAAGAAAATATATATATGTTGAATAGCATTTGTTTTTGAAAATATTTACATCACCTTTACTTTCAGTTGAGTCAAAACACCATGAGTTGCACTTTCTTCTACCTTTGAGTAATATTGTCTTTAAAAAGAACGCTATAAATTAAAATTTATTAGTAACACTTTTTTTTAAAGGGTCATTCATCAACTAGCTTCGGCTAGGTTCTTGGATTAGGATATTTTTAACTATCCAAGAGCATTTGAACTAGGACTTAGTGGCTTATCATTAGGTAAATCCAAGTTTACAAAATATCTACATGAAAGCGCCTCTAACAAAGGAGTCAAGAACGAGGTCGTGTGAGGACTTAGTTGTGGAGATAACCCTCCAATACTTCGTTCAAGCATAAAACAAGATTGTTGTGCGCATTGGGGTTCTTTCAGTACCATCTTTGGGCCCCGTGAGGTGCTGGTGTTGTTAGAATTTCAGACTTAGATACCCTGCCCATGCACACCAGTTAGACCTATGAGTGTTCCACTGGAATCTTGTTGTAAGTTTGGTAGCCTCAGTATCCAGATTCTAGGATTATTTCATGGGTAACAGTGGAGGCTATTTCCACTGTACCTAGGGCATACTTGGTAGGTAACCCTGGTTAACAATTTGGGAGGGCGACTTGGTGATTCAAATGCTTGCACCAAGAAACATTATCACAGTACACCAAGTAATTGTTCTTTAGTACTTCATTGAATTGTTCTGGATCCTAATCATCCCAGATGTTCCTTTGGAAGACATATCATTCACCTAACTATGTTTGTGATACTTCGGATATTTTTGTAGTATGCTATGTGGTTTTCATGTGATCTATTTTGACCTTTAGGTGTGTGATTTAAATCTATTGCTATGGAGTATCAACCTCCTCGTAGGTCTCGAAGGTTGCAAAACCTTCCTCCACTTTCTGCAATGGAGCCTCCACTGCCACCTCAAACGGCAGAGATTATATACTTACAATTATTTTAAATCGACTAGAGTCAATCAAAGTCCAGGAGAACCTGAATTATCGTTATATTCAAATTGACCACTCCTCTATGGAAGTTGAAGACTTGCAAGCTCAAGAGTTTGCAACAAATTATAATCCACATATAACCGATTTAAGTGGTCTCGTTTTAGTGCAAGTTCGTCCTTTTGGTTCACCTAGTGTTGGTGTTCCCTTCAGTACTATTCTGTCTAGCTAATGAGAAGGGTTAGGGGATGTTTCTACCCCCACTTCAGCTATGCTGGTCAGCAAAGTCTCTCCCCCACTGGTGAGTGATCTGAGATCAAGTGTTTTGACTATACCTATACTGTCTTTTAACTTTGGTTCATCTACTCTGATGTCTCCAAGTGCTTGAGTGGTTAATCCATCGGCACCCTTAAACACTTTCGGCCCTTCTAAAGTAACAATTATAGGGATACCTAGTGCATCGTTCACTTCTTCTCCATTATTTCTAAGTGCTCAAAGTGGCCCTAGTGGGTCCACTTCATTCGTCCAAGGTTTTCCGTGGTATGGGGAGCACATCCCTCCATCCACTCCTTATGTAGGCCCATCACCTGCTTACATTGGTGTGTCATCTGGAGGTCAGAACCCCTTTTCAGTTTTTAACTTCCATAATTTTGGTCAATTGTCAGTCAGTCGCTTCTTTGGGGAGCTCTCCCTTTTCACTTTTTAGTGGGGGAATTTCAGCTCCTGTCGCTGTAACTCTAGCTCCAGCTAGAACCAGTCAAAAATAATATCACACACCATAAGTTAGTAACCCTTTGGCCTTTGGGTGGAACCCTTTTACAAATATTTCTAGTTCTTCATAGTCGGTGGTTGGGGGAAACCCCAACCCCTCTTTCGGGAGCCCTGGTGTAGGTACTTCCTCGTCCCAAACTCCTCAATACCAATTTCCATCTTGGTCTCGTTTACCATTTTTGGAAACTTTAAACTTGCCATACTTATCAAAACTAATGAATGAACCTATGTGCCATGATGTGACATGGCCGCCTGTCCCAATCAAATTACCTTCAAACATCCCAAAGTTTGAAGGGAAAGCTGGTGAAGACCCAGGTGACCATATCACAACTTCCCATTTGTGGTGCTCTTCCAACTAATTGAATGATGATTTCGTTTAGTTGAGGCTTTTTCAATGAACACTGACTAATGTAGCGACAAAGTGGTATATTGAACTCCTATCAGCCGCATACGATAGTTTTCTTAAGTTGGCAATCATTTTCTTCAATCACTTTCAAATTCATCTCCAGTGTGATGTTGGCACAGACCTTCTGTCAACTTTTAGGCAGACTAAGGCTCACTCATATATCTGATCACATTTATGAGTGGAGAAGGAGAAAGAGGATTATCAAAGCAAATATTTCTTCCTAGTTCTTACTAGAATGGTTTTTGAAATCATTATTTCCTTACATTTCAAAAGATGTTTCCACATCGGGAGTGACTACGGAGGAAGAAGCCATTCTCAGGGCCCAGAAGCTAGATTTTATATATGCCCAGTCTGGGATACTATATGAAATTATCCCTAAGGCACCAATATTGAATACAAACTTTTCTCAACCCAAGCCTGGACCACATGCCCATGGCGTGGTAGGTTCAGTTGACACACTGACTATAGGGTCACTGGCTAAACAAATCCATAATTTGTCAGTGAAGCAATCTACAACAAAGGAAGCTAAGGCTTCCACCCTCACAACCCAGAATGCGGATATATTTGATGCAATCTACCGAGAAGGGCACTCAGTAGCCTAGTGGAAAAAATAACAATGGTTAGAAGGGTGGGGGGAATCAAAACAAATAGAAACCCACAAATAGTGCCGAGGGGGACAAGAAAGAGAAGAAGAAGGTCAAATTACCTTGAAAGTTGTGACAAGGATATCATCTTACCTATCAATGTCCCTTACTAGATCAAGCACAGAAGTTTCTTAAACAACAACCCATCGTTTCGAAGGATCCATTTCCCTGAGGAGAGAATGCAACTTCTAATTCAAAATATGTTAGGGGCACACAAAATGCTCATGGTGATCAATCTTATATCCATATGGTGCGATCCCATGCTTTGTTACAAACCAAAAATAAAAATTATGAGTTGGAGGATCAACAGAAAGATAAGCAACTATCGAGACATTAACCCCACTTACAATTGGGAAACTGGGTGACACTATGTCGAACATACCAAAAGGTGTCTTTAAAAAGACATTTCATAACCCTAATGCGAGGGTTGCTTCAAAATACTCAGTGGTAGAACATTTATCCCAAACCCCTTATGCAATATCAGCCTTGGAAGTTCTCCAGGGTTGTCATTCACAATGAGAAGAACTCTTGGCAGCCATATGCAGTATGGAATCTGCGATCTTGATGGCAAAATTTAACTTTTTTGAAGTTAAACCACGCTTACCATACCATGTGGCATTTTCCATTGATGTTGTCCATGGAAGAAATAACCATTGGATGTACAGTAATTAACGAGGGTGCATCCATGTGTCATGTTGATGTCATGTTGGAAGGCATTGGGATCCCGAAAGTTGGTCCCATCAAACACTTTGTTGATAACTTTCGATGGAAAGTCTTTCTGTCTTCTTGGTATCTTGCCATATTTCAAAATAAAATTAACAGGGAAAGCTGTCTATCTTGAAATTGAAGTGGTTGATTCTCCTTTGGACTATAATTTACTTCTAGGGAGAATGTGGACATATGCGATGTGCACGACTTCATCATTCATTTTTTGCGTTCTTATGCTCCCACGTGAAAGTGAGTTGGTTACTGTTGACCAGGTGTCATATACTCAGAAGGGTTGTTTAGAGGCTACTTAGTATACTGTACCCTTGGTTGATCAGTCACTCCCTACAAATGAAAGTTTGGGAGTTGGGATGTATGCATCGTTGATGAAAACTTTCGATATACTCGCTCTCGTGAATTACTTATTATCGACAAGTGTTAGGAAGAATATCTCTGTGGTTGTGGATAGAAATGACCTTTGGGTCCTCCCTTCATGAGAAGAACCTCAAGTTCCCTTATCAGCAGTGGAAGTAGCTTATTAAGATATATTTGATGCTACTGTTGATTCCATCTCAACTCCTCCAGTCTCAAAAGACTTAGGTGAAGCCCACTTGCCTACATGGGCAGAGAACTATACATATTCTTATGACTACATGGACATGGATTTTCCATTCGACGAAGCCATTTTGGAAGCCATGATTGGAGTGGAAACAATTTGTGAAGATCTCCATCACAAGTCCTTATTTCTTCCAGAAATGAGCATAATAGAAAATTTTGAGTTCCATGTGAGACTAGTATATGGTGTTGATCTTACCGTTAACCCTTTCCCCAAGGAGGGAATGTTTTCTGAGGGGAACATAGTGAACATTTCCACCACCATTCCAATCAATATCTCTACAAAACCATATTCCATGGAAAATGTACATATTGGTGCAAATTGTTCTCCGGAAGAGATTGCCAAATACACTTCCTTGTTCGAGGAATTTTGCGATGCCTTTTCCTGGTCATATGAGGAGATGCTAAGCATCAATCCATCAATTGTAGAACATGAAAACCAAACTTACCCTAATGTCAAACATGTTCGACAAAATCTTAGACCTGTAAATCCACAAAAAGCAGCAACTGTCAAGTCTAAAGTGGAAAATTTGTTGAAATCTAGTTTTATCTACCTGATCTCTCTGACATAATGGGTATCCAATCCCGTTCCGATAGATAAGAAATAGGGAACTGTACGCGTCTGTACAGATTTATGTGATTTAAATAAGGCGTGTCCCAAAGACAACTATCCTACACCATTTATTGATCAGATCATTGACGCTTGTGCAGGTAACAAAGTGTTTTCGTTTATGGATTGTTTTTTGGGCTACAACCATATTAAAATCAAACTAGAAAACCAACACAAAACTACCTTCATTTGTCGTTTAGGTACTTTTGCGTATAAAAACATGCATTTTGGATTAAAAAATGTTGGAGCCACCTTTCAACAAGCAATGAACTTTGCTTTCCACGATGATACGCATATTGTTGAACCATACTTAGATAATCTACCTTCCCATTTTCAAAAGAGGAAGGACCATTGATATCATATTCGCTTAATTTTTTAACGATGCAGACATTACAAGATCTGCTTAAATCCCCATAAGTGAGTCTTTTGTGTTAAGTCGGGGTGATTACTTGGGTTCATAGTTTCGAATAAAGTTATACGGTAACAACTCAAATGATACACAGTAAAATGACACCAACTCTCACTAACGAGAAGTTGAAAAATCATTGAAGTTTCGAGATCAAATCTACAACATCCTGAAGCAACCACAATAAATGTTGGCATGAGCTAATGAGAAAGCTAAGGTCTGACACGATCAAAATTGTACTCCTCATTCATTCCAAATTGGGGATCAGGTATGGTTACATCTAAAGAAAGAGCACTTCATTGGTCCTTATAGAAAGTTGAATCCTTTGTGATATGGTCCATACAATATCCTTAAGCAGATTGCAGAAAATGATTTCCAACTCGACATGTCTTCATGCTTGGTCTACATCCGGTGTTTAATGTGGATCTACTTCTACCATACCATGCACCATTTTTAGAACAGAACGACTTGCAGACAACAAAACCTGAAAAAATACATCCATATGTTCAGGAGTCCCTTCCTTGTGACCCCATTGTGGGATGGCGCATACACCATACAAGGCTGAATGTAATTCCCTTGTTTCAAGTGGCTAAAGCTTCACAGCTCCCAACACAAGGAAAGTGGTTCTTTTCTACTGAACTCACCAACAATTTTCAACATCTAAACAAGCAAACAATGGGGACCATTTTTTCTTAAGGACGGATGAATGACCCCCCCAACAGTTGGCATGTTTTTCAACTTCGACACGTTCAACATCAACTTTGACAAGTCCGAACCTCAACACAACCTCGACAGGTTTCGCATCTCGACTCTAACATCTCAATGAAACTATGAAATATTGTCTCTTTGTCTTCCAATCATCTGTAACGATTGAACTTTTGAACCTTTCTAACTTCTTTGTAACTAAACATAACGGGTAGTCACCCAAGCATCTCAACATTCTATATAAGCATGTGCACTATTCTAATATGAAGGAAAGTAATAGAGCAGTAATAGAACAACATAGATTGGTTTGAATTCTTCCATTTTGTCTGTGTATTTACTTTATGTCTGTGTATAATGTATTTCTTACTTTCCTTATTTTAATATTCTTTCACCATATCAATGCTCGATTCATTCAATCGAATTGTTGTCCTCCGATGTGCACCTGGGCACCCAGATCAAATTGCATCAATACACAACTAAAGATGATCTATTGAAAATATACACACCCAGAAGAACTGCCACATGGGAACCAAGAGGGATTCTGATGCAATTTCCTTACCTGCAACCTTGAGACCAATGTGGAGACATGTTAGCATCTTACCCTAACCTCAGTACTTTAGGCTATGTAGTAGTTAGTCAACTAATGTATGTGGCCACCTCCTTGAATAAGGCCATGCATATAGTAGTGGGTAATTGATTAATGTAAAAAGGGTCCCTGTGCTAATTAAACCATACTACATACTTTGCACTCATTAATTATGGCACCACAAGTAGGAAAGGTTTTGGCTATTTGAAGCCTATTTAAGGAAGTAAGAGACTATGGATTATTTTGTTCAATATTTTTGTATTTGGAGCTAACTGAAGTAAAAGGTATCCCTACCTTAAGAGGCAAGTGAACATTATGTTCTATTGAAATATCATAATACAAGGTTTTATTTCTATAGTGTTACATTTCAATTGTCTTGGTGTGTTGGTATTGCACACTATAATTTCTAGTTTTCTACATTAAAAATACTTGTATACCTAGTTGTGTTCTAAGTTTAAGGATAAAAGAACACTACATTGCATCAACTACCTATGTTTGGAACGATGATATGCCATGCTCCACGAGTAACTAGAACCTATCTTATATTTCATATGTACATTGCACTCAACATGCAAAGCTCATTCCCCATGCTCATAGCACTATCTTGAGACATCTTAATTTTTTGTTAACTTTTGTTGGTTTTTATGGTGCTCCTTGATATACATGATGTATATCCTAAGCAAGCCTATAGATTATAGATATCCTGAACTCCTTGGCATGAAATCTCATGTTGAAGTTGGAAGTGTTCAATGGCTTTCTCTCAATGTCACTAACTCCCACTACAATAAATTTCATATGGCATTGATGGAATTGAAATAAGCATTTGCAAGAGACTAGAAAATCGTTGAAGCTTCCAAAAATCATAAAAGATAAATATGGAATATGTATCTTGAAGTTATCATTGTGATCTTCCTTGTCTTGATCAAGCTTTCCATCTCTTTGGCATCAAATTTCTCTCATGAGGGGGTCACAACCACTTAAATCCCCCTTTCCATTTATCAATGCACTAGAGTCCCATTCATCCTGCATTGAATCAAGAAACAATGGTGGTTTCCCTAATCCTTGTCTAATTTTCCCAATAGACCTACCATGAGACTTGGGATTTCTCGTGTTAGTAAGCTCTGATTTTTTCAATAAACAATTTCAAAAGAATGTTTTTTTGAGCTCCATGGAGATACTAATCTTGTTGGATAAGGACTAAAAAGGGTTGCATATGCTGGAGCCCCACCCTGAAGCTATGCATCGATCATCCCCTACTTTTTTTACAAATACCTATACTTAAATCCCGCACCTATTAGAATATATGCATTATTAGAAAGCAATGATACAATGAAGTGAGCTATAATTCATGTACAATTTGAGTTTCCATCCCTATTCATTTATAGTGCATGAAAGGATGTTTCATCTAGATAAAGAACTGTGTTTCTCATATCTCCATGATGACGTGGTCGAATTAGCTTGCTTTTCTCCGAACCTATGCATGTGTTATTTCCCAAATGAATTGGGACATACCTTCCCACTTTGAGAAACCTATTTGTAAACAACTCGATTTGGCCATCTCAAACTTGTACCCATGGAAAAACTAAAGTGTGTGCCATGATACATTATAATCTAGAATGACATGATATTCACACTTGCCATTATGTAATACAGAACAATTGAAATACATCGAAGCGTTGATATTTGTATTCTAAATGATATGATTTTTAAGATTAGCGATATTCTCTTCTTTCTAACGTTATTTTCTCTAATTCATCTTTGAGATGACTTGATGATTGGATATAATCTATAGTATGAGCTAGTTTCCATGTACGTGAATGGCCAAGTTCCTAAATGAATTATGTTTTGTTGGTTCTAGTTTCAACAAGTTGACATTTATCCTCTTTAAGTAACACATTCACTTTTCAAAGACACACAACCTCTTAATGACTGTAGCAAGAGGAAATACAATCTCTGGTGCATAGACAATTGACACAAATGCAGTGGTAGCTACTACTTAAGCAAATTTCACCCACGAATATACAATTGAACTTCCCATATATTTCAAGCCTTCCTCCTAATATTGTGGTTCTGCCTCTATTGTCTCCATTTCTATGGCATAAACAAATTTTGACATATGCATCTCTAAATCACTCATGGATTCTAAGGGTTCCTGAGGTAAATGTAGTGAACCTAGTCTTGCATTTTTACTCAAATCCTCTGATGTATTTTTTTCGTGTTTATTTTACCCCTACTGAAATGGAAAATTGATTTCAAGTCATTTATTAATATCGAACAAATGTTCCTAAATTTTTTTCGAGCATAAGCGACTAAGATTTGACACGATATTTTAGTTGGACTTCCAAAGTACACTCTTTCCAACAACTAGATATTCACATCTTCAACAACGTAGGTAACATGCAAACGAAAGACTAATTTGTATCATGGAAATAAAACATTGTTCAATGTTGATAGTTGCACCACTCTAATTTCTTCTTAGATGAAGGACTATGAATAAAAACAAGTCCTACTTTGTAATCCTTCATTATGATGGCTACTCACTCTCATAATTGTTTATGTCTAAACAAGCTTTGGATATGTATTGATTTGTTATTACTAATTCTCAACCTAAGGTAGAGTCAATTTCCCTAGGGTAGAGTCAGATTCAATTCAACTGCAAGTACATATCACTAACTTTCCAAAGAGGTAAGGACATGACATGCTACAACGCCTATTATTAACGATATGTTTGTGTATATAAATGTTTTTACTAATTCTCTCAACGTAATGTAGAGTCAGATTCAGTTCAAGTGCAAGTACAAATCACTAACTCTCCAAAAAGGTAAAGACTTCTTGTACTAAAAATCCCATTATTACTTATATATTTGTGTATATGTATAAAAAGTAATATGTGTTTCTCTTAAATCCATTTATTTCTTTAGCATAGGACACAATTCCATCAATGAGTCTCCATGAACCAGTCAAACATGAGTGTATGAGAAAAAATGAACAAGTCAAATACGAGTGTATGAGAAAAAATCATGTTTAGGTAAAAGGTTCAAAGTATAGATCGGGAAAATGGAATGTTCAATGGGTGATATACATCAAGAATACAATTGTTTGGAGATTTCTTATAAAGTGCAAGGTCCGTAGGCCAAAAAAAATACCACATAAAAACAATGGAAATCAGAATTAAACGGCTTGCGTGCACACAAATAAGTAGAAGCATGCATGTCAAACAACATGAGGAAAAGTGTGTAAATTGACATAAAATAAAAATAGGGAAAGCCAAAGATAAATGTATGAAAGTACATTTATATATAAGAAATATTTGATATATTACATAGTTTTTAAAAGAGGGCATGTGAAATACACTCTCAGTATATGGTTGAGATTAAACATTGCTGATGCTTACTTATTATGTAAAAATATATCCAATCTGTATGCCAGTAATTAGTCATGTTCAACAAAGCTGGATACATGATTGGTTATGGAATACGATACTGGTACGAGTGATCAAAATAACCTTCCCAACGCAATACCTGAAGGATCTACATGTATATGAAATTCGAGATAATATGGTTGAGATTACATGTTGCCAATAAGATAAATGTGTGGACGAAGTTAAAGGTTCGTTGCAAAGAATTAAGAAGGAAAATAAATTGGAGAATCAATTAAGCACATACAAGAGTTATGGAGGAATAGTTTGAAAAATAAAGGAATGGTGGGAAAAAGTTAGGAAAAAGAATAGTATGAAAAATAAAGGAATGGTATGGAGAATAAATAGTTAGGACAAACATGAGGAGAAGGAGCTAATCATATTGATTAATAAAGATTTAATATTTTAATAGTTAGTCATCAGTTAATAAAGATTTAATATTTAAATATGTATAAATTATATAATAAATTTTTATACAATTTTTTCAATTATATATTTAATTAATTATTAACTGCTAATAAAAATTCAATATGTTAGAAAATATAAAAATCAATTTAAAAAAAATGTAAATTATATATTTAATAAATTATTATATACTTTCTTCATATATTTAATTATGCTATGAAATGAAGTACTAGAATATTAATATGACTTTGATCATTATTTGTATAATATGGCCTTACGAAAATTAAGAAGACCATGATCAGAATGGTTTCACTTATTCACTGTAATATACATGCCTTATCCAAAAAAAATATAGTAACCTTATTTTGATTCAATGATCTGGACATACATTTTAAAACATAGTAACCTTATTTTGATTCAATGATTTGGACATACATTTAAAAACATAGTAACCTTATTTTGATTCAATGATTTGGACATACATTTAGAACTATACATATTAAGTTTAAACTTATTTTGAATTTTTTAAAATATATATAGGGAGATGAATGAAGGATAGTTTGGGTCTTTTCAATGTTTATTTTAGCTATAAACATTTAATAATAAGGGGATAAAATCTTTTCATTTAATTTAAGTGTTTCAAAAAAACATAGTAACCTTATTTTGATTCAATGATTTGGACATACATTTAAAGTATACATATTAAGTTTAGATTTGTTTTGAATTTTTTAAAATATATATAGAGAGATAAATAAAGGGTCGTTTGAGTCTTTTCAATGTTTATTTTATCTATGAACATTTAATAATAAGGGGATAAAATCTTTTCATTTAATTTAAGTGTTTCACAAAAACTTTAAGTATTTTGGTATGATTTAATAATAAAAATTGTTATTAATAATTAACTAATTCATAGAAAAGATATTAGTATCTTTTAAAATGTTTTAATTTTTTTTGGTTACGATTTACATTTATAAATAAAAATATTATAATTTTATTTTTTTATTTTATTGGTATATTTATGTTTTTCAATTTACTTTTATTATTAAAAAAACTATAAAAAAAAACATATTTATTCAAATTATATATTTATAATTCTTTTTGGTTAAAAAATGTTTATAAGTATTTTATCTTTATATTATATCAATGACTAAAAATTACACTTATCTCTAATAATATAATTATATTAACAAAGAAAAATGAGATCTTGGATGTACCTTACGTATTAATAACTTGCAACTTTGTGTAAATATTTGCACCTGCAAATAAATGAAAATTATTGAAAATAGCCATTATCTTTTAATCATAAATTAATATAAAAATACAAAAAATATTAAGATTAAATTTAGGTTCATGTACCTTTCTATCACAAATCTTTTTTATGCCCTTTTGCAATTGTTTTTCAAGTTGTTGTAATTCTTTCATTTTTAACCGCTCCAAATCTTCACCAGCCATGTTCTTCATTGTACAAAAATTAACACAATTGTAAAATCTTCTATTATTTAAAATAAATAAATAAATACTTAAAACAATAACATTATATGCTATCTTACTCTTTCTTTCTTTTGCAATATGTCCATCTTCTCATGCAACCTCTTGAGATGTAATTGATCAACCTAACAATTATATGTTTGTTAGCACATATATTTACAAACTAAAATAATAATAAATAAATAAAATTTGAAATAAAGAAATAATTTTATATATTTGTTAGCACATATATTTACAAATTAAAATAAAAATAAAAATATCTTCTGAAATAAAGAAATAATTATATTTTAATGTTTATCCGTTATTATATCTCTCTTTCTTTGATTTATAGAATGAAATTTACTTAATATAGAACATGAGGATGCATAGTAGATGAGCGGTATAGAACATGAAATTTACTTAATATAGAATATGAGGGTGCATAGTAGAGAAGGGGGTAGAATAAGAAAAAGGAAAAGATACACACGCATTAATTTGCTAATAATCCTTAACCAAGGAATAAATTATTATAATTATTTTATATTAGTATGGAGAAAGGTTTTAAAATAATTGGGTTCTTTTTCTATAGAATAGTTAGGAAATTAGTTATTTGTATCATGGATGGTAACTGTGGTAAACCATCGTTAGCCTTCGGACAAAAGGCTTGAACCTGAAAGAGAGTGAGTGCACGTCTTACCAATTGAGCTATCTTATTGGGCTAAAGACAAGCTAATGGCCTTAGGGATTAATTGGATCACTTTACCTCCTTTCAAAAAATAAGTGTTCTTGTTTATCGTTCTAAGTTGACTTCAAACTTTTTGAACATTATTGATTTTAAAGTCGAGGGGATTACACAATGGTAAATTTGTCCTTGCAATTTAACTTTGAAATTTCAATGTGGTAAGCATCAATATCATTATCTCTAAAACTAATTTGAATTGCAAATCTATCTTAAACTATTAAATTTATTAGTTTATTTATAAGAAATTATTGTGTCTATAGATGTTTTCTACATTTCAATAGGAGAAAGATGTCTATTATGAAAGTAACCTAATAAAAAATGAAATTTATAATAAAATATTAATAACAAATTTATATTTGAATATTTGCTTTATGTAAATCATTTCAATGTATGCAATAAGTTAAAAACAAAATTATA